>JAJMGB010000011.1:0-433437 GCA_030568535.1 Suhomyces anneliseae | reverse complement strand
AACCCGCAATCTTTTGATTAGAAGTCAAACGCGTTAACCATTACGCTACGCAGGCGATTTGTTTAATTGTAACAGAGTACGTTCGTAAGTCTTCTTCTTGATGTAATTGATAGATTATAGTTAACCTATACTCTATCAGCTCTGATTATAGTTTACTAGTAGCGAATGTAATTCCTGGAAACGTCTTATAACAATAATAATATCCTCTTCTCTAACTGATGATATTATTCTTCTTTATATTCAACAATCCTTCGTACTATGTGTTCTTGCACTCTTAGGTCTCTTCTGTCTATCTAAAGTGCGATCCTTTTTCACTCTTCCTATTTAATCCTATTTATACTTCGTCCACTTTTGATCTTTCTTCTCATTGGTTCTCTTACTCTTCCAAGGCCTCTAATCCTTTCCTGTGGTTCCTAATCCTAGTTATTCCTGCACATATAACCTCAGATACATCCACTTCGTTACATTAATTTTAAAATTATAGGGTGGACATCACGAGGATATCACGGGAGATAGTGAACACCAGATAGGTTGCCAAAGGCAAGGTCTAGAAGTTTAGAAATAGAATGGTATATTACCATCAGTGGCGTGATAGCACAGGGGTTACACAACCTCAACCCCTTGATCAATTATAATATATATGCCAAATGGAACAAGAGAATCTTGGACTATTATTGCTATTACTTATTAGTTTCCTTTCTATATTGTTATTTTGATTACTGGGCGTAGTCCTAACACCACATTAATTTATATTGTTAAAGATACTATTCTTTTTACACAATAACTTATCAATTAAACTTTAATCTAATCAAGAGCCTTATCACGGGGATTATGGAAGCATCATATTAAATCCTTTATAAATAATTTAACTCAACGGATATAGGTACCTTCTTACATGAGTCTTGTCATGAGATTGTTATGGAGATAGATAACGAGTTATGAAGTTGCTAGATCCAAAAAGTTATTGTATCACGTGATGTGTAGTGATTGGCTCTGCACAAGAAAGATTGAATATGGACAGCATTCTAGCTAAAATAATAGGTATGATCTCTCAATGATATATCTAGGTAGCGACTATGGTCAGGTAGTTAGATGTTAAAGTGGAACTGTTTATCTTCATATCATTGCTTTTTTCGTCGCTAAGACACTATTGTCATCGTAACTTTTTGGACTAGTTCTTGACGGTTAAGTCAGTCGCTTATTTCCTAGGGTGGTAATACCATAGCTTTTACCCTAATTATTTATCGAAATAAACCAGCTCAATTTATAGCACTGGAAAGCGAAAGTTTGGGAATTAAACCCCCGGTTAGTTTCTTGTCTAAATCGATGCTATTGGCTGAGATTAATTGATTCCTACATTTCTCAATTAATCTAGTTGCCATTGGACATCTATACTCATTCAAATCCAGTTGGAGTAATACCTTTCATGTAGAAGAAATATTCGGGTAGTATCCTGTGTATAAGTTTTATGTCTGACAGGAATCAAGTGTTACGTGGATCAACATGCAATTAGTTTGTCAAACATTGACATGCTATGTAACACATGAGTCTACCATACTGTCAGATGCTAAGAACGTTATGGGGTCACGTGTAGCGAGTAATCTGATTGGCTCAGCAGGAGTTGTGGTATAGTAGAATCTCGACGTATTCTAACTAGCAGTAAAGTAGGTATAATCTCTCAACGATATACATAGGTAGCAACTATGGGCAAGTCGCTGGATTTATAACCAGAAATGTTTATTAGAATTCCTAGGGTGGTAATACCTTAATTTTTACCTTATTTAATTATATACTGGAAATTTTCCTTTATTTTATAGCTGAGAGAAAACCGGGAAAAGGATCCCAGGGAGGATCCGTTTCCGATGGATTTGTCATCTCAGTAATCCATTAGAAATAGAATTGTAGCAATTCATTATTAAGCTTATTAATGAATATAATGGCTTATCAATTCCCTTGGTTAACAAGATTCATAAGTCAATATCCCATCTCATCATCCCAGATTGTCCTGCATAGAAATTCCATGTGAATTTCTTGCATATTACAAGGACATTCTGACAAGCTTCTGACACATACCAAATGGATTCAACGGTATTATTGATGCAAATGCAATGAGGAACAGCGGCCAATTATAAAAATCGGTCTGAACATTATTACGAAGTAGAATTTACGATCGACAGTTTCAGTTTGTAAATCAGTTTGAAATAGGTAGATGATTTTGCTAATATGACATTAAGGACCTTGGCCATTGGCATCCATAAGCGACTGGTGATAGTGTCATAATCGAAATTAGTTTGTTTGGAAACGCAATGTTCAGCAATTACGCTTTGAAAAAAGTGGCCAATCGTCATTGGAACGCTAGCGAATTTGAAGGTGGGAAAATGCAGAACACGTTTACTAAAAGGACCATAATGGTGTCATGGCCCAACATGACATTAGGTAATGCAGTAACAAATTTTATATAGGGATTGCCAGTGGTGGAGAGTCACTAATTAAGTTTAATGCTTTTAGTTTGTGCTATCATTCCTGATAGCTTTTTTTTAATTTTTATTTTCTAGTTTTTATATAGTTTTTATGTAAGTTTTATAGGTTGAGCAATAGTTTCCATAATGTAGTTTACTTTAGTAACTAGAAAATCACTATAATTAACTGGTATTTCTGCAAAATCTGATAATGCAAGTGATTTGAAATCTCTTGGCAAGAGCTTTGCGGCTATAGACAGTAGGCTCACCAGCGTAAAAGTCTTCATCAGTAGGCTCCATTTCAACATATGGTATACCGATTTCAGTCGAGTCGACGTCATCAGGAGCGCAGACAATACCAATTTTAGGTTTCACAGCAAGATTGTCATAAGCAGCTTGATCAGGAATAACAGTAATATCACCATTGATGTTAGGATTAGCCAGGTCATACCATGTATTGTTGGGGTATCTCACAATCAAATCACCCTGTGGTGTTCCTTTTATCCCATTATATATGTAACATGTTACACCATCCAATCCCATGTTGGCATAGTGAGCATTGGCTGTACTTAAAAAAAGTAATGCGTTTGCGAGTATGCAAAGAAAAATCTGGGTGGTTTTCATGCCGTTTACTTAAAATAGTTAAATTGAACTCTGGTAAGTATTTACTTACTGAGATGTGTATGTGAAGTGATATTGAGAATTTGAGGCAATCTGTTACTTAGTTTGTAAAACTAGTCCAAGAATTGATTAGCCCTTACAAAAGGAAAATACACACTATTTATACATCATCTGGAGTTCATAGCTCTCAGCAAGCTTTCACTTATCATTAGTGGCATGAGGGATACCAGTAGTATCTGGGAGTGTCAAATTGTGCCTGGTGCCACCAATGAAATGTTTTGAATCTTAAAGGATTTTACCAGATTGGGGGATATGCCCGTGCCAAAGTTTAAATTCTGTCTGGTAGCACTATCAATGTTATCAGCGGATATCAGTATTATCTGAGAGTGTCAAATTGCGCCTGGTGCCACCAATGAAATGTTTTGAATCTTAAAGGATTTTACCAGATTGGGGGATATGCCCGTGCCAAAGTTTAAATTCTGTCTGGTAGCACTATCAATGTTATCAGCGGATATCAGTATTATCTGAGAGTGTCAAATTGCGCCTGGTGCCACCAATGAAATGTTTTGAATCTTAAAGGATTTTACCAGATTGGGGGATATGCCCGTGCCAAAGTTTAAATTCTGTCTGGTAGCACTATCAATGTTATCAGCGGATATCAGTATTATCTGAGAGTGTCAAATTGCGCCTGGTGCCACCAATGAAATGTTTGGAAACTTAAAATATTTTACCAACAATATTGTTTTATAAAGAATTAAATAGTTATTTTTTAAAAGTAGTTCGCGCATTTAATAGCCACTTCTGAGTAATACGACATAGCCAGAAACTAAAATATGTCCCCATTATAGGACAATAGAAAATTCAGTCTATTGGGGTAATTTAGCCTAAACTTCTGCAACTCAATAGCTTTACATACATTCTGGATTTTCTGTTATACATTGATATCGCTGAAAGCCCTATAAAAACTGAAAAGTACTACGAAATATGTATATTAGAGTAACAACTTATTAATGGCTGTAGGCATAATTAATATTTTACTTACTCATTTTTTTTTGTCAAAACGCGCATTTGTTTGGAGCAATGTTAATTTTTCTGATTTTTCAGAAATTTATCATTTTGTTCAAATAATTAATAGATACAATAAATGTATCATGAATATGGAAAATATTAAGTGTATTACTAAGTAATCTACACGGTAGTGTTTTATAGGGCGTTTCGTTCTTCGTTTCATATTTCATTTTGATTTGATTATTTTTCACAATTTATATTCGCTTCTTTTGCACATGCTCTTCATTTAAACTGTAATTAATTCATCACTACAAAACAGAACCCGAATTAATATCAAATACTATTATGAAATCAGCAGTTTACACCAGATGAGTTGTTCTGTAGTGCAAAAAATCTAGTCAGTCTTCTTTTCTCTTATCTAACTATATTGTGGATATCATGTCTAAATTTGTCACGTGAAGTGATATCTTATATCATTAATCAGTCATAGATAAGACTTTCTAATCGACAACTAGCACTCTATAGACGAAGAACACACACAATGCTTTCGAGGGGATCACTCAGAACAGTACCTCTTTCACGCTGTCGAAATGGTCATCTCGATACCTTCAGATCAGCCAAGTTAAGACACAATTTTCAGTCCAACCGAAATTTCAGTACTTGCCAACCCAAAGGAAGGTCACTTGGGTCCATATTTTTGGTATCAGCTCTAGTAGGACTTGTTGGGTCTGTTTCCTACTCTTACGGAAAGCTCCAAGGCTCGGAGGTGAAACCGAAAAGTATAGAGACCATTCTGGAACTCACATCAACAACTCCGCTCAAAACTTTAGACTCTCCAAAGTACTGTAACGATCAAGAATTGGCACAAGCAATAAAGGAAATCACCGCAATTCTCGGTAAAGAAAAGGTTTTCAATTCTAAAATTGAGTTGGATTTCCATACAAGAAATGATTTCACTCCTCATGAACCATTGGATCATGAAAGACCTAGATATGTATTATATCCTACTTCTACCGAGGAAGTTTCACAAGTCATGAAGGTACTTTACAAGTACAGCGTACCGACAGTTCCATTCAGTGGAGGTACATCGCTAGAGGGACATTTTTACTCTACCAGACATGGAGTAATTGTAGATACTTCAAAGATGAAAGAGATTTTAGAAGTTAATGAAGATGATATGGATGCCAAAGTACAAGCAGGAGTTAACTGGGTTGACTTGAACGAATTTTTGAAGCCATCTGGACTTATGTTGGGTACAGACTGTGGTCCAAATGGATTAATTTCTGGAATGATCAACACAAATGCATCAGGAATCAATGCTTCAAGATATGGAGCCATGGTATCAAATGTCATTTCTGTAACAGTAGTTTTGGCAGATGGTACAATTGTCAAAACCAAGAAAAGACCCAGAAAGTCTAGTGCTGGATACAATTTGACTGGTCTTTTTGTGGGAAGTGAAGGTACTTTGGGTATTGTAACTGAAGCTACTGTCAAGTTGCACCCACTTCCCAAAATCGAAAGAGTTGTTGTTTGCCAATTTCCAGATATCACAGACTCCACCAATACCGTTGCCCAAATATTCCGTTCAGGACTCCAACCGAATGCTGTTGAATTAATGGATGCAGACATGATGCTGTGTCTTAATTATAGTGGATATTTAACCAGAAAATGGTTGGAAGTCCCTACTATTTTCTTCAAACTAGGAGGAGTAAATGAAAAAATTGTGAATGAATACATAGACCAAGTTAAATCTATTTCAAAGGATAATAATTGCCTGAATTTTGTGTTTGCTACTAATGAAGAGGAAGGAGAAGAATTGTTTTCAGCTCGTAAAAATGCATTCTATGCCATGATTCAATATGGTAAAAATGAAATAGACGAAGATATAAGAATTTGGGTGACTGATGTTGCAGTACCATTATCCAAATTACCATCTGTGGTTTCAGAAGTTCATGATTTAATTAAAAATTCAGGATTTGAATCAATCATTTTGGCTCATGCGGCAGACGGTAATTTCCATGCTGATTTATTTTACAAAATTGAAGATAAAGATAAAGCCGAAGCAGTGGTAGACGAAATGGTTAAAATTGGTCTTGCAAATGAAGGTACTTGCACCGGAGAACATGGAGTAGGAAATGCAAAGAGAAAGTTTTTAGAATTAGAATTAGGAGAGGAAACTATAGATTTGATGAGAAAGTTGAAAGTCTCAATGGACCCAAAGAGGATTTTGAATCCTGACAAAATATTTAAGATAGATCCCAAGGATGAAGGGGAATACTGATTAAATGAAACTATAAAACGAATAGTCTGTGACTATTAAGTGATATGTTATCTCAGTTTAATTTTGTTTATGTTGTAGTTTTTTAATACAATTATATTTATTGTTGCATTTTTGTAATTTGGCTTACTAGCAAATAGATTCAGAACATCCAATAAAGAAATATCCAAAGTAGTACAAGGTAAGAGTACCTGATCCTCTCGAAAGGAACCAGGCTTACTGGTACCTACCCCATTTTCTTTAACTCCTTTTAGTCCAAATACCGAAACAAAGATTGCGCATTATTTTAAAAGCCTCCTTACTGATAAGGGTCCAACCAGGTCACTCAGATGAACGGCACCAAAGATAATATAGACAGCTGGCACAAAAGTCACGCCAAAAGGGATATATGCATCAGTGATAATGAATAGAATAAAGGTAATGAACTAATAGTTACTTAAAAAATATCTCATGTGATATCAGAATACCACAATTTCATGCTAGACACTTTATCATTAAAATATGCTACAGATAAACGGAAAATTTCAAACAGACGAACTAGGTAAGTGATTTATTGTCAGATAATATTATGAGATAATAATTGCACCACTTGGTCGTTGATTCCAGCTTACCAGACGACTATTTTGAATCAACTGATTATTTTCTAAGTACTAAACTACGGTTGTATGATATTGTACGATTTTCAATTCACGGGACCCAAAAAACAGAGAAATACTCTTCGATTTTTATTTATCATTACCGCAGAAGTCGATATCTTACATACTTGCTGTTCAGGGACTTTTTAACAAGGCAGTAGTTTGTTACAAGGATATATTTAGAATACTTAACAAACAATAGTGGAAGTATGTGCAGTACTTCAATATTTTGCAGCAAGATTGACATTGCATATGTCAAGAATAGTTACTTCTATACTATAATCAGCCCAATATAGATAACTTTTAATACTCTACAATCTGGTTGGACTATAAGGGCAGACAATACCAAGAAAATCGTATTAGCAGTACAGTTTCTGTTGTAATTCACTAAGCATTAGAATCAATCTCGAATTTAATGCATCAGACGGTAAAAGATCTTTCTATTTTTCGATTCTACGAATTGACCTATCTGAAAAGAAAAATAAATATTTTCATTAATAAACCCTCTTGATATATTCAAATCGAATATTAAGATTTCAACACATCAGGCTGTAGAGGTTAGATGACTCACAATTTCAACAATTATTCTAACACTTTCTCACACTAAAATAATCTCATTAATCCAATCGAATGATTTTCAACCAACAATCATGAAAGCATACATAAAAAATAAACTGGTTATGATGAAGAAATTTCTCCTCTAATCTCTTCATTTATTTTGTCATTCTCTACGATTAGTATCAAGGAGCCCGAGTGGTTCACATATCATTGAAAGTTAAATTAAAAAATATGGGTCTTTTCGGAAAGACCGAACGAAACTCAAAAATATTTATGGTTTGAATGACTTTCAGTTGCAATGTCCAGTTAAGCTCTGTATAGTTGTAGATTATGTTGATAGCAAAACAAACCTCAAACTTTATTTTGTGAAAAAATAATCATCATTTTACGTAACCATGTTGTGGTTCACTAGATCAAATAGGAGGTTTACGATAAGTCCTACTTCCACACTGTGACTGATAAGAAAAAAAAAGTTGTTTAATTGGAAAGAAGAGCCATACCAGAAGAGCAATTCCCACATTCAGCAATGAAACGATGGAAACGACTGAATGGATTAAACGGCATCAAAGTTTTCTCACTCTCGGTAACTAAAGTATTATGGGTTGGTGGGGAATTGAACAAATCGAGAAATAATTTAGGAAGTGTGGTGTTCGAAGTAATTTGGGAAGTAATAATCATTTTCTCTAAAGACATCAAAAGGATGTCAAAGAATCAATTTTAAATCAAAATATAGAAATTTCTACTGACACTGACCCTGGAGAATAAAATCTCCAAGTACTTTTCTTTTTGTAAATAGTACCCAATAACCAACTGTATTGTTATAGCTCTTTATAATTAGAAAGCCTAAATTAAGACGATCACTACCGTATGTCTGCTAGAATTAATCTTCTGTGGATAAGAGATGTTGTTCGAATTGGAAATCGGTGCCCTATTACACGGCACCAAATGTCATATTTTTTTGGCATGATATATTTTATTTTATCTTTCATGCATCATTTAGTGTAAACTTTCTGATACAGAGTCAGAAATTGATTCAAGGCACTTTGATGAAGGATTTTACACGAACCAATGAGTGTATGGTTAATAGCTTCAAAAGTCTTCTATCCCTAGTTAGTGTCAACGCAGGATCAGATACTTGCGAAAAGAGTATTTAAAAGAGCATTCAACGGAGATAAATCCAACTCGTTTTTTTAAGCATCCGTACATTTCCGGTATTTC
Organism: Suhomyces anneliseae; assembly: GCA_030568535.1. Lineage (NCBI taxonomy): Eukaryota > Fungi > Ascomycota > Pichiomycetes > Serinales > Debaryomycetaceae > Suhomyces > Suhomyces anneliseae. The sequence goes on along the minus strand of JAJMGB010000011.1, from coordinate 424,660 downwards.
ACTGATTGTGATTGATAAGTGAAATTAAGAGCGCATGATTCCGTTTGTATGACATTTGCGCCTGTCAAATATTTTTTAAAAAATCAGGCGTCAAAGGCTGCATAGAGCTCGGTCGATTGCCTGTTTTAAGAATAATACCCATAACCTAATAATGATTATCGTCATTCTCAATCGAGCTCTGGTAGTATAGTGTAGCTATTTTTTTTTTACATGCAACAATTGAACTTGAAGTCAATTTTTATTGAAAGCCATAAAAATTAAGCCAACTTCAAGGTTTTGTGATATTTCATGTATGGGGCAGCATGTTCAGCTTCTTATGACAAAAGAATAAACCAGAAACCCACCTGAAAGATCAAAGTGAACATTCATTCGAGCACACAATATAGTTGAGGCTAATCTAACAATTATTGGAACCACCACCACAGTATTCTACAACCAGTATTTAAATGGTTCTGTTCTGGTTACATTTTCCTCAATGCCATTTACTGCAAAAATGAATTCCAAGGTCGCTAACTCGCTTGAAAATATCAGAAGTATTACTAGTGCTGGTCGCTATGATATCAAAGATCATGAAGTTAACTTAGAAACAGTTTCCTCCGTTCCATTAGGTGTACAAGAAGTTGGTCAGGACTTGACTTCTTAAGAGGCTTGACTTGGGTGGTTTAGTTTCTTTAGATGATTTACCATTAACTGCCTCTTTTATTATTGAAAAGATAGAAAAGCTTTCCACACAAGAAGTATCGCAAATCCTCAAAGAAGCTGTCAAAGAATATGATGGTGATGTCAATATTCCTGTTGATGAATATGACTTTTATGAGAAATTGGTATCATTGGGCGATAGTGCTGGATATGAAAACCCAAGTTCCACAGTCAAAGAGAAGTTAGGTGAGAAACTTGATGACTCTGTAAATGAAAAATACTTGAACGGTGATACTACTTCTACTGAAAGTGAAGACTTTGGACCTTATAACCCATACGAGGTTGTTGATTTGAAACTCCAAATAAGATTAGAAGCTGCTTTAATCGCATATCACTCCCCATATCAGGAAGTTAGAGCCATCAGTGATCCTTATGATGATCCAACAATCCATGTGGAAACACTCAGAGTATACTTTTTGGGTATTATCTGGACTTGTATCGCTGCCTTTGTGAATCAATTCTTCGATGATAGAATGCCATCGATTAGTTTGAGTACTGCAGTGGTTCAAATGTTTCTTTATCCTTGTGGTAAGGCCTTGGAGTATATTGTTCCTAAATATAAGTTCAAAGTCTGGAAGTATGAAATTGATTTAAACCCTGGACCATGGACATACAAAGAACAAATTTTATCTGGCCTTATGCCTTCTGTCGCTGGTGCTTCGAGTTATGCTGGTTGGAATATTACTGTTCAAAAAATGGATTTGTTCTATGGAAACAAATGGGTTGATTTTGGCTATCAAGTTCTTTTACTTTTCGCAACCAATTTTATGGGTATTGGACTTGCTGGTATCTTGAGAAGATTTGTGGTTTATCCTGCTAGAGCTGTTTGGCCAAGTCTTTTACCTACTCTTGCTTTGAACAGAGCTTTATTAAAGGAAGAAAAGAAGGAAATCATTAATGGTTGGTCTGTTTCTAGATATAGATTCTTTTTGATCACCGTTGGCCTGTCGTTTCTTTACTATTGGTTCCCATCATATATTTTCCAAGCACTTTCTACTTTTAATTGGATGACCTGGATCAAACCTAATAATCTTAACCTTGCTATTGTGACTGGATCACAGTTAGGATTGGGTTTGAATCCTGTACCAACTTTTGATTGGAATATCATTAGTAACGGTAACAGTGCTTTGACTCAACCTTTCTATTCATCTCTTAACTATTTTGCTGGGGCTATTTTGAGTTTCTTCATCATTTTAGCAGTCTACTATTCTAACTATAAATGGACTAAATACCTTCCTATCAACAGTAATGGTTTATTTGCTAATGATGGGACTCCTTACCAAATCAAAGAAGTTATTGACAAGGATAGTCTTTTCGTTCAAGAAAAGTATGACCAATATGGACCTCCATTCTATACTGCTGGTAATTTGGTTACCTATGGTGCATTTTTTGCTATCTATCCTTTCGGTTTCGTTCACGAAGTTGCTTTAAATTATAAACCAATGTGGGCTTCAATCAAAAGAATGGTTTCAGCGTTGAGACACTGGAGAGAATCTACTTACGAAGGTCAAAATGATCCACATTCTATTATGATGAGCAAGTATAAGGAAGTTCCAGATTGGGCTTTTCTTATTGTTTTAGTCTTGTCTATCATGTGTGCCATTATCTGTGCTGAACATTATCCAACCAACACCCCAGTCTGGTCTATTTTCTTTGCTATTGGTATTAACTTGGTTTTCTTGATTCCAATTACTACCCTTTATTCGACTACAAATTTCAGTTTTGGATTGAATGTCTTGGTTGAGTTGATTATGGGTTATGCTCTTCCAGGAAATGGTTTGGCTTTAATGTTCATTAAAGCTTTAGGGTACAATATTGATGGACAAGCACAGAATTATATCACTGATCAAAAGATTGGTCATTATGCAAAAATTCCACCAAGAGCTATGTTTAGAGTACAAATTCTTGGTATCTTTGTTGGTACCTTCATCAATTTAGCAGCTGTGAACTTCAAGATTAACCATCTTGAAGACTACTGTGCTCCTCATCAAAAAGATAAATTCTCTTGTCCAAGTTCCCGTACATTCTTCTCAGCTTCTGTCATTTGGGGTGTTATAGGTCCTAAGAAAGTTTTCAACGGTTTGTATCCAATTTTGAAATGGTGTTTCTTGATTGGATTCTTGTTGGCTATTCCATGTGCAGCTTTAAAGATGTATGGACCAAAACGTTATGTCAAGTATTTCCAACCAACTATCATTATCGGAGGTATGCTTACATGGGCTCCTTACAATTTAACTTACCTTACTGGTTTCCTTTACATGTCCATCGCTTTCATGTGGTACATTAAAAACAAGTATGCTGCTTGGTGGGGTAAGTACAACTATCTCTTCAGTAGTGCTATGGAAGCCGGTGTTGCTTTCAGTAGTATTATTATATTCTTTTCGGTTCAATACCACCCTAAACCAATCGATTGGTGGGGTAACAATGTTCCTTACGCTGGTATCGATGGTGGTGCAAGTGATGTTCAAGCTTCTAAAAATGCATCTCTTGCAGATGGTGGGTACTTTGGTCCAAGAATTGGCCACTTCCCATGAACAAGCGATTGTAGGACTACAGCTGCTCAAAGTGACTTTATTGATCTTTAGTTCTTTTTTTAATTCTTAGTTAATAAACATTTTGCAACTAAACACAACTTTGGAGGTTTTGGGTTATTGATTTTGGTGTAGTAGTGCATGGTATATATTTTGCAACTTTTTTACCAATCGGTCGCATCTTGTGCAACACATCACATGGTCCACAACAATAATACTAAACCTTTTGCCCATGCTCGTTTAGAGATATTATTACACTGAATTACACTATAATTAGGCCAATCCATTCTGACTCTACCCCGATTAGATCTACATGTGCTTTCGTTGTATAGATAAAATTTATTCCTTAACAAGTAGATCATTCCTCTAATACTCCCTACTACTCTTGTGAGCTATATCCATTTTAGACTTGATCTATACGAGCCTCGGGACAATCGTCGTATGAGTGTTAAAGCGTGCTCCCAATCCCACTATACTAAAACTTAGACAATTGTAACCATACCTCTATAACATGCTGGTTACTGTACCAATCGCTTAATCGCTCCGGATTCTGCCGTTTATTGGACGCTCGGCTATATTTAAAATTTCTCCAGGCCAATCATTGTTGGTACGATAAAGCACAGGTATGGTGGAACATTCTCATACGGCCCATAATAAGGCCCTACACTACTTTCTAGAGGCTGGGTGATGTGATAGTGGAGGTGGTGGTACAAAAGGTGAATCGTGGCCTCTACAATACTACCACGACTACCACGACTACCACGGCTCCCACCACACTACTACACGTGTGACATCACGAGATAACAACCCCCTAACTGAACAACGTGTGGCGATCTAATGAAGAACCCTGAAGTCCACGTGAACTGTTGATACGTCGTCCTCACCATGTGGACCCACCTTGACCACAATACTAATTTTTTTGGTCCCTCACCTGTATGGTGCTGTACTAATATGCTCGTTTAAACCTGTAGATCTAAATCCGCCCACATTTACTGATAATAGCTATCAGAGTCACTAAGATAGTAGCTTACATAAGCAGAGTCTGTTCCCCGGTTATCGCCAGTTGCAGCCGTGCGACCTACTCAACAATTCCAATTGACCATAAGCTGTTATGGTTTAGACCAGTAGTAGAAGTTTGAACAGGATGAAAAAGTGAAATTTCACGTGATCGGATCAACCCAATTAGACCAATTGATTGGATCTGAACAATTGGGGCATCTCATCGCCGTCAACGTTTATAGTTTGTCGTCGACGAACCAACGTTGAAGTAAGAACACGTGATATGACTCACCTTAAACTTTCCGACCACGTGAGCTGATACCATCCCGATACAGGTGCATGTGACAATCTTGCGCCGAAACGACCCATACGACACTCTACATACAGGATTTGGTCCCAGCAGTCGCCGTTCCAGGCATTATTCCGATAATCAATCAACTGTTCCTGCATAAACCCCAGTATACGTGTTACTGACGAAGTCAATTTTCACCCCCTTTAATTAGTATATAAACGTGTGGAATCCTCCCAAGTTTTTGAAAAATTGTTTCTTTACTAAACAAAACACATTAAATAAATCACAATGGTTCAATCCTCCATTTTAGGTTTCCCACGTATCGGTGGACAAAGAGAATTGAAGAAGATCACTGAATCTTACTGGCAAGGAAAGGTCTCTGTTGAAGACCTTTTAGCCAAGGGTAAGGAATTGAGAGCTCACAACTGGAAGTTGCAAAAGGATGCTGGTGTTGACATCATTCCATCCAATGATTTCTCTTACTATGATCAAGTTCTTGATCTCTCTGTCTTATTCAACGTTATCCCAGACAGATACACCAAGTACGACTTAGCCCCAATTGACGTTTTATTCGCCATGGGTAGAGGTTTACAAAGAAAGGCCACTGAAACTACCGCTGCTGTTGATGTTACCGCTTTGGAAATGGTTAAGTGGTTCGACTCTAACTACCATTATGTTAGACCAACCTTCTCTCACTCCACTGAATTCAAGTTAACTGGTGAAATTAAGCCAGTTGTTGAATTCAATGAAGCCAAGGACCTTGGTATTCAAACCAGACCAGTCATTGTTGGTCCAATCTCTTACTTATACTTAGGTAAGGCCGATAAGGACTCTCTTGACTTAGACCCAATCTCTCTCTTGGACAAGCTTATCCCAGTTTACCAAGAATTATTGGCTCAATTAAAGGAAGCTGGTGCCACTGAAGTTCAAATTGATGAACCAGTCTTGGTTTTGGACTTGCCTGAATCCGTTCAAGCTAAGTACCAAGCTACTTACGAAGCTCTTGTCGGTGACAAGTACCCAGAATTGATCTTGACCTCTTACTTCGGTGACGTCAGACCAAACTTACAAGCTATTGCTAAGTTACCAGTTGCTGGTTTCCACTTTGATTTCGTCAGAGTTCCAGAACAATTCGATGAAGTTGTTTCTATCTTAAACGATAAGCAAACTCTTTCCGTCGGTATTGTTGATGGTAGAAACGTCTGGAAGACCAACTTCGCTAAGGCTTCTGCTTTCGTTAACAAGGCCATTGAAAAGTTAGGTAAGGACAGAGTTATCGTCTCTACTTCCTCTTCTTTATTACACACTCCAGTTGATTTGGAATCTGAAAAGAAGTTGGACCCTGTTATCAAGGACTGGTTCTCTTTCGCTACCCAAAAGTTGGATGAAGTTGTCATCATTGCTAAGAACGTTTCTGGTGAAGATGTTTCTGAAGCTTTAGCCGCTAACGCTGCTTCTATCAAGTCTAGAACTGAATCTTCTATTACCACCAACCCAAAGGTTCAAGAAAGATTAGCTACTATCAACGAATCCTTGTCTACTAGAAAGTCTACTTTCCCAGACAGATTGGTTGTTCAAAAGACCAAGTACAACTTGCCATTGTTCCCAACCACCACCATTGGTTCTTTCCCTCAAACCAAGGATATCAGAATCAACAGAAACAAGTTCGCTAAGGGTGAAATCACTGCTGAAGAATACGAAGTCTTCATTAACAAGGAAATTGAAACTGTTATCAAGTTCCAAGAAGAAATCGGTTTGGATGTCTTGGTTCACGGTGAACCAGAAAGAAACGATATGGTTCAATACTTCGGTGAACAATTAGAAGGTTTCGCCTTCACCACCAACGGTTGGGTTCAATCTTACGGTTCCAGATACGTTAGACCACCTATTATTGTTGGTGATGTTTCTAGACCAAAGGCCATGACTGTTAAGGAATCTGTCTACGCTCAATCCCTTACCAAGTCTCCATTGAAGGGTATGTTGACTGGTCCAGTTACCGTCTTAAGATGGTCTTTCCCAAGAGATGATGTCTCTGGTAAGGTCCAAGCTTTACAATTAGGTTTAGCTTTAAGAGATGAAGTTAACGACTTAGAAAAGGCCGGTATTACCGTCATCCAAGTCGATGAACCAGCTATCAGAGAAGGTTTACCATTAAGAGCCGGTAAGGAAAGATCTGACTACTTGAACTGGGCTGCTCAATCTTTCAGAGTTGCTACTTCTGGTGTCGAAGACTCTACCCAAGTCCACTCTCACTTCTGTTACTCTGACTTGGATCCAAACCACATCAAGGCTTTAGATGCTGATGTTGTTTCTATTGAATTCTCCAAGAAGGATGATCCAAACTACATCCAAGAATTCTCTGACTACCCTAACCACATTGGTTTAGGTTTGTTCGATATTCACTCTCCAAGAATTCCATCTACCGATGAATTCATTGCTAGAGTTGAAGAAATCTTAAAGGTCTACCCAGCTGCTAACTTCTGGGTTAACCCAGATTGTGGTTTAAAGACCAGAGGATGGACCGAAGTCAGAGAATCTTTGACTCACATGGTTGACGCTGCCAAGCACTTCCGTGATTCTCAAAAGGCTTAATCAACAACAATTTTTATTTAAAAAAATAGAGAGTTGTTGATTAATGCCGGTGATATATGTGGTCGTTTGAACAATCACATATAGCATTTGCATTCTTCAATTCTTCATTGTTGATAATGCTATCTATGATTACATTTATTCAACATTAATGTAATTTTTACGTCTAATTATGATACTAATTTTTTTTTTCAGTCATGTCGGGTCACATTAGTGACTCTTTTGTCTTATTACTTTGTTTTAGACCATGCTTGTCGTGGTCTTTAGGGGTTTAAAATTGGGATTTCAACATCGGTTAATATATATATATTAAAGATACATATTTAATATCTAAACTGTAGACCAATATGCAAAGCAATTGGTAAGTAAAGACAAGTTTATTTGTACTATACTGACAAAGTATATAATTGAAAAACAAGTGGTGACTTTTTACAACATGATTCAATGGTGTGTTGTCCTTTTTGGTATGTACTGATTGAATATTTGGCTAAAAATATTGTACTGAAAAATTAGACCCTATAGATTTGCACACTTAAAATAAACACCAACCCATATACCTCGGTTGATAAATATTTTATAACTACTTTTGGTAGTATATTTAGACGAAATGGCCATAGTAGAATTCCTCCAATTGCTATAGCCAATTTTTACCTATACATCTCGCTCCCTCTTTATACTACGTAATAATTTAGCATAGATTGCAATTTAATACAGGCTATCACCACCAAGCACGACACAACCAGAGATAACCCAATTCCAGAAAACCGTTATCAATTATCATTTTACTCGATCTATGGTAGCGCAATTCCACACATCTACACTGTCACCAGTAAATCATCTCCTCATATTTATCTCCTTCGATCTCACCACGTTTGTTCTTTGCAGCCGAGCCTGTATAGACCACTTGACACACCACAAGGGTGAAATAACGATAAGAAACACCAGAAAAGACACCATAAATGGCTGAACAACCGGAGACATCCGAAACATCAAGACCGTGCTAACCAGCAAAACTACCAACAAAATCCAAACTGTCGACTTTACACTTTATACCTTATCCATTACCACATCTCTTCTTCTCTTATCTCACCTGTTGTTGCAATTTCTTTGGTCTGGGTGTGGGTGCGGTTCCTGAATGAGGTTAGCCATATTGGCCCACGCACTACCCCTTAAGATCCTCATTTGCCATCACTCCACAAGTATAAAACCAACCACCAATTCCCCATCTAACTGGACCAATTACACAATGTCAAGCCAAGAAGACAAGGAAAGACTCATTGACCAATTTATCAACGTCACCAACTCCTCCAAATATTTAGCAGAACAATATTTGGACAGAAATAACGGAGATTTGGTCGACGCCATTGAAGATTACTATGCCACCAATAAACCTGGTCCAAATGCCAATCCAAGTGGAGGGGCCACTAAGAAGAGCAAATCGTAAGTACTGAAACTTGAAATGATTGGAAATATCAATTGATATGAAGTTACGTTACTAACTGTATTTTTTTCTATAGCAATGCTGGAGGTATTAAAACATTCAGAGACTTAAATAATGAAGAAGAAGATTCAGAAGATGATAAGACCAATACCAATTTCTTCACTGGAGGAGAAAAGTCAGGATTACAAGTGGAAGATCCAAACAAGAAGGATAAGGGCGGCCGTCGTGGCGAAAGAAATCTTGTGGATCAAATCTTCCAAAGAGCAAAGGAACAAATGGATCAACCAGATGATCGTCCATCTGCTGGAGCAGAAGAAATCCAACCATCTAAATTTTCAGGAACCGGATTCAAATTAGGTGATGGCGAAGAACCTTCCGAAGTGATTGAAGATCCATCTAGTTCAATTCCACAAAGACCTGCCAAAGTCACCAGAGAAATCACTTTCTGGAAACAAGGTTTCACTGTTGGAGATGGTCCTTTACACCGTTATGATGACGAAAGCAATGCTGCTGTTTTACAAGAATTGAATAGAGGAAGAGTTCCAATGTCTTTATTGGATGTGGAATTCGGTCAAGATGTGGATGTTTCAGTATTTAAGAAGACCGAAGAAGACTGGAGACCTCCAAAGAGAAAGCTTGGTGGTTTCGAAGGTGCTGGACAAAGATTAGGATCTCCAGTTCCAGGTGAATCTACTCCAACCAGCGAAGAACCACCAGTTCTTGAAAAGAGTCAAGAATCTGCCAAACCAAAATTCGAAGGTGAAGGTGACTCTAATGTCCAAATAAGATTTGCTAATGGTAAACGTGCATCTGCCAAATTCAACTCTACTGATTCTATACTGGTTGTTTATGAATATGTCAGATCTCATGAATTTAATGATGGTAGAGATTTCACTTTGAGTCATGCTTTCCCAGTTAAACCAATTGAAAACTCTGAAGACGTGACTGTGGGTGATGCCAAGTTGAAGAACGCCGTGATTGTTCAAAGATGGACCTAATCATGAAGAAATAACTAGAGAAACTGCCAGAAATAAAAAATAAAAAAAGAACAGAGTGGAAGAGATAGACACACATACCATTCACGGACAGTATTGCACTTCAAGACCCCACAAAATGGTATACCTGCAAAGAATTGACTACATTCACAAATGAAAATCCAATTTTCATACATTGTCACCAAATACTGTCCAAATATTCAATTAAACTCAATACTTTGAGATTTTCCTTCATATTATTGAATATATTTTCACAACCATTAGTTATAAACTCACCAACAACTCATGAATAATGTCAGCCTCCCCACGCCAATTTCTCCACAAATAGAATATTCTATACGCTAATAATGCACCACACCAAATGAAACAAATCGTAGACTTTAAACCTGTAATTCTTGGTAGTACTATCTGCTATCTAGTTGGTAATGGTAGGTTTACCAAGTAAAGTAAGCCATCGGTCACGTGACCCACCATCGATATCAAAAAATTCCAACCATCGTACTACTACAACTATCACCAGGCCCCAGTGCCAATGCCATGTTTACCCTATTCAAAATAAAACCCCGAGTCCGAATACGGACGATACGTGCGTCCACGACGCCCTTGGTTACATTGCATAGATTTCTCGTACATTCTTCCATACATCGAGAACCCACCAAATCATCAATAGATGCATTGAATCAGACACTAGAAAACCCCATACTTAAAGACTTTGAAGAGGCCACCGATGAGATCCAGACAAAAGTGGCCCAGTACGTCAAAAAGAACCCGGCGTTTACCGACTCATACCGCTACTATCTCCAAAACAAAGATATCCTTAATTACAAGACCATCAGCACAAACATCTCCTCCAACGAGACCAATACCACAACTGCACCAGAAGAATCCAAAACCAATGACTTCGAGGTGTTCACTTACCCGGCCATCCCCAATTTCAAGCATATACTCAACCAGAACGACAACACCACGCCATGTGTAGGATCATTAGTGGAGTATTGGGTCCCTACAAATGGTAGTGTGAAGTTTGGAGTCGTTTTAAAAGCATCCGAATCGAGATTTAATGACTCGTACAATAAAGTGGCCGTTTTAACCGCTGAAAATACCATAGAAATGGTTTCTCCTACCCATATAAACTTCCAATTGTACCAGGTATTGGATACTGACTGGATAGAAAGTATGGATCTTCTTGAAGACAGAACAAAAGCAGAGTTACCTCAGAGAATACACCTCGTACAGGTGATCCAAGAATTTATATCAAAGAGTGTTGAATATTCCCAAATGCTCCAGAATGGCCTTTCCCTTACCCACTCCCAATACGCCAAAACGTATAACATTGTACCAATATCGCTTATAGAAATCATAGAGTCGTTGAAGCTTCCCCTGGAGGTGCTAGCTGAAATAAGCGACAGCTACTACCAGCAGTCGTGTCTTTTGATGTCGATACATATGGGCCTTTCCAAGTCTCCTCTGTGGATATTGAGCTCCAACTTACCCAACTATAGACTGAGCAATATCATCCAGCACGGATGCTCCAACGAATTGGTCTATGGAACTGATTATTTTGTGAATTCTATTACCAATACCCAATCACTTCAGAAGCTCGAAGGTGCTTCACAAAACGGAGTAATGCTCAAAGAAATCAATAAGTTCATGAACGAGTTGGTCACTGATCATTCTCACAAGTCCTACGATGACTTAACCTTCTACTTCACCATCTGGGAAGGAAGACACTTCAAGTACGTTATTGACTGCTTGAAGTTCGCCATCGTGTATCCCCATCCATGCATTACCAACGTCCTAGCAGAGCTTGATGTTTTCAAAGGTTCTCCCGTCACTCCTACCCGTATATACACATTTCTTGAGGAGTTGAACTTGTACAATAATTCACAGAACCAGCTCACAGATATCCATCTTTCGTCGAATATTTTGGGCAAATCAACCACTTCGGCATTAGCCATGGGTTCAGCATCTGAGATAGAACATGAAGCCATTAATAGTGCTGATAATACCAACTTATCAGACAAATTCCCACATTTAAGAAAGTCCAAATCCTACTATAGAGATCACATAATTTATGGGCTTCCTTTGGACAGTTCTCCTGACTCCAGATTGGCAGTTTCGTTAGAAAAGATCAATTCTCGTAAATATACCATCAATTTCCATATTCCTGATATTGTGACCAAGATTTCACCAAACAGTGACTTATTCGATCTGATTATTTCAGACAGCTTGGCCATGAAGACCTTAGAATTTATTGGTGGAGAAAGTAGCCAATTGTTCAGCAGCAAGATCCTTAAAGAACTCAAGTTCCCTAACCAAGGAACAACAGAAGAAGATAGTGATTTATATAGAGTTGGTGATTTTTCGTACAACAACAAGAAGTCATTCAACAAGAAAGTCACCTGTATGACAGTCTCCTACACCTACAATACCTTTGATTCCAAACCATTTGCCAACCTTGAAGACAAGATCAGCTTTTCTTTCGACTCAATAGGCACCACCAATATCAAGAACGTGGAGATACAGGCATTGGAAGATTGTCTTGATGGAAAATCTGATGCCTCTCCTTTCCGTATTTTCAAGAGAACTGCTCCTAAAGAGGGCTTGAATAACGAAGATATCCACAACCTTGGATTCATCTACAACGTCTTGAAGAGCCACTTCAAGATCCGTAATTTAAACGGAGCCTCTTTGGTGAATCCTCTACTTGAGATCGATATTGGTAACACCTCCAACCTTGTCAAACAGCTCAGTTACGTGAACAAAGGAGCCAATGAAAAGCTTCTTACCAAGTTGGACTTGGCTCCAAAGTCTTACCCAAAGACTAAGTTCATGCTTGAAGAAATCGATAGTTTAGTGGGCAAAATTACCTCGCTCTACTGTGCCCAACACCAGATCCCAGTATTTACTCGGTACCAAGAAAACCTTGAAGATGAGTACGATTCAGATAGTGCATTAGTGTCACACGATAATCTTCTTCTTCCGAACTTCTACGCCGACTCTTTCTACCAAACCCTTATCTCTAGGGACGCACTAGGCTACGTCTCGCTCCCAGCACATATCATAGGGAGAAACTTCCTCAGTAAAGAAAACACAGAAGTGAGTTCTGGAGATAGAGGGTTTGGTAATTTACCAATGGGTATCCCAAGTGGCCATGTCAAGATGGTGGATGTTTTTAACGATTTTGAAGCTATTTTCAACCAGCTTCAAATTCTCAATTTCCTCCAGCTTGGAATGAGTAATACTTTCACCAGAAACAACGATAATCATCTTGACCTTATCAAAAGATTCAGCTACTTGAAGGGCTACGGATACAATTTGCGTGGACCTTTTGACACTTTGGTATTACAGCAACAAGAAGAAAAACTTGAGAACGCCCAGAAATTGGTCTCTTATCACCAAACAGCACATAAACGTTTCTGGACCTTAAAAATGCTAGAACAAAGGCTGGTCCAGGAAGGTTTTGCAGCTGAAGGAGAAGGTGCTACTTACGAGTGTGTAATTACCCATAGTGGATACAAGGTTCCCGAGCTTGGGTACTGTATTTCACGTGGATACTGTAAGGAATTAGAGATCGAGGTGGATATACTCAATTCCCCTAAAAATGTGGGAAATATTGGTACTGTTGTGAAATGTGACAAAGTGGTATATTTGGATGCAGTTAGTGGGGTATGTGTGTTGAAAGAGGAGCAAGTATTTTGATCCGTGGAGACCCAACCAAGCTAAAAAGATAGAAAATCACACCTGTCACTCACTTGACACTTTATGTGACGTTGTAAACTACATTCGGACATTTTATAGATTATGTACATAGACAAAAACCAGCATTAGTGAAATTTTTCATATTTTTCACAAAAAATAGACATTATATATACAAGTAAACCGTAATAACTGAACACATAAGCGTTCTGATTACCTTGATATAAGAGTGGCACAATAGTAAGACACCACACTTTAAGAGGGAGCTTAAAAGCCCACATTCTTGCGCCTCCTCCACCAAAAAAATGGACCAGAGGTTAAGGAGGTTGTTGATCTATCAAGTCTTCTAACAAATAAAGCTGTCTTTTGTGACACATTCAACAATTACGTATATATAAAAGATAAAGGAGATTAGCGACCAAAGATTAACGATTGACGGTCACCAAAATTCACAGGCCACCACTCCGATCACCTCACTCTTTGTTCCGTCTGGTATTGTTCCAGTTTCAAATAGTGTAGATCGATTTTTCACCCCTCTAACACTCAACATGTAGATCTTGAACAAGGTTTCTCACGGTTCTCACCGGGGAACACCACGAATTTTCACCCGTTCAAATCCGTCGCTTTTGGTGCTTTCAAGCCCTGTAAAAAAGCCCTTCATACCACCAGATACCCGAACCCGACAAGCCTCATCACGTTGTACCCTTTCACCCCTTTTCCAGGTTCGTACCTGATTCAATTATTGTATTAGTCAGTTTTTTTTGCATCCGTTAACCAGTTCCTGGTGGTGTGCCCAAAGTACAGGAATGTCGATCAAATTGTGCACTTTCCGGGCCGTTCTCTCCTGCACACATCTGACTCATCAGAGATATATAATAACGGTATTGTATCTTTCCAAATCAATCTTTCACACCTACCAATTAGCCCAACTATGGTTGTAAGTATAGCAATATCCAGAGAAGCGGTTTCCTCCACGCAAACTGCCCCCACCCTACCACCAAAACTCTCAACTAACTTTTTTTTAGTCTCCCATCCAACCATCATTTGAGTCATTGACCTCTATTGTGGCCTCTGCTCCAGCTGAGAACAAGCCAAACTTATATCCTATTTTCAAGTACGTTGCCAATGAAGATTTGACTGTTCACCAAGCTTACTTGAGATTGGCCCGTTTGAACGACAAGAACCGTTCCGAGTCATTTTTGTTCGAGTCTGGTGTTAAAGGTGACACTGTTGGTAGATATTCTTTCATTGGAGTCAAGCCAAAGAAGATCATTAAGACTGGTGATATTCCAGAAGTATACGCCAAGGAATTCTGTAATGTGGATCCAATCACCATTTTGGAAGAAGAATTGAAGAAATATAACCAAGCCCAATTACCTGGTCTTCCAAGATTCAGTGGTGGTGCTATTGGATACATTTCTTATGATTGTGTTAAGTACTTCGAACCAAAGACCAGAAGACCTTTAAAGGATGTTTTACAAGTTCCAGAAGCCGTTTTGATGATGTGTGACTTATTGGTTGTTTTTGACCATGTTTACCAAAGATTCCAAATCATTAATAACGTTGCAGTTTCTGAATCTAGCTTTGAACAAAACTACCAAAGGGCCAGTGAAGAAATTGAAGCCGTGGAAAAAATCTTGAAGGATCACAGCATAGGTGATGAAATCTACCCACACCAAGGTCCAATAAAGCTTGACCAAACTTTCACCTCTAATATTGGTCAAGAAGGTTATGAAGGCCATGTTACCACTTTAAAGAAGCACATCTTAAAGGGTG
Organism: Suhomyces anneliseae; assembly: GCA_030568535.1. Classification (NCBI taxonomy): domain Eukaryota; kingdom Fungi; phylum Ascomycota; class Pichiomycetes; order Serinales; family Debaryomycetaceae; genus Suhomyces; species Suhomyces anneliseae. The sequence goes on along the minus strand of JAJMGB010000011.1, from coordinate 409,639 downwards.
ACATTATCCAAGCCGTGCCCTCTCAAAGAGTTGCTAGACCAACCTCCTTACACCCTTTCAACATATATCGTCATTTACGTTCCGTCAACCCATCTCCTTACTTGTTCTACATAGACTTGGTTGACTTTGAAATCATTGGTGCTTCTCCAGAACTTTTGGTTCAAACCGATACCAACGATAAGGTTGTTACTCACCCAATTGCTGGTACTATCATGAGAGGTAAGACCAACGAAGAAGATGAAGCCAATGCTGAAATCTTAAGATCTAGTTTGAAGGATAGAGCCGAACATATCATGTTGGTAGACTTGGCTAGAAATGATGTTAACAGAGTTTGTGAACCAAAGTCTAACAGTGTGGATAGACTTCTTACTATCGAACGTTTCTCTCACGTTATGCATCTTGTTTCTGAAGTCAGTGGTACCTTAAGAAAGGACAAGACCAGATTCGATGCTTTCAGATCCATTTTCCCTGCTGGTACCGTTAGTGGTGCACCAAAGGTTAAGGCCATGGAACTTATTGGTGAATTGGAAAAGGAAAAGAGAGGTGTTTACGCCGGTGCCGTTGGTCACTGGGGTTACGATGGTAAGACCATGGATACCTGTATTGCCTTGAGAACTATGGTTTACAAGGATGGTGTCGCATACTTGCAAGCCGGTGGTGGTATTGTGTTCGACAGTGACGAATATGACGAATACATTGAAACCATGAACAAGATGAAGGCCAACAACAACACTATCGTTGAAGCCGAAAAGGTCTGGGCCGAAAAGGTTGGACAAGCTTAGTTGCAGCCACTATTTTTTTTGGTCAATCGATAAATAGACCAAATTCTCCCCCTAATAATTAAAAATAGACTATATAGTAATTGGACCGATTTAAGTGAAATAATAGTAGAAGTAAGTGATCCAAAATACTATAGGACTCTAAAGCTGGGGCCTTGTGTATTAAGTTTAGTGATTGCTCTCGTACGAGGAGCTGCATACAATAGCTGCAAAATTAGTTGCAATTAGGGTGATAGAAGAACCGGAACCCCGTGAACCACATCCCAGATTACACTGTTAAATTAAGTTGTTGGAGTATATCAGTCCTTGGGAGACCCCTTTAATTCCAATTATACTTGTTTCCTCACCAAGTGGAGAGACAGAGGGGATTCCTGTTGTAAAGAGTATTGTTCGGTACCATTAACCTTTTTGGTAACCAGGCTGAAGTATCACCAATTTGAAAATTATATTAATTACTGCACCACAAGAACATGTACCAGTATAGCCGATACTTTACAAATCGTCATTGCAAAATTACACCTCACTCATATCGACTTTTATACTCTATTTGGTTAAACTCACTTGATCCGCGTAGATAACGCAACGGTCTTGTGATACTTCGGATGAAAGGCTGAAAAATCTGAAAAACCCACAAATTTCACCCATTTGTCAAATAAACTTCATATAATTAACCGATATTTTGTTCATTTCTATTTACCGTTCAAATAATACCCATTTAAAGTTCCTTTCCGTTGGATCTGGTTCCTGTAGCTCACCAAGTTTCGCCCCTCCACCTCTACTTTTCGCCACTAAAAAACCACCACAGTAGAACCGAATAATAAATAAAGTCCAAATCAAAAACTTTGACACTTCAAAACTGCAAAAAAACCGGATCTGTTGCCACTTGTTGATACTCCCATTTGCCCGTGGTTAATTTCTTCAGTTCCCCTCCACTCATTTACTAATTTGAAGGACCCTTAGTGCAACCATAACGATTGCAAAAAATGGTGCTGCAGTTACTTCAGTAGATACTATTGACTTAATGAAGGATAGTATGATTTTTTAAAGGGAATTCCGTAACCCAGCCTTCTCGCCTTCTCTTTCACTGTTCACATGTCTGTCACTTCCTCTACCAACTGATACTGACATCTTTTGTCGCGACAACCAGTACTTTGTCGCAATTGGCATTTCCAGAACATACCCCAAACCTCCCCCACACGCGCAGTCACAAGAAACCACCTTCCATTATTCCCGATTTGGGCCAGCTTAAATCTTAGACCCGCTATAATACATAGTCAACGTTGTACAACCACGTCCTCCCTAACTCTTAACTTCCTTCTCTTTCTTCACCACCCCCACCAAAACCCTACCCCACATTTCGGGCCAGCATCTCCTTAAAACCCTGAAACTTGACTTAGGTGGTACTTGTCACGTGACACGCGGCCACCCGACTAATGGACGTCGAGACAACGATGATCATCTTGAATCTAACACCCATCACCAGCACCACCCCCGCTATTTGTATGGAATTATAACTCCATTAGCTCATTCCGCCTCCATATCGCTTAGGTAGAACATGAGCAGCGTCCGTCCTAAAAGCGAAGATCCTATTAGTCCCGCCAGCCCTGGGGGTGAAACTCCAGGTCCTGGTGGTTCAGCGTCTCCCTCGGCTAAGAACTTCTCCAGAACTCCAACTTCTTGGGATGCTGAAGATGATATTCTTTTGATGCATCTTAAAGACCTGCAAAAGTTGGGTTGGAAAGAAATCGCCAGTCATTTTAATAACAGAACTCCAAATGCTTGTCAATTTAGATGGCGGCGGTTAAAATCTGGTAATTTAAAGAATCCTCCAAAATCAGCAGGGGCTTTGGGTCCTCAAATGAGTCCAAAACCTCCAACTGCTTCTACTATCAAGAAACCCAAAAAGTCTTCCTTTAAGTCCGAGTCTGGAACTCTGTCAGGACCTGGTACAGGAACGGGGTTCCCTGCCGCGTATTCTCCAATATCAAATGCTACATTTACTGGATATGATAATAATGTATCCAATGCTTTGGCTGGTCTTAATGCCTTGTCCAATACTCCTTCCAACATCTCGAGTCCTTTACCTAATTATAATACTAATCCTTCTACTCCTGGTGTTAATTCTCCTGGTGTTGGTAATGGTCATCATTCAACCACCAATACTACTACAGCAACAACAACAAATCATTTAAATCATACAACTTATGACGATTCTCCAAAATCAGAAGTATTATTAGATCCTCAATCTCATAATAATGCTCCTGGTAATACTGGTGGTGGTTATTATGCTGATATTTCTATTGATCCAACCATGAATTTGCCTCATAATCAACCTCATCCTCATACTCCTCATGCAATTACTCCTCGGAATTCCACTTCAAATGCTTCTTCAAGTAGTCATTCTAATCATGCTGCTGCATCCACTGCTCCTCATCATAATAATTCAATTATTCAAATTGTTAGAGATGATAGAACTTCTATTTCTTTAACAAGAGCTTCAGTATCTTCATTACCTTCTAAATCAATGAATATTCCTCATCATCAACTGAATAATAATGCTTTAGCTCATTTACCAATCTTATTTGGTAGTGGAAGTGGTAGTGTTAGTGGACCTTCAAGAAATCCAAGTATTAGTGGACCAGGAGGAATTCAAACTTCAGCTACTGTATCAAGTTTGAGAAATAATAGTACTGTAGGTAATGGACCAGGTTATTATTCAAGATCAGGATCGGTAGTAATACCTTATAATGCTGAAAGAAAAGAAGAAGAACCATTAAAAATGGAAAAGAAAAAGACAGAAACTAAAATACTTACTCCTATGACTAAACCTTCAAAAACAATTAGTTCCAAATCAACCAATTCACCTGTTTTTAAAATCCCTTGGTCTATGGAAGAAGATGAACTTCTTATTAATAGAAGAAACAGAGAATTATCATTTGCTGAATTATCAATTTTATTACCACAAAGAACAGAAGGTGAAATTTGGTCACGTATAGATCATTTGGAAAAGTTACGTAATGGTCATAGAGCATCAATTGCTAGAGATAGAAGAAGACGACAATCTTCAATTGGTTTAGATGATGATGTGGATGATTTTTATGATGATGTTGATGATGTAATTGGTGGTATAGACGTGAGTGAAGATGAAGACGACGATGAAGATGATGAAGTATTATATGATGAAGATGCACAAGCAAGGAAGAGAAGAAAGAGAAGAGCAAGTTCTGCTGTTAATCCATTGGCAGTGAAGGAGTCTATCAGAAAGAAATTAAGATGAAAACCATTTTAATCTATTAAGAAACTACCGTATCTAAAACATGGTTGTTTGTTAAAAAAAAGAAAGAAAGAAATAATAAAGAGGTTTGATTTTGAATCTACGAAGCAAGTTCGTATGTTTTCAATCAAGCTGGACGCATTCACAGTATACTCTCCCTCAGTTTGAAAATTTAAAAACCTAGCGTCATATGATCCTCATTTTAAACATTAATTGTCTTAAAATGACTGATTTAATTCTTCTTTTCTTCATGAATAATTATCAGTTTTAAAAGGGAGAAGCAAATTATCGGTAAACTATCGAAATCACTTCACTTCTACAAATCATGTATTTTGACTTTAATTCTCCCTATGTATTAAAAGATTGCCAAGTGATTGGCAATTGAATTAGAATAGATTATGAGAAATGAATGATAAGCAATTGTAAGACCGTAGAGTAGAGGAAATGCTAATAGTTAATTCATCAGATTTCAGTATTTTACGAATGTAATGGTATTGAATTAAATGGTGTTACATCGGTTAACTCTTCTTTATTTATATCTTTATTACTATGTATATGACAAGGCTATAAAATCATTTACTCTAGATTCAAACCAAACTAGGATGGAACAATACCCATTTCAATATCAATGATTTGAGCGGTTTCACTGTGGTATTAATGGTGCTATATCGATGATTTTTGTTTGCTGATTCTGTATGTCTTTTCCTCTCTTCTGAATCTATTACTGAAAAGCTGATATTTTGACCATTTCCTCAATTGTAGGAGTTTCGATTAGTATAACTTCAAGTTGCTGGTGATTTCGTCTATCACGGCCTTTGGAGCAGGACCCAATCCCAAAACAGTGGCACTACCGGCAGCGATCTGAGTTCTTCCAGCATCATGAACTATGTAACTGTTGATACCTAAAGAAATGGCTTGGGCGAACAAAGTATCCATTTCTTCTTGGTTAGGAACTTGAAGGGTGATCTTAGCTTGACCATTTCCGTATTCCCATCTATGAACCATTTCTGGGTTATAAGCATCGGATTCTGGATTGGTGATCTTCTTATAAAGAGCTAATGTAGCATGCAGACATTGAGCAGCGGCCTTACCTTTACCCATTTTCAAGTCTTGACGAACAATAAGGGTCATTCTTACTTCACCTGGAATCTCGTTCAAAGGGGTGGAATCGATATCAACACCTTCATCTTCGGATTCTTCTTCTTCTTCGTCTTCTTCTGATTCGGTAGATGGATCAGTTGAAAGAACCGATGAGGAAGCAGAAGCAAGGGTCTTTGATTTACGGGTCTTTGGCTTTGGTGCTGATAAAAGTTGGTGGACGTAGTAGCCGGTGATGAACAGGAGAAGCCCCACGGTGGAGAGTTGGGTGATAGTCAGAGTCATTGGATGTGGTGTGGTGAAGAGTGTAGAGTCAGCTGGAGATTGTTAGTCAAATTAGATCGCGAAACGGTACAGGTCGCAAAATTTGCAGTAATTGACCATAGGAGGTGGAGGAACTGGAGACAAAGAGAAGCACCAAAAGAGATATAAGGTCGTGAGGTGTCATCAGTGTAGCGTCAATTGTTGGTTATAGCTACATCCTTTTTTTTTTCAATCTTTTAAAGTATAAATTGGTATATAACCGATGCTTTATCTTAATACTCATGAATATTGGTATGTGATAGAGATGGAGACTATACTGTAAATTAACCCTGGAGAACACCAAAGGTATTGCTTGAGGCTTACGATAGAAACACCCTATTAGTCATTTTAGACCCATTGGTTCTTATTTTTTTTATTTCTATTCAACTGACGGGTCATTCAAACCACCAACAACACAAGTGGTGGAACTAGTGTCCTAATTTTGCATCAATTACACCTAAACATGTATAAAATTACATTAACTAATATACAAAGAAGAGCCTTCTTATTGGTCAATTCGGAGCTTTATAAGTCGAATTGTTGCGATTTATGCAATTGCGTTTGCAATTGGGCTCTTCATGCTAACACCTTCTTCTTTTTCTTCTTTTTCTTCTCGATCTTAGACGTATACTGTCTCCAGTTCTTCACTCTTTCATCTCTTTCATCTTCCCACACATGCTTCATTTTACGTTCATTTTCTCGCTTTTCTTGCTGAATTCTATCTTCTTCTCGAGCCTGTGCTTCTTGGCGTTGTTGGTACATTCTCTCTATTTCATCTTCACGGACTTCTTCATCCAATATCTCACCTACTCGTTGCCTCACCTCATCTTCTTTTACCTTCTTACTGACATCTTTGTAGATATCTAAAAGACGGTTCTTTTCGCTCCATAAAGAACTTTCTTTATCCTCAGTTGAAAGCACAAGCTCGGCTTTTTTAAGTCTATCAAATGCTGCTGGTGCATCTTTATTTGATACTTTATCAGGGTGGATCATGAGCGACTTCTTCCTATAGAGTTTCTTGATCTTGGCTTCTATTCCTTCAAGATCCTTGAATCCAAGCCCTATGATATCGATATAGTCGTGCTGGTTGGCATCGAGGATCCGACTGATCTCGTTGTCTTTGGAAAGAGACGTCTCTTCTTTGGCAAGGAACTGATCAATATCCATCACAATTGAACGGTTAGAACTGTCACACTAAAGATAATGATACTATAAGATGCTTAATGGGTGTAATGGGCCAATACGACTGATGTGAGTGTTCAATGGGGTTCGTAGTTGGTGATAATACCGCGATTATGGTCGATTCTGGTGCTGTAGTGTGCAATATCAATAGGTCTTCTGGTTTCCTTTATCACACTACCCAAACCTCAATTCGCGACCCCCAATCTTGCCCCATCTCTAGATCTGACTCACACGTATATAAACCTTTATCTTCCACCATTTGGTGTATGTCCATCACTAGCCTAAGCCTTACCACAGGACAGACACTTAGAAACAGCATCCGCCATTTAACTACGTTCAGACCCTTAACCATGTGGAAACCAAGATACTTTGACATTGGTGTCAACTTTTCCGATGGAATGTTCCAAGGCCATTATCATGGCTCTACAGCACCAAAGCACCCACCAGATGTGGCTCAAGTTATAGAAAGGGCCCAGCTCTTTAACGTCAAGAAGATGTTGGTCACTGCCTCTTCCATCAAGGAAAGTGAAGAACACTTTGAGTTGTGCGCTGAGTATCCTCACGTCTTGACCTCTACCGTTGGAGTCCATCCATGTACTGTCTCCTCTGAGTTCTATGTCACGAACAAAGAGGGTGGATACTCCGAGGAATTAAGACCAGATGTTGATGAGCTCTTAGCCAAATTGAAACTGTTGACCGAAGAGGGTTTTACCAAAGGTTACGTCAAGGCTTTTGGTGAAATAGGTTTGGATTATGATAGACTCCATTTCGCTTCTAAGACTCAACAAAAGACCATGTTCAAGAGACAGCTAGAAGTGATCGCTTCCTTGAAACACTTACAAATTCCATTATTTTTACATATGAGAGCTGCTTGTGACGATTTCGTGGAAATCATCAAACCTTTCCTTGAAGATGGCTCTATTTCCAAAGGTGTGGTTCATTCTTTTACAGGAACCCAAGAAGAATTAGATAAATTACTTGCTTTGGACTTCTTTATTGGTCTCAATGGATGTTCTTTGAAGACTGAAGATAATTTAAAGGTCGCTGCCTTGGTCCCACAAAGTAAATTAATGATTGAAACAGATGCTCCATGGTGTGAAATTAGAAAGAGTCATGCCAGTCATAAGTTCATCACCGCATACCCAAACAAGTTTTTCCCTGAAATAGAGAAATTGGCTCCTTCTGAACCAGAAACCCCTGTTGAAGAAGAAAATAAAGAAAATGATCCAAATGAACCAAAACAAGTGGCTCCAAAGAAAAAGGGAAAACAACCTAAGCAAAAGGCTCCACAAATTAAACTGGACGAGTTTTTAGCATTCCCATCCATCAAGAAGGAAAACTTCGAAAAACACAACGCAATTGTTCAAAATCACCGTAAAGAACAACCAAACCCTGAAGCCATTGATACCAGAACCGGTGATTTCGCATATCCATTGATCAAATCTAGAAACGAACCTGTTTATGTGGGTTATGTTGCTGAAATCATGTGTGAACTTTACGGACACAAGACTGAAGAGGATAAGGAAAAGTTTATTGATGAAATTTATGAAAATACTGACAAGATCTTTGGATCCACTATTTAATTAATTACAAGAAAAAGAAAAAAAAGATAAATGAAAAACTTCGAATTAACAGTTATAGATACATTCAATTCTTTAATTTCGTTTGATTGTTTGTTCTTCTTATATTACATTACTATACATAGAATACACTAGACATTTAATTATGTCTTCTTGAAGACCTTCTATAATTCGGTTCTTCGCTTGTTTTTTTCATCCTTGTTGCTCTTGTAGGAGTCGTTATACCATTTAATCTCCCTTTCTTAGGACTGGGTCCATCGGTATCATCTGTAAAATTAGCATTTTCTTCCATGCTTCTTGGAGACTCGGGCTCTATGCTTTGAAGCACTCTTCTGCTTCTTCTAGGTGTAACTGGTGGTGACACAACTTTATTGATTTCTCTTCTTGATCTTCTAACAGGTGCTTCCACATTACGGAAGCTTCTTCTTGGTGCAATAATTTCTTCTTCCAAATAGTCTTCTTCTGCTTCTGCATCATCATTAATAGAACCGATTGAATCCACATCACTGGCAATATCGTCAAGTATTGGGGTTTCTATATCCGAGTCCTCGTTAAAAGGGTCAGATTCGAAATCACTGGCTGGAGTATCATTATCAAAGGCAACATCTTCATTAGCAAAATCAAGGTTTTCTCCATCAGTTTCAATCCCTTGTCCTTCTTTCACTTCAATATCTTGCATAATTGGAAGTTTCTTCTTGAGACCATCTTCAGCTCCTGGAAAACAAGTCGAGTAATCATCTAGACTCTCATTTTGATCTTCATCTTTCATCATTTCTTGATAAATATCAATCTCTTTGAAAGCTTCTTCTTCGAATGTGTATGGGTTATTTATATCATCTTTAAGAAATCCTATAATCAGTGATATACTATTAGGAGCTGGTTGGGAATGGGTGTTCTTTGTGACATTAGAAGGTTGAGCTGGTAAAAGTGCTGGTGCTGAATTGATACCCCCAGAAGGTCCAAATAACATTGGCTTCCAAAGTAATTTGGAATAGTTCAATTTTGAATAATTTTTGCGTTCCCATTTTTCGATTTCTGCATTAATTTTGCTCATGTTGAACACCACAGCATATTTGTTATTATTTGGATTTTTAATGAGTGATTCTAACTGTTCAAGACCAACAATAACATCTGAAGGCGTCATTCCAGTCAATTTGCAAACTGTTTCTATTGATATAGATATTGGATTATTACTTTTTTGGATATATTTGTCATAAATCATTCTAAGTTTATATGCAACTGTTACTCGCCAGTAGTTTCTGTAGCTTAGTAAACCCAAATCACTAAGGGGTTTTTCAGGAGTTCCGAATTTGAATTCGTTTCGACTTAGCAAATAACTGAAGTCTATTAATAAATTACCATAACCTTTTCTTTGATATATTGGAAGGGTTAAAATGCATGAGACATTATAGTCTGAATTATTCAATTTTTCTTTCGAGAAGTACCCCACAAAATGGTACTTTGAAGGATCATTTTCATCAATTTCAGTCAAGATATAGAAAATAAATGGTTCCACATCATAATACAATGTTTTGGAATTAAGGAACAATTTGGCTAAAAGACATAAGTTCCTACAATAATTAATATTTTTTCTACCATCCACTTCCCAGATCAGAACTCTGGATTCTGAATCTCGATATATTTCTATGCCAGGAGGATGATTATTGGATAAATTGCAATTTTTTAGTTGATGACGGTCGTATGAGATTGGGGAATTCATGTACTTGAGACAATGTTCACAGATATAGATCACTTGACATCTAGAGTACTCTTCTGGATATGGAGACTTATACCAGGTATCGATTTCATAGTCATGAAACACGATCTTCTTGATTTGTGACTGGATAGCGGTATCAGGATCAGGTTCTGGGGTTCCATCCATATTGATCTGAGATCTTAACTCTTCGCCTGCTTTATGAAGTTTATCAAATAGTTGACGATCAGTGCTAGAAGGATCGGTTTCATTGATGATACAATCAGGAAAACCCAATATTCCACGATATGGAAGCTCTTTCTGTGGGATCTGCTTCCTATACTTGAACTTTACTATCAATTTAGACGCCAGTTGACGGACTTTTACTGGAGGGTGTCGTATCAGACTATGTTTCTTATGATGATCTGTTACTTTTTCGGGTTCGTCATTTATCATAGCTTTATCTAGAAGTTGTTTGATGGAATATGTCGTGGTTGCCTTTCTTCTATCAGCACGAGGCTGGGTGTTTTCTGCCACATTGGAATAGTACTTGTTGTCTGTGATCTCTAACTGCTTTAGTAGATTCAGACTCATTGCCAGCCAGTCATGGGTGTGGGGAAAATGGTGGGGGTCAGATTAGGGTATGGTGACTATGCAGGAGACGTGGTTGACAAGGTCAGGAAGTGATAAGGTGCTGGTGATACAGCAGATTCAATAGGTGATGATGGGCCCTAGTGTTGTTGGCGATTTGGTTAAGTTTGTTGTCGCGGATATCAGGTCACGTGAAGAAAATGTGATAGCGCGACTAACGCGATAAGACAAACAAGGTGAAACAGTGGGATGACAAGAGTGTAGTATAGAAGTGAATCCGATGAAAAAAAGTTTAAGATCAAGCATTGATTTTGAAGAGAAGTGGGAAACAAATCTATTGATTACGTTATCGTGCTTTGATGTAATTTCTTACAAGTCCTTTAAGTCAATGACAAGAATGAATAGACCTATACTTATGAATAACTACACTATTGATGCGGCCTACTAACCGATTCTGTGTACTTTCAGGGTCCAATGGTTAAGCAACAACTTTGTACTCATCGGTTAAGACCAAATTAAATTTAGCGCGCTGCCACTACCAATGTCTCAGACTCGGACCAGCGAATCAAGAGCCAGCATAAAGCGATTGTATATAATGAAAGACAATTGAATTGAATAGAAACAGTCAAGTAACAATTGCACCATGAATAATTAACAGTCGCGTGAACTTAAACAGATATCAAGCGAGCTTTGAAGTGTATCTGCTAGTTATTACTGTACCAGCAAACACGATGTTTCGATAGTACTGAATAGCTTCCTAGCTGTGTACGTAGTTTGACTTTCTTGAAATGAAATACACTCAGTTTATTCGTTGTCACTTCATATGAACTGATTCTAATCGACAATGTACAATTTGATATTTGAAAAATTACATTTGAAGAACTCAAATTAGATTAAGTATTTTGCAACTGCTGCCTTGTCTTACGATATAAAAGAGGCATAATATCAATAATATATTACACCATAATATCTAATTCTTTACACCATTCTCTTTTGCTTTCTACAATCACAACTTTCGTTGTCCTAATTTTCTACTATATCGTTATATTAAGAGCAACTAATAATACTAAAAAGAAACTTGCATATCAGTGGATAAATGGATCGTAACGTAATTGACAGAACGGAATAAAAAACATGTATAATTCAAGCCCAAACATGACAATGGCGCTGATATCTAGATCAGATTCTATGAACTTAGATCACTTAGTGATCACAAGACAGGTAAAGATTAGTGAAAACCAAAACTCAATGAGTTCAAAGGTTTGAATGAAGGCATGAACTTGAGGGAGTCTTTAAATCGTAATCAAAACAAAACAACAAAAAACAATACAAAATACAAAACAAAAAAAAGTGAAAAGATAACTACTTACTCACTTTTTTGGGAGTAAGTCAAAGCTTATTTTTCTTCTTCTTCTTCCTTTTCTTCAGTTTCATCAATCTCTTCTTCAATTTGATGATCATCACCAGAATGACCTTCTTCAGCTTCTTCAGACATGCCAAAGTGTGCTAATAAAGATTGAGCGGATGAAGTATCCAAGTAAATGACACCGTTTTCATTAGTAATAGCATTACTGGATAAAAGCTTTTGAAGAGAAATAGCACCATTACTGGCAGTCATGTCACCATTTTCATCAACAGTTTGAGGTTCAGCAAGATCTTCTTCATCATCGTATCCACGTCTACCAAAGATAGAAGAACCATTACCTTGACCAGACTTGGCACCTTCACTATTTCTTTGAGCTTGTTGATCTAAATCATATTGTTCACCATACATTTCCTTATATAATTGATGGAAATCTTCAGAAATTGGACCATAAGGAGATTTTTCATTTTCTTGAGAGTCTTTAATTCTATTTCTCATCTTTTCATACCATTGATCAAGAGTTTCACCCTTAGATTGATCTAATAATGCAACAATAACAATAGACATATTATCACAACCAATACCTGAACCATCAGAGGTTGGAGCACAACATAAATCCATTATAGCTTCACTAATTTGGGTTAATTCTAAACCTTCAGATAATTTTCTTCTTACACATTCAACACATTTTTGAGAAGTTAAACAATCCCAAATACCGTCACATGCTAAAACAACGAATTCATCTTTTTCATAATCAACATTGTGTTGTATCACATCAGGGTAACAAGTAACTATTTGTTCTTCAGCAGGTAAATCAATGTTTTTCTTAAATTCAAAATCACCAATACCACGAGATAAAGCTAAATTACCATTAACTCTACCCATATCAACATAACCACCAGCAGAACAAATTCTGGCCTTTTCACCTTCATTAGAAGGTTTATGATCATAAGATAATGCTTTGGCATAACCATTAATAGACATAATAGTTCTTGAATCACCAGCATTACCACAAATGATTTGTTTTGGCGTTATAATAGCAGAAGTAGCAGCACAACCACTATCATCATCACGCATACCTGCATCAGCCAAAATGGCTTGATCACAACTTAAAAACCCTTCTTTAAGAGCATTGATATAATCTTTGTTTTTGAATGCATCAGTAGATTTAACAATATCATGTAAATGTTCACCAGTAAAAATAGCAGCCTTTTCACCTCCATGACCATCGTAAACACCAAAGAATGCTACGTGTTGATCATCAGCTTCCTTGGCTGCCTTATCTTGTTGGTATAAGTTCAAAACAGTGGCATGAGCATCTTCCATATTGATTCTCCAACCTTGCATTGAGGATAAACCATATGCTAAGAAGGAATCCTTATCGTTTTCACTGCTCTTATCAGTGATTGGTTGTGAAAGAATTTGACCCATTGTATAATTGTTCTTTTTCTTTGTTGGTTCTTAAACGTTTTTTTGAAATGTGGTTGGTTCTCTTGCTTTATTTTGGTTTTATACTATATCAATATGTCCAAAATTGTTCAATGTCCGATAAACTTTAACGTATTTAAAGAATGTCTTTGAGATTGGATCACCGGGGGATTAAAAAGTAAAATCGGTTAACTCGTCAAAAAGATTTGGTTCTTGTTGGATGATTGATGTTTGCAATGGAAAAAACTACCGTTCAACGTAAATTTGTTAATATCAACGTTTTCCTATAAAAGAATAAAGTGATTCCGGTCATTGGAACTCGAGAAAAATTGTAGAAAAAGTGTGTGCGGGCAGGGGTGCAGGAACAGAGAGGTGAAGGCGATTGCTGAGGGGGCAAAATCTACTGGACAACGAAAAGAGAGAGAATGTTGGCGGAAGGGGCAAAGGCAAGCGAGGACTCGGAAGTTATCGTTTATCTTGTCAGAATTGTTCTATACCACTTTTAAGGGTCCCTTTTTAACTAGACCAGGTAATTATGGTCGTCCCACTAATTTTTTGGATTACCAAAGAATGATTTTCGGTCGTGCGCCGCCAAATTCATCTTGACATGAATGATTGAGTTTTACGATGGGGGCAGGTTAAAGAATTGTACATAGTGAAGGATCAGCCACATGAAGCACTGGGATCGTGTCAAAGGGGATGACAGCTTTCGAGGTAGTTAGAGTGAAAGACAAAGCAAACCAGGAGAAAGTTGCAACATCACGTGGAGAAGGTTTTCCCCGCGCTAGGCCCGGCGTTTTTCACCTTTTCGCCACCCAACGCGGACCACCGAATTAAATAGAAAAAACTCTGGTGGTGGAGGGAAACTTTTTTAGTGAGAGAAATCGAGGGAATGAACTTTGGACGGACCAGTAAAAAAAAAAGAATTTGATGATTTTTTTTGAGTTGTCGAGTTGTTTTTAGTTTTACAGGTTATGCAACGGGGTCAATTTGCCATTGGCTGGACCCAATTGCCCATTGGGGCCAAAATCGCAGGTTACCATGTCACCGTGGCCCAAACCTTTCTTTTTGGCGTGTTCTTATTGGTGGTATTTTGGGATATTTTGTTTGTTTGGTTACCCCGTAAAATAGTGGCTCTCCCTAGCGGCTTGCCCAGCGGCTCCCTCACTAATTCTGTAGTGTGCCTTAAAATAGGTGGGCGAAAAAAAAAAAAAAAAAAAATTAGGGTACTGAGGAATTGGGTGTGTTCTGGACCAATTGGTAGCAGGGTTAGACAGGGCGATGGAGATGCGGATCACATATTTCCAGAACCAGTAACCAGGTCCTCGATTACGTAACTGGGTAATATGGTGTCATTAGAATCTTTGAACACCATGGAATACCGTTATTGCCTAACCCAGTATCTATTTTAGACTTTTTTGGTTCGGCTCTAAACCACCAATTGGTTCCCCTGTTACTCCACTGAGTGTGGGGTCGACAATCTTATCTAAGTGATCAGTAAGTTCCATATAATCTGGTACTTAGTTTAGGGCTGAAACTTTAGTTTTTTCTATGGTTTTTGCCATATCATTTAGTACCCTCGGTAATTTCCTTCTAGAGCTCTTTCCAACTGTCAACTGTCAATTTTATTGTTAGTGACAGCTCCTCGTAATTAACGAGCATCGCCTATTGTGCTCATCGTACTGTTAGACGAATCAATAGATCGAACCCATCGGGATGAAAATTAATGAACTTCGTCAAATACATCGATCCATCGATCAACTGCATCAACAGTCCGAATATCCATTGATCTAATGATCCAATGGCTCTTTCTGTAGGATAATCATAAATACATTTACCCTGATTGGTTTACTCTTAATAATAACGTTCTCATTTGATGATATTCTCTACAGTATTCCTATATATATATATTGTATATTATAAGTATTCTTGCGAAGTTGCGTCATGAGACGTGATTCATTCTTCGTTATTTCAGATCGTTGGACTTGCAAGGCAAATCATAATCATAATCATAACACATAATCATAAATTTAAAAAACAAAATAAGGGCATGGTCAAAGCAATCAACGATTGAATCATCAATAAATAATGATTCAATTCTTTTGGGTTTATTGTTCAAGGATCCACTACCTTTTGGTCGTATATCTTTCGCAATCATTTGGTTCAACAGTCTTTGCCAATTTGCTAATTGTAATTATCAGCAATGGCTACAACTAAAGAAAAAGCTTTCACTTTTACTCTCTTCTAAAAATTTTGGACATTGATTCTAAGTAAAACATTCAATATTCCTCTTCATTCTTTTTCTTTTCTTCTTCTAATAAATTCACTTTGGACCCCAAATACCTGAATTTGGACTGTCAAATGCGTTATTGTTATTATTTCCCAAGTTCAAATTATTGAACTTAGATGATAAACGATCATTACCATTTCCAGAACCACTTCCAGAACCATTACCGTAATCTTCAGAGGCAGATTGTTGTAAGGAAGTGAAACTACCAGTTAAATGAGTATGTTGACCAAAAGGTTGGAATCTTGAGGTAATATCATTGGCAGTCATTGGAGTGGTTGGTTGGGAATTGGATGATGGTCCTTGGAAAAAATGTTGATGAACAGAAGAATGTGGTGCAGTTGCATTACCCCCACCAATACTTCCACCATGACTATGGCCGTGACCATGACTATGGTGATGTTGAGGAGTTGGAGAACTGGTAACAGAACTATGTTGTAATGGAGCTTGACCAGAATAGTTGTTCAATGGAGGAGTAGAACGAACATCAACATAAGATCTGTTACTGGAACTTCTCAATAATGAAGCAGCACTTGATCCAACAGCTGGATTAACACCTCCTTGAGATGGTGCAGCATTAAGTGCATTCAAAATCTGAGGGGTTTGACCACCTTGTTGATGTTGTTGATGAGAATGCAGCTGTTGTTGTTGCAGCTGTTGTTGCTGTTGTTGTTGGTACAAGTTGAATTGTTGATTGTAAGCTCTTGACTGCTGATGCTGTTGATGTTGCAGGTTAGAAGGTGGTAATTGTCCATTAGATTGGTATTGGGGGAAATGTTGTTGAATTGGAGTTGAGATTTGTTGTCTCAATCTAGGTAATGGTAATGCTGATTGAGATTGAGATCTCAACAATTCAGGATGAGTTTGAACTCCCAATTGCCCTAATTGATTCAAGTTCAACATAGAAGAAGAATGCGATTGAGGTTGTTGCAGGTTTTGATTTTGAGATTGTTGACCTGAAGAACCTTGAGCATTTTGCAGTTGCAGTTGTTGTTGCAGTTGTTGACTTTGAGGAATTAAACTTTGTTGTTGAACAATAGTTTGAGAAATGTAACCTGGCTTTCTTCTAATAATGATCAAACCATTATCGAATAATTCCAACAAATTCAAATAAGAGCATAAAATTGATAATGCTTTACGTTGACCTAAATTCAAATTAGCTGGACTAACAGCTAATTCAAAAATAGATTTAGTAGCATCATCTCTGTACAATACCAATTGAGTATATAAATCCAAAGTTTCAGGATCATTGAAATTTAAATCAATAGGAACAGTACTAGGAGAGTTGAAAGGTAAATTAATCATAAATCTTTCAGTGGTACTAGTTTGAGGATTAGCACCATTGATACTTAAATTTTTAGTGGCAGCAGTAGTAGATGCGGCGGATAATAAGGAAGCAAGAGATGCATTAGAAGTAGAACGATGTTGTTCTTCTAATTGGCCTCTTTTTTCCCTTTTTTCGCGTTCAATACGTTCACGTTCTTGTAATGGGAGCATCTTCTTATATTCCACTCTCAATTTACGACCGCCAATTTCACGGCCATTTAATTGGTTAACTACCATTGAAGTCTCATCAGTAGAAGTGAAATTAGCAAAAGCTAAACCTCTAAAGACCCCATTATCAAAATGATAGTTAAATGCATAAGGTAAAGGAAGATTCAATTTGGTCATTACATCCAATAATTGTTCCTTTTTAATAGCAAACGGGATGTTTTTAATCACAATAGCCGTTGGAATCAATTCATCGTCGTCATTATCATTATCATTATCGAGATCATTATCATTGTCCTTGGTGTCATCATCGATAGAGCTAGTTGAAGGAGCTTGCGATGTACCTTGAATAGAAGGAGCCTTGTCTTTTTGCAAAGTGGACTCTATAACCTTGTTGTCCAAATTGTTCAAAGTAGACTGTTGTTGCTGTTGTTGTTGTTCAACCCAAGGACCAACATTGGCTGATGGTAAAGCTAAACCTCCTGATTGAGAAGATTGATTTAACCAAGAGTTTTGAACAGCAAGATTATTTCTAGAAGTAGAACTTAATCTTTGGTTGGAAAGTTGAGGAGTATTATTTCCTCCTGAATTACCAGTAGTATTGGATTGAGCTCCAGGTGTAGCAGCATTTGAAATGTTACCACTTCCTGATTGAGCACCTCCATTAGGTCCATTGCCATACCCGGAAGAATACCCTGATGCGGACGACAACGATGACAACGATGGCCGACGTTGCATCACCGTATCCATTTGATTAGGAGTCGACGACAAATTTCTTAAGTCCATCTTCTAAAGCAGTGGGTTGATGATTTCGGAAGTGTTTTCGTAGTTTTTATTGCCGCCTCTTGAGAGCGGACGACGGCACGTGATGAGCACGTGCGGATCTGTTTCAAAGTAATTCACTGGCTAACACCATTTGTTAGTTTACCGATGTGCTTTAGCAACCAAACACAAATAGTATGATGAATTAAAAATAGTTTGACGTATCAATCTTCATGGTAAAAGTTCTATATTTATATTGGTGTGGTTATAATGGTATTGTTTTCCAATTTTAGGTGTAGTTTTAGACCATTAAAGTTATTGTCATATTTTTGTCACTTTTCTGTCGCGCCAGTTGTCGCGTTTTTACGACACGGCACCTCGTCGATTTAATTTTTCATCGAATACGTGTTAGTTGTTCACCAAACACAACATGGTAAGTAATGTGGGGGATACCATAATATCCAATATCTATGGCATGGTAGTACCTTAGATACATAATATATGTGTTACTAAGCATCACCATTTCACCTTGTGGATCATACTAACATTCCTTAGTCGTCAGCTCCAGGTGGTTTAAGAAGCGCTGTCAAGAGAAAGAACAACTCCGAAAAGAAGGCTCAGTCCGCTAATGCCCAGCCATTATCTACCCGTGCTGCTGGTGCTGGTGGTTCTTCTTCTACCATGATGAAGATCTTCACCGATGAAGCTCAAGGTTTAAGAGTCGATCCATTAGTTGTTTTGTTCTTAGCCGTTGGTTTCATTTTCTCCGTTATTATCTTACATGTTTTTGCTAAGATTACCGGTAAGTTCACTTAGACTGGTCCGAGTGAAAGTCCCGTCCCGTTAGCTAATCAATGAATAAAAGGATAATTGATCAAGTTAATGGAGAGTTTAAAAGATTTCATGTCGTATCCAATTCCAAACATTTTGGTATATTCAAAAACAAACTCAAAGATTCAAAACCATAACTTTGACCCGTTTATATCATTTGTGGTAATAGTCATGATATCAATAGTACACCCAATGGGAATTATCATCAACCAATCAATGACGTTATGTATGATTGGATCAATTCGTATTTAGCCGGTATGATCTAGGTTGTATCAATACATATATTAATAAGGAACATCAACAGCAACCAAGACTGAGTTACGAATAACTGGTTTTGGTACTAATGCTGACAACTGTAGATTGACGTAATGAAGTGATTAGAATGATCGTATAGACCAAGTGGTCAAAAGCCATGAATTTGCTGCCACCATCTAAGGCGGGTGTTGATGTGTGGTGAAAGCAACCAATAGGGTTGATGAAGTATCACCAAGTATTGCAAATGAGGTAATACACCACCAAGTGCGGTAATTATATAGCCACCAGTCAACCAATACACGTCTACTTGTGAAGTTAAATTCCTGATGTGTGTGTTTTCAGTTTTTGCAACACTTCCTTAACATACGAGGAACGAGAGCCATCAACGATGTATCACATGGACACCAAACCTTAATTAAAGAAGAAGATAGACGAAGACTAACAATGAACAAGGATCACTTAAATAACAAGCTTGTTCCTATTCAAGAGCATTTATATTTCTTATTACTTTCTTATTACTTTCTTTATTTGTCTATTTACATTATTTACATGTCTTCTAACAAAGCCTTTAATGCTGTTACCAACCCGTCTTTGTGAATCAAGTGTTTCACATCCTTATCACCTTCATAAATCACATCCCACTCGAAATCTCTCTTTTCATAAGCTTCCTTCCATTTTTGACTGTACTTGTAACCTCTGATTTCTACTTCAACCATTGGGAATTGTTTACCTAAAATAATGGTGATTGGAATACCCATTAAATTGGAATGGTGAATCTTTTTACCTAACCCGATTTTTGGTCTGTTGTCCAACTTGTAGTCCATATCATCAAGCTTTTCGTAAACTTCATCAAATGCTTCGTTCTTACCAGCTTCAACAACAGTAATTTCCCATGGTGCAACTACTCTTGGCCAGTTTAAACCCTTGGAGTCTCTATTAATTTCACCAATAGATGCAATAATTCTACTGACACCAATACCGTAACATCCCATCATAACATCGCGTCTTTCAGTCTTGTTACCAACAGGAACTTCAACAGAACATCCTAATGGCTTACTGTACTTGTCACCTAAATAGAAAGTGTGTCCAATTTCTATGGCTCTGTTTCCATGAAGGTGACCCTCTTCACATTCACCACAGATTTCCAGTTCAACAGCTGAAACAATAGGAATATCTGATAATGTGGTGATAAGAGAACGGTTAATGAAGTTGATAGGAAAGTCTGGGAAGTTGGATCTAGAACTGAGTCTAGCATCCATTATTCTGATGATCTTCTTGGAGATTAAAGTGTCTGGGTTAGAGAATTCCTTTAAAATGGCTTCTTGGTCAGTGGCAGTAGTATCCAAGTCAGGGACTTCGTTTTTAATGAAATTAGGCTGCAATTCTCTAGCAGTAGGGTAGTATGCACAAACTAAAGTATCCTTGTCTTTTGTCATGAAATATTGAACAGAGACATCGGTCACATCAGCATCAGATTCTGGATAAGATAAGGTTTTCTCCATATTAGAAACATTTCCACAGTTATCACAACTGAAGACAGTATCTTCACCAGTTTCATGGATATAATGCCATTCATGACTGAGAGAACCACCAATTTCACCGGTATCGGCAGCTGCCTTGGTGAATGGTAATCTGAAATCAGTGAAAATACGAGTATATGCTCCAATGACGTTATCGTAAGTTTGCATGGCACTCTTTTCATCCACATCGAAAGAGTAAGCGTCTTTCATCACGAACTCTTTACCTCTAAGAAGACCACTTCTAGGTCTTTTTTCATTTCTGAACTTAGGATTGATCTGGTAATATAAAAGTGGAAGATTCTTATAACTGGTCATATGGCTGGTAACATGGTTGGTGATTTCTTCTTCGGCTGTTGGCACTAAAAGGTATTCCTTTCCATCTAACTTGAAAAACTCTTGTCCAGTCTGCCATCTTCCAGTCTTTTCCCACAGGGATTTATGAGAAATAAGACTAAGACCCAATTCCTCAAAATTGATCTCATTCATTCTTTTTCTAATGACATTACTGATCTTGTTCATCATCCCCAATCCAGCTGGTAACCAGTTTACAAGACCTGCTTTAGGGTGACTGATGAAGTTTAACCTGGTCAATAATTCATGTGTGGGGACGGTTTTGGAGTATTTGAAGGAGTCAAGGTTCGAAGCATAAAGCTTAGGAACCGTTTTCGGAAGACGCATACGTGACATCCGACTAATGTGCTGGAATCAACTTGGTTATTGGGTTGAGTTTGTTGGTAAGGTAGATCTTTCATGTTTAGTCACCTGACTTGTGTCTGGAAAGTCACTATGTTGTCGCAAATGGATTTGTGTCTAAACAATGTCGCAACACTATATTGTACTAAGCAAGGATCTACGATTGAACTGTTACGCTGGAACAAGTTACTAAGAAGCTGCCTACTCCCAAACTGGTATCTATTCAAGACCAACTCTTGCGAGGAAGAACTCCTTTGCATCGCCTGGTTTTGACTTCTTTCGGTTAAACTATAATGATGTTCTCACGTGACTTTCTTGACCTATGAATGGCTGCAACTTTAGCCAATCCTTCAAGTTTAATCCCTATTGTTCTGTAATTTGGGAGCAATTACTATCACAATATCTTGAAAATCGCCCATTCTGTAAGATCTACCTAAAATTTCTACATTTTCTTGGACTCACTTCGTTTATTACGTTCATGATACTTCGTGATTCGTCTTTATCTAAAACAGACAGCTGAATAAGTCTGTGGATGCCCTTAAATAAATCATTTGGTTATAGTGAATAAAGATGATTAGTTCTTGAACTTGGAGGTAATTTCATTTACTACATCATCACCGTAACCCTTCAAGTGTTGGAAAGCACTGTTCAAGTCCAATCTGGCTTGGTGTAATTTTTCTTCCTTGTTTGGTTCAGTAGAAGCTTGGAATTGCTTGGTTAAGTCGTCCACTTTAGCCTTAGCTTCTTCAAAGTTACGAACAGCTATAGCTTTACCTTCTTGGTAAGATGCAGATAATTGGTCTCTGGTACCTTCTAAATTCTTTTGAAGTTTGGCAGATTGTTGGTTAAATTCCTTCTTACCATCTTCATAAGATTTATTCAATTCTTTAGAAATCTCATCAGACTTCTTGGATCCCCATTTGGACCATGACTCTCCTTCCTTTTGAGCTTCATCTTTTAATTCTTGAGCCTTCTTAGAAGCTTCATCGGATTTCTTGGATCCCCAGTTCAACCAGGAATTTTTTTCGGCTTCAGCATCCTTCTTAGCCTTTTCCAATTCTTTGCTAACTTCGTCGGATTTCTTAGATCCCCAACTTAACCATTCATCTTTCTTGGCTTTAGCATCATCTTTGGCTTCTCCAATTTTTTGGTTAAATTTGTCATCATCCTTCTTGAACCAGTCTCCAAACCAGGATTTTTCCTTCACTTCATAATCTGGTGAAACAGAAGAGTAAGGGGTCTTTGTGGTGGCAGAATCACCAATGGAATTGACAAGGTCAATATACTTATCCACACCTCTGGCAATGAAATTCTTGTTTTCAGGAGCTTGAAGAGCATTGTACTTATCACGAGAAGCATCAACTTGCTCATCGGCCTTCTTGTAGAAAGTAGATTCCTTGACTCTATTGGTCAATTCTTGACTTCTTTGACTAAGTTCCTTCTTGGAATCTTCAATCTTATTACTGATACGGTTGGTTAAATCAGAAGATTTCTTTTCAAGCTTGTCGGCTTCTTGACGAACTTGTTGTTGTTGTCTTGGTAAAATAGGTTGAACATTTTGGTCATAATAGTAGACACCACCAGCTATAGCTGCAGTTCCTAATAAGTATTTAGCAGCAGTCATTATGATAATTTAGAGATTTTTGCAATATAGAAACAATCAATCAATCAATTAAATATAGTTAATTAGAATGGGACTATAATCCAATTTATAACCCGATTCTAACCCTTATATATCATGTATTCTTCAGCCAGAGTTGCTACAGGCATTACCAAATTCGGAACGCCATGTGAAACGCTTTAGCAAGCCGAACAAGGGGATATGCAACGGCAACTACTGGAAGCAAAAATAAGCGGCGATGCTTGGACTTTTGAAGGAAGCCAGGCGTTCCGAGGTGGGGGGAGGTCAATTTCTATACAATTGGCTACATGTTATATAAAATAAAAAAGACGGTTCGGTTCGGTTACTTGTATTAACTTAATTACCTTGCACCAAAAAGGGTCCACTTTATGATGTTAGCAACTTGCGCACGAAAAAGGTCATAAGGGGTAGAGTAGGAAGTTGCGATCATGGAGCCAAGGCATTGTACAGGATTGTTGCGACATTCTTCGACACGGTGTCATTCCAAGTGGGAGCCCTGTGGGGATACACGAGTTAGTCCACCAAGTAGGCAAGCGAGATGGACAATTATGGCTCAGACATTTTCAAGATATCCCAGACATAATTACAGTATTATAACCAATAGGTTTATGGAGTAATTTATGGGGTAATTCCCAGTAGTTAAGTGGGATGCTACCAATTAATTAACTGGAGCTTCTTTTTTTTTGTTTTTTTTTGGACCCTTATACTCTTTAATTGCTGAACGTGGGGCTGGTGAATTATGTCTGCGAAATGTTATGTCAATGGATTGACATGACCTTCACAAAAACAACAATAATCGATTTGCTAAATAGTTAATTTTGTAACCACCATAAGTGCTTTGGATATTTTTAAGTTTAGTTGATAGGATTTACGATGTCTCGAAGTGGAGAAATAGAGTGTCTCAGAATTGTACCATCTAAATTCGTTTAAATGCCAATATTTAGTAAGCATCACTGGAGTAGAAAATGTTGATTTAAGGATATAAGCTAATTAAGTAGTCAGCTCAATTGACCTGGAATCAGTTGTGGTTTCAGTGTTGGGTCGTTTAACTCACTTTGATATTCCCTCATTTTGCACCTAAAATTGATCAACAGCGTATTTTCTATAGTTTGATTGCTTCAATTTCATGTTACTGCATTTTTGAAATTGAGCTTAATACCGATTGAATAATTGTCTCTAACAGTATCAAATCAGAAGATACTTCAAGGATTCAGAAGATCGTCACCTTGTTAAGTCTTGTTGTGCTTCGTAATTAAACTAAGGCTTGGTTATGCGACATTGAAAAGAATACCAATTGAATAAGCCACCTTTATTCACTTTGGACTAGAGTATACCAAAGAAGTGAAAATAGTAGTTTTTTCAAATTCCTAATGGATCATAAACCATAATTCTCTTCCCTTATATCTAAGATGAATAAGGGGTCCTAGAAATGTAGCTTCATTAGCGGTCAATAATATCTATTACCAGAGTACAATATAATTTATAGGTCTAGCAAAGTCGATCGGATGTTCTCGGATTGTGAATCACCATATAGGTTAGAAAAGTAAAAGACCCGGTTCCAACCGCTTAGCCTTAGTATAATAACTACAGGCACCATAAGTCACCAGTTGAAAAGTCATATGATCGCTTAGCCTTGCTCTATTGATGCCATACCACTCCGGATAACTAGGTGTAACACATGATGCAAACTCACCATTACAGTGTAGTCATTGAGTAGAGGGATCAAAACGGCAAACATAATGAAGCACCAACATAATGAAGACATTTGTATACCGATAGACTAATAGATGCATGTCATTTATTCTCTCGTATTACCCCTCTTCAACTATAGTCTAGCCTAAGAGACTAAAATCTCTATTTGTCTGTGGTTATCTCATCGCAGCCTGTCCCATCAGGCCATATTTTGCACCCAATCGCGAGATTTTCCGAAGGACCACTATCGACCGCACAAGGAAATGAATCACCGCCTCTAGCAATTTAATTTATGACTATTTAAACTGGATATCCGTTGACTATTAGAAGCCATTCAATATTCAACATGCCTTTAATGAGTCCCATCCTTAGAAATTCTTTAAGATTTAACATACTGAGACCAAGGCATTATATGTCATTAAGAGGACCTCAAAAATCAAATGCTGGTATAATGGCATTAAGTGCAGGTGGATATTTACTAGCATGCCTAGGAATCGCAAGAATAGCTGAAGTTGAAAACTTTGCTTACATCTTTAAACAATTGGGAGAGTGAATCAGTTCTTTTATCGTGCTTCCAATAAATATTACAAATCTTAAGATTTTTAAGTCTTTGAATTATTTCAGCCATTTTATTTATGCTATACAAAATATGCTTTGAAAGTTGAATTGTATGGCTCGCTTTTACGTTTAGGTGTCCAGAAGGATAGGTATATAATACAGGTTAATATATAATTAAATTAAATTGATTCAATTGTAGTTGATTATCTTAGGTGAACACGAAGTAATGAAGAGGGTCAAACACTTGAATTATTACGGTCATATAACTTTCAAAAGTTTCATTTTTGTATTAAAATTTAAAAAAGTAGAATCCTTAACAAGATTATATTTCATCATAATTATTCTGAATAATTGTAATATTTTAAAAATTTGCATTAATTTTAAAAATCATGTCATATATACAAAATGTTCATTCAAAGAAAAACAGGAGGTTCCCGATACACGGGAAATATCTTCCAGATTTACACCATTATCAATAAATACACTTCATTTTATTTTATTAGTTAATTTATATTTGTTCTTGTTGTTCTCTTCAAGTTCAATATGTCAAATTCTCGGAAGTTACACAAAACAAATACAGCCTTTTGCCATATCGTAACCAGTTCATAGAAAAGGGGAATATTCATATCGGCACAAAAGGATGTCGGTCTTTAAGCTAAACTCAAAGCCACAATTATTTATGGATCTCTTAGCGTCTAATTTTGTTTTTGGGTACTCTGTTGCTTTGAGACAATGCTGCAAAATCCGAATTTACCAATGGGTAAAATTCGTGTAGTCTTCCGTTACAAAAAAAAAAATTCAAAACAGTGAAAGAGTTGGCTCTAAAGTGGCAATGGTTTTGGAAACTAAACTTACCTGCTTTTTAGTAATTGTCATGCATCATGACCTTTCTTCTTATTTGACACATTTAGTACACTCATCGAATTAATCTTATTTTACTGCCCCAAGTGCCCAAACTTCTGTATGGGCTCATTGTACTTTGTAGCTACAATAGTGCCATACAAACCACTCCTTCTGGGTTGTTCCCAACAAATTATTTGATCTGATGCAACTTTGAATCAGTTCTTAAAAACTGTGGATAGTCGCAAATTATTTCCTAAACTGATTTTAGTGATGCGGTAGCTTAAATGCGAGTTTGAAATATCCGCAAGATCCAGTAGTTCTCCCCCACATTCTGCCATTCTCGGAACCTGATGGCAATTAGGACTTGTAAAGTGGAGGAGCCTTTATACCTGTTACGCCACAGATTTCGAACTAAGCAGAACCAGCAGAATTAGTAGCAGATCAAGTGAAAAATTCTGCCCTATAGTAAATCCACTATATCCGCTAATATACCATACCATTAATTGTACTACTGTAACTTTACTAATAAATTATCCTACACTAACTTAATTTCATTCGATTACTTGAATTAGGTTTCTTTTATTACACCTCTATTTTAAACGGATCTAAAATTACTTTGTTGTAATAATTATGCTAACAGCACAGCTGTATTCTATTTTAATGCCCTTTTGGTGTGGTATGTAAGTTTTGAAATCAGTCTATGATCTCAGGTCAGGAGGAAACGATTTGCCTTTTATGGTTTTTGCTCCAGTCGGCTAAAATTATGTTCTTTCTCTTTTTTTTTTGTTGATTATTAAAATCAGTCACAGAGGGTATGTGGATCTGCTATATCTGCTTTAATCCCTGTCCTGGTACTCTTCTCCAGTACCGTCTGGTCTCTCCAAACAACATCTCTCTGCTTAACTTCCATACCTCTAACAATATGTCTTTACGAGGAAGAAATTGTGGGAACACCACTTTGATGATATCATCATTTGAATCCTTATTGACCTTGTTTGGCTTGGTCAAAACACATAAGTAGAATATGACTTGACCATAATTATGAAATGCTTCTTGTACTACCAAGTCTATTATATCTTTTAAAGGAACAAAACTTTCCACACTATTTTGAAATCTCCAACTCTTTTTCGATATAGACTGAATTCCAATATCTTTCATCACTATTACACTATCTTCTGGAGTCTGTCTTAACATTAATGCTATACCAAATAGTATCACAGTGATAGGCCCTACCCATGAAATATCAGGATATGAAGAAGTCCATGGATCAAAAGACTTGATATTTTTCACTATTGGCCACACCGACCATAATTTCCAAGTAAAGTATCCAATGGCTAATGCTAAATATGGTGCCTTGATTTTGGCAGCCCAGTCTGTTTGATGTTTGACGGAGAATTTGATAAGATTGGACGTTTTGGCGGTTTTCTGATCCACCGGCGGCGTGATCTCCAATACGTAGTTTTTGCTAGACGACATGATGTCGTTAATATTGTCAATTTGTTGTATATGGAGTTGGTCCCGTGTTGTAGATATATAAACTGTTAGTGATATCACGTGCGATGATTCACTACTTTTTTGGAGCGGCCACGCGGCGACAGAGTCAGAACAACCCACTGGATACGAGCCAATGAACCCATCTAATTGTATCGGCGATTACAAGCTGTGGAAAAATATTGGGTTAACTAACCAAGTAGCCGATGCTGCTCAACTTGGTATATTTTTCCGTATCAGGAATGTTCTTCTACACCGCTTGCAAAATCATGTTACTGATGTAACTGTGTAAATGGTTGCAGTTTTTCTGGGTTTAACCAGCGGTATCGGCCCGATAGTGAGCCAAGTGGAGTTATCACTAGATTTAGAGTAGGTCTTTCTTTTTGGGTACTACAAGTGAAATTTCAATGTAATTACGTGTATTCACGGTATGGCCAGACAGTGGGCAGGTTGACCTATTTTACTTATTCCGGTATTAGGCCCGCTCCGCCCGCCAGGTACTTTTATTGACTCTTCTGATAAATCCGACTAGTCGTGGGTATCTCAGATATGCCTGATTAGGCGAGTGCCTATAGACAGGCCCTTACAAGGTGAATAGTTTAAAGGTTAATATATTGTACACTATATGTTCGTTTGTTCGTTTAGTATAAGAGGAACCATGAAGAGACTTCAATCGTGAAAAATTGTGATTAAGCTGGTCCCTATCTTTTATAACAGATGAGTGATCAAAAGTATTAGTCCAAGACACCACCAGTTTGGCTGAAAAATCCAGGTATCCTTGACTTTAACTTAATTATCAGTTCATTTCCAGCTATTTCAATTTCTTTCACGATAGTCTTTCATGTTCTCTTTGAAATTAAATTATTCAATTGGAGGCTTAACTTCAATTGGAGCTGGTTCAGATTGTGGTCTTTCAATTTCACCCACCACCATTTCATTCTTTCTCAATTCCTTGATCTTTTCTGCTCTAGTCATAGGCTTGGAACCGGTTCTGAACTCGATTTCACGCTGTCTGTTTTCTTCTGCATCAGCCTTCAAAGCTTCTTCACGTCTCTTAGCCATATCAGCCATTTCCTTTTCGTGTTCAATTCTGACTTGACGTAATTTTTCATTGTAGAATTCCATACTTTCAATATTGTGTTTAGAAGCACCACAGTATTCCTTGAAGTCTGCTGGAAGCTTTCTTCTTAATGCCATTTCCACAATTTCAGGATAATTCTTTTCTTCCAAATTAAATTTCAGCTTAATTTGCTTTCTGGTACGGTATGGGAACAATTGGGAAATTAAAAGGAAATCAGTACCAAAACTACTTAATGCAGTATAGAATTGAACAACTTCATCTTGAGTCCAACGGTCAGTATGTTTTCTCTTGGAGTAAGTCGATGAGGTGATAGGGTTTTCGAAAGGATTGGATTCTTCACGAGATAAATGACTGTTATCAACACCTTTATGTCTACTAACAATCATGGAATCAACATCGTGTTGAATTTGACCATCCACAATCTTAATTTGTAAACCAGAAGTAGATGAAGATGCTGGAGCATCATTATTAAGCAACTCATCACGCTTCTTTTTCATTTCTTCAGTGTCTTCAATTTCACCATTTCTAGCAAGAATTTCTTCAAGTGGAACTCTTTCAGCTCTTGCATCTTCTCTGTTTTTTCTTCTTTGTTCTTTCTTTTCTTTAATCTTCTTTTGAGCTGCCACCACAGATTCATAGTTGGAACTCACTTTACCAATGTGTAAGGTAGGTTTACATAAATCAGCCATGGTGAACTTACTAGGATCAAAAGTAACATCACGAAGTAATTCTTCTTGTTCTCTGGACACAGCTCTTGGAAGTTCAGACAAACTGGTGATATGAGAAATAAACTTCTTTTTATCATCTTCTTCAGAAACCTCCAGCGCCTTACGTTTCACCACTTTCTTGGTCTTGGTTTCTATTCCGACAACATATTCTTCTTCGTTTGTTGGAACAACTTCTGGTGTAGGTATAGTTTTTGGTAAATCTTCTTCTGGAACAGGAGAAGACTCTTTGGTAATGGAGCCGCTCCGTATCACTGAAGCTCTCTTGGTTGGTCTATTGGCAGCCAGGGATCTTCTTCTTTTCACGACTTTAGCAGCCAGAGGGAGACCGATTTTGGCAGG
Source organism: Suhomyces anneliseae (assembly GCA_030568535.1). Lineage (NCBI taxonomy): Eukaryota > Fungi > Ascomycota > Pichiomycetes > Serinales > Debaryomycetaceae > Suhomyces > Suhomyces anneliseae. The sequence continues at coordinate 380,135 of JAJMGB010000011.1, read as the reverse complement.
TGTATAATCTTCAGCATCGTGGCTTATAGAAGCAGAACGAGTCTTCAAAACAGGAGTTATACCTGATAACCTACGTTGTTGTATAGAAGCTTTTCTTTTGGGCACTTCTTTGAATATTTCGTTATCATTATCGTTATCTGAATCGGACTTTTCACTGGCTGATTCGTGTTCAATCTTTTTGGAAGAGTCTTTAGGGTCAACGTCTTCTGCTTCTTGTGGTGGTGCTGTGACTTTGAAGTCAAAAGGTTTTAAAGGTGATTCGGTGGAATCATTAGAAGACAAAGCTTGGGTTGGTTCTGGGGTTGGCGCTAAAACTTGGGTAGCGGCTGGGGTAACTGGAGCAGTTTCTGGTTGATTATTTGGCTGAGTTTCTGGCTGTATTGGCTCTGATTTCTCTTGGGTAGAAGGAGGAGTCAACTGGGGCTTTTCAACCTTCTTTTTAATGGGCTTTTTACGAAGTTTGGGGGTGAAATGGGTAGATTTCTTAACAATACTACTCATGGTGACAAAAGAACGTGTTGAATATGGATACTGTGTTTAGTTGACGATATTAGGGTGACTTCAACGGGTGTAGTTTAAAGCGTAGGAACTGCTGGTATGGTATATGGAGAGTGTATGTTGATCTGTTTGTTAAGATATAGGAAATGTTTTTGTTCTGTCAATTTTATTTTGTCTCATCCCGCTGCGGTACTACCACGCCCAAGAGGTGGTTTCCGTGGTATTTTTGTAATTTGTCCCTAGCTCACAGGGACACTTAGCGCGAACCGTCGCTACAGTAGCAGGGGCCCCTCGCTAAGACAAGTAACAGGTACAACAACAACGACACCAGTCAAACCCACCACCATAAATAGTAAAATAGGAATTTAAAGCACGAGTAGAGAATGGGAATGCTGTAGAAATATTATAGCTGATCTGGTAAAAATTCCCACTTCATTTACCCCAAATTCCACCTCTTGTGTTACCCCATCTCACAGTCTCATCTCTAATTCCAGTCTCACTAAAATTACTCTACTACAGTACATCGTTCCTTCTACTCACCACTACCACCATGAGATCCATATCCAAGTTTAACTGGACCCCAGGACTGTCAGACAACTGGGCGCTTAACTTACTTCTCCAAGAAGACCAATCGTTCATTGTTTCCTCTTCAGACGGAAGTTTGACTTCATACCTGTTGCAAAAACCAGCATCTGAACCATTATGGAAGATAAGAGATGCCCATAGCGGAAGTATCAATCTGATCAAGCAATACGACCAAAATACCTTAGTTTCTTGTGGATTGGACGGAATCAAAGTCTGGGACTTGAGATCCGGTAAATCTGCCCATTCCATTGCTGGTAACTACTTATCATTGGGTTATGGTAGAGGCCTCATCGCTGGTGGTACTGAGCTTTCAGGTACCGATGCTGAGCTTCATCTTTGGGATATTAGAAACTTGGACACTCCAAACCGTTCATTTATCGATTCCCATCATGATGACATTACCGATATCAAGTTCCATCCTACCATTGACAAGTACGTTATGTCTGGTTCTACTGATGGATACGTGAATATCTACGATTTGAGCCAAGCAGATGAAGACGAAGCATTGCACCAAGTGATCAACTACGCTTCAGTGCACTCTTGTAATTTCATTCAAGAGAACAGAATATCCGTGTTGTCTCACATGGAAACCTTATCATTCTACGAATTGAACAATACCGAATACGAAGTCAATAGCGAACCACAACCTAATGATTTTGGTGATGTCAGAAGCAAATGGCCTGATTGTGAGTATGTGATAGATGTGAACCCAAGAGGTTATGTCAGTTACGGTGCCAACACCCAACAAAAGCTTTCATTGTACCCATTCAATCCAAAGAAGGAAACCTTTGATTTCAACAGACCAATTTGGTTCCCACAAGCTCACGGCGAAGAAGTTGTGAGAGACTTGGTGGTTGTTCCATACTCCAAGAGTGTTCTTACCAGTGGAGAAGACGGTAACGTTAAATTATGGGAAATTCCATACCAATTGGAAAGCTACAATTTTGGTGGAGATGAAGATATGGAAGATGGTGATGAAGACCAAGACCAAGAAGTTGAACAAAAGAAGGAAAAGAAAGACAAGAAGAAGAAAGAAAAGAAGGACAAAAAGGAAAAGAAAGAAAAGAAAGACAAGAAGGATAAAAAGGATAAGAAAGACAAAAAGGAAAAGAAGGATAAGAGATCAGATGTCAGATTCAAGCCTTACTAAATGGCCTCTTTATAACGACATCTACATAAATTTAATTAAAGTCTATTTTACTTTTTTATTCATTGTCTATCTATGATATTTTTGTATGTACATTAAATAGATCACATTAAATAGAGTCCACCATTCACGAGTATAAATCAATTGTATTTAATTGTGGTTAATATGAAAGATGAATCACCAGATGTCTTTTTGTTCGTTATTAATTTTTGATTATAATTAAAATCTAGCAATAATGTCATCAACAACTTGTTGAGTAGTATTGTTACCACCCAAGTCTGGGGTCTTGACCTTATCTTCGCTCAAGTTAGCATCAACAGCTTCGTAGATCTTGGCAGCGGCTTCTGGGTAACCCATGAATTCCAACATCAAAGCAGCAGATCTGATGGTAGCGACTGGGTTGGAAATACCCTTACCAGCAATATCTGGAGCAGAACCGTGACATGGTTCACCAATGGCAAAGCTATCACCAACATTAGCAGATGGAACAACACCTAAAGAACCAACTAAAGCAGCAGCACCATCACTTAAAATATCACCGTACAAGTTTGGAGCCACCACAACATCGAAGATTTCTGGTTCTCTGAACATACGGTAGACCATACTGTCAACAATTTGTTCTTTATGTTGAATGCTACCGTAAGCTTCTTGGTTGGCATCGTAGACGGAACGACAAACTTCACGGAATAAACCATCAGATTGTGATAACACATTAGATTTGTGAGTAACAGTGACAGATGGTTCGGAGTGAAGAGATTCAACAGAACCTCTAATGGCTTGTCTTTGTAAAGCGATATTGTAGGCCATCTTGGCGATTCTGGTGGTGGCAGTTTCAGTAATTCTCTTGATGGCTTCAGCAACTCTGGTACCATCTTCAGCTTGGTAAGTCTTTTCTTCTTTAACATATAAATCTTCAGTGTTTTCACGAACAATCACCATATCAACTGGCTTATCTTTACTAGAAACAGATTTAACAGGACGAACGTTAGCGTATAATCCCATCTTCTTTCTTAAGGCAACAATTGGAGAAGAGTAACCAGCGACCTTGGTACTTGGAGATGAAACAGCACCGAATAAAGCACCATCACATTCTTTTTGTAAAATAGAAACAGTTTCATCTGGTAAAGCAACACCAGTCTTTTGGAACAATTCGAAACCAGCGTCTAAGTTAACGAACTCGAATTGTAAATCATATTTGGCTGGTAAGTTTTCCAACACGCTTTTACCAGCTGGAATAACTTCACGACCAATACCGTCACCAGGGATCAAACCGATCTTTAAGGTCTTAAGGTTAGGACGAGTGGAGGATAAACGACGAACAGTAGACAACATTGACATTGTGTGGGAGATGGTGGATGTTGGTGGGGGTTTAAGAGGATAAGGAAGAAGAAGAAGAGTAAATTGAAGAAAAGGGAGAACTGTGAAGGTATAAATAATTGGGAAGAATTGAAAAAGTTGGAAACTGGGTTCCCGATTAGGGTGCGTATGGTTATCATGTCATAATGTCGCGCTCGGCTTAACGGGAAACGGCTTGAGTGAGTCAAGAGTAAAGAGATGGTAGGTGATTAAGACAGAGAAGCACAGGGAGCTTACCAAGGAGTCAAGTGATATAGTCAATATCAAATATAAGCTTCTTTTATTGACTTTTCAGTATTTTTCATTGAAATTACTGGTGCCTAATGTGATATCATATATTATTTAATGATTATGGTCTATTGAATAAATGGTGAGTTAAGTTTGAAATTTCTAATAAGCCACGTAAAGATATAGTTCTTTTATTCTAGAAAATGTGGTACTGGTTGCTTGTATGATTTTGGCTACTCTGATTCAAATATCAGGGATTTGAATATTTGGCTGCGAAATTCGAATTGTACCCAAATCTTCATTTTAATCCACCGAAATAGCTCACATATATTTTGTGGTATTCAATTCTAGCATTAAGGTAACTGAAAACCAATAGTTGATCTTGTAACTTCGAAACATGAATAAGGTGAATCAGAATATGCCATATCAGTAATTATATATGATATCACTAGTGTCATCGGAACTTCATGAGAAGGCAATTCAACGTGCTGAACATTGCATAGCTATGCTATTTATGCTTCAATGAATCTTCTGTAAGCAGTTATAAGTGGATAATTGATCGAGAAAGCCTATGTACTTCAACTCTTCTTTAATCATATACTATAAACTCTTATCGCACGACATCCCGATTTTACAGGTGCGACAATTTGAATCATGAGTCATGTCACGTTCACTTATCAGCGGCAATCCTAACTGGGTAATTCACGTGACCGGAGTTATATCAGACCAATATTCTCAAGCCCCGATTCGGAGTCGAAATCGAGTCTTACATAAGCGATTACAAGATACAATGATATTACAAGATATTACTATAGTAACGGTTATTATACCGCTTGACCTGTGATTAAATGTATATACAAGCACATTAGTTCATTATTGAGAGGGGAGTCATTATGTACAGGTAGTCATTACTTAGTTGTCACCCTTAACAAGACCAACCTTGGCAGGTCTTAAAACTCTAGAGTTCAAGGTGTAACCTGGTTGTTGAACGTGGAAAACAGTACCTGGTTCCTTGTCTGGTTGTGGGATTTCGAAAGTAGCTTCATGTTGGTTTGGATCAAATTGTTCACCCATTGGATCTATCTTGTGAATACCGTGCTTACTTAAAGTCTTTTCGAAAACACCTTGAGTCATACTCACACCTTCGTACAAGTTCTTAACTTCTTCGTTAGAAGCTAAAGTTTCTTCCTTAACGGAACTTAAAGCTAAACTGAAGTTGTCAACAGATTCCAATAAATCCTTAGCAAACTTTTGTAAAGCAAAATCCTTGGCCTTTTGAACTTCCTTCTTGGTAGACTCTTGTAAGTTTCTGAAATCAGCAACGGCTCTAGCGTAGTGGTTCTTCATGTCAGCCAAATCCTTATCCTTCTTGGCTAATTGGGCCTTCAATTCAGCCAATGGACCTTCTTCGGTGGCTTCACCAGCATCTTCAGCACCGGCAGCTTCAGATTCAGCGTTAGCAGCTTCAGATTCAGCAGCGTTTTCCTTTTCCTTTGGAACTTCACCTTCAGTTGGTTTAGCATCATTACTGGCAAAACGGACCATTCTTGGGGCAAAAACAACTGGTCTTGGAGCCATGGCACTGCGGACAGCAGTACGTGCAGCCATGGATCTGGCTAATGGTCTAAGGAAGGCTCTTTGCATTTTGTTTAATAGAGGAGCTGGTTTTGGTTTATAGGTTCGTTCTCAATTTGCCAACTGAAAATTTTTAGTTGTTGTGCCACGTGACCTACGCTTTGTAGCCATGTTGTAGTATGAGGTAGTTGGGTACAGTCAAGAGGTAAAGAGACGAAAGAAGTTGAAGTTCTGCCAAGAAGAAGCCAAGAGGTTCCTATTGGTCGGTAGGTGGCGGTCATGACACTCGGAGCACAGATGTCCGGGTTATTGCCTATTTGGTGCTTTGGTTCTTCTCTTTCAGTACTTAGTGACCCTCGCACTGATCTCGTTTTGCAGCACTTCGTCGAATGACACACCCAGTAGGGGCTCTTGGCACATTACATCACCACATCGCAAGACCAACCAAAGCGTAGTAAGCACCACACAAGAAGTATCAACAAAGTAGATTCTTAAGGAAGCGATTATTGGCATCTGTAGACCAACCAAAGGTTCTTATGAATCTTTCAATATTGACTTCAACACTTCTATGGCTCACTTCAATCTCTGTTGGGTCATTTCTTCCACATACTCTTCCAAATGATCTTTGTCTTCAATAGTGTAGGTCTGTTTAGACTTTCTCTCAGAAACTGTAAAGTTCTCACCAGCAACAATTTGAAGTGTGGTCTCACTAGGAATAGGCGCTTCAACCTGGTTAAGGAACTGCGGTTGGCCAATGTAGAGATTACCCAATCTACCAGGAACACCGGTTGCAAAATTACCATCACCTAATGCTATGATGGCGTAATCTGAATAATCCAAGGTATGATTAGCATCATTAAGAACAATCTCAGGGGTACCAAAGTTGAAAAGCTTCTTGGACTTATCCTTTATGGTTGCAGTGTTAGGGATCTTCTGGGCTATCACCTCTTTGACAAGAGCCATTTGTTGTTCTGAAGAGACCCAAATACCAATCTTAGAAGTAGGGTACCCCAAGAGAGCCATATACTTGTACAACAGAACACAGTACTCGATCTCTTCAACAGAGTTATTGCACTTGATAAGCTGGGAGTTGTACTTGAACCCAGGGTTGAACTGTCTGAAGTTGTTATCACTGTGGGCAACAGGTATGAACTCGTCACGGACTCCAGAAACATGGTGCAGTTTATGAACTTCTTCACTGAAAGAGTCCAATACTGATCCACCAACTAAAACTAATCTCTTAGAAGGACCATTCTTTTCAGAGACAATGCTCAATGTTTCAGAAGTGCCATTGATCATGATGATATTGGTGAAAGTATCATTACTGTCAAGGTAATCTTCTAAGGTAGTAACAGGATTGAACTTGCGGAAAAGGTACTTCCAAACCTCCTTGTTGTCACCCTTCAAGTCAGTCTGAATCCAGATTGGTGACATGATTCTAAGGAAACTAATATGTTTAAGAATACCCACATATGATTTGGTGATATCGTTGAAGGAACTGAATTTGGTACTGGAGAAAGGATAATGTTCAAAAAGGTCTTTTCCTTGGAACTTGTTCAAATATGCTTTCCAGAGCAGTTTTATCTGGTGTTCATAGTAGTCAAGGTTCTTCAAGTCTATTGATCCATTGGTTTCGTTGTTTTCAAAGAGTTCAGCAATTACTCTCATTGATAAACTAACACGCTTTTGAAGTTCCTTTAATTCGTCTTCCACCTTATGACCAATGAAGTTAAGGTCTCCTCTGGCAGCTGCTAGTCTTTTGACGAATGTTTTTGAAGGAGCTATAACCACAGTTCTTTCATCTTTAAGATAGTTCAACACATTTGCAATAATGCTTTCAAGCCCAGTGTACCTACGAGCACTCACTAATGTTAAGTTGTTGGAAACCATGGATACAAAGAGCTTTTCATTCTCATTTGGACCCTCCAGTTTCTTTCTTTTATAAGACTCTTCATGGTACTCATGGACCTGTTGTGGTTCGCCATACAAAACAGGAACCAAAGACTTGGTTTTGATGATGTGGTGCTCCTTCAAGAGTTTCATTTCAAGAGTCTCGCCAATTGCAATGACAAACTTCACTCTTTCTTCGAATGATTCAGGTACATCATCACATCTAACTGTAAGTCCCTTGGACTTATCAAAAGAGGTGACTGTTGCCAATTTGACCAAGTTTAATCCATACTTCTGGACCCTTTCTTGACGAGCATAGGCGTTTGGCAATACCAATTCGATAAGTGCAACTATGGATGTGTTTCCTTCAAAATTTCTGTTGAGTCCAAGAGTATACTCTGAGCCCAAAGATTTATGATTATTGATGGTGTAGAAATACTTACTCTTACCCTTCATGTTGAGCTTGGAGTCGATTTCCATTCTTTTGAGTATTTGTCTGATATGTGAAGAAATATGCTGGGTGGTGACTGTTTTTAGGTTGTACCAATTGTTGGATGAGCCGATTTGATGAGTTGAGTCTTGAGACTTTATATGTGGAAGAAGTCCAGCATTTAACTGGAGAGAACTGTTAGTTCCTGTGGTTATTGCTGAATCGTATTCGTTCTCATTATAAGTTGAAATATACTCTGAAGAAGTGTCCAAAGGATAGATTCTTGATGCTAGTAAATGGAAATATATGGTCTTGATGTCGAGGTTTTGGTGCTTGTGAAAGAGTGCTCTAGTGGTATCGATACCCACCACTTTTTGAATGATGGTGCTGAGTTCATCACCTGTGAACTGGTCAACTAGTTCCTTTAATTGAGCAGCTGTGAAGTCGTACTTCGAAGGAACCTTGAAGAAATCAGGTCTTCTATTGGGATATAAAGAAAATAAAGTTTCTTGAAGACCGAAAAAGGTTGCTGGTCCATCTGGTTTCGATTCCACATAAACCAAAATATCTATCATCTTTCTTGTTCTCATATCCAATTTTTCATCAGCCAAAAGAATCAAATGGAACTGGAGGGCCCTGAAAAGAAATGAGAAGTATCCACAGTTCTCTATTAAAAGTACAGTACATAAAGCCAATACTTCTTCCACAAACATTTGAAAATCATTGCTCTTGACTTTAAGGGTACTGGCACCAACCATGAGGTTGTATACCCAATTATTTCTGAAATTGAACTCTACTTGAGCCTTTTTATCCTGTGGTACGCTGCTTATTTTATCATTAAACTGTTTCAATTGTTCATCACTCAACAACCCTTTATAATCTATATTTTTCAAAATGGTGATATCATAAATAGGACCTATTATGGCTGCAATTTGATCTATTTGCATCCATTTTGACAATTCACTAATGAGCTTGATAATAAGACCAACTAGTCTGAAGTTGCTTCGTTCATTAACGTTCAGAGTCACACTAATGATTCTATTGATAAATATTTCAAACAAGTCATCTCGTGCCAATTGCATCACATCATCGCGGTCAGAAACCTGGATTTTCCTCCAAAAGACAACCACCAAAAGCTCAATGTGTTTTAATGATACATCCTCGGAGAAATGCTTCCATAGTACCGACTCAAAGTACTTGGACTCTATCAACAATCGCACTTGAGTATCTGATGGTAACTGCTTTGGAGTCATCGACTCAAATAGATAATGGTGCACGTCATTTATATGCAAGGTAGAATTGAGTTTCTTGGGAACCCGAGGATACCAACGGGTAGTAAGCTCTCTAAGCGAAACACCACCCATGACGTCAGAGGTGTGGCTAATTAATTTGTGGGTTTGGTTATGTGGATGTTTTGATAACTATAATGTTATCTATAAAATGTATACTAATTAACTCTATATGTATGTCTCGCACTGTTTAAAGTTAGAGAGTGAGAAACAAACATAAAGATCGGATTTTCGGGCTTTGCGCACGACCTGCTCACTATACCAAATTTTTCATCTCAAAAAACCGGTCTCAACACACCAACAGTAACAGTGAAAGACTACTAGAAAGGATGTTCAACCCAGTACGTCTCTTTTCCACCACCAGAGCTGTGGCTGATCCAGTGGCTAGAATCAACCCAAAGTTGGCTGCCAAGCAGTTCATATCACCAGATGCCTCCAAGTCCAAGGCCAGAACATTAAGAAGAAAGGAAGTTAGATTAAAGAAACAAATTATCAGAGATGTCAACAATTTCAAGAAGTACGAATCCAGAAACGTGCAGTTCCAAGTCGACCCAGTTTTGGGTGCCGAAAACAACGGTTTTGTCACCAGAGTGAAACAAGAAGTTCAAGATCAAGGTACTCATTTAGCTTACGGTTATGAAAGAGCTGAATTTGAAAAATTATTGTATGGTGCTGAAAAGGCAGCTTTAGACAAGACTAAAGGTACCGAAGTATTGAACGAAAGCATCAGAAACACTGAAGAAAGAAAGAAGAGAGCTTTGTTGACCATTTTAAACATCAGAAACACCAATACCAAAGATAAGAAGACTTTAGCTATTAAATTAGCCAAGGAAGAATTCCAAAGACATGAAGGTGATACTGCCTCTCCAGAAGTTCAATCCGCTATATTGACTGTTAAGATCCACTTCGGTATGGATCACGTCAAGCAAAACCCAAAGGATCATGACCATACCCAAATTGTTCGTGAAATGGTTCAACACAGACAAAGAATATTGAAATACTTAAAGAGAGATGATCCTGAAGCATACTACTTAACTATCGCTAAGTTAGGTTTAACTGATGATGTTGTCACCAGAGAATTTAACATGGGTAGACAATACTTCCAAGACTTCAAGGTCTGGGGTGATAAGCAATTGATTAAGTTGTCTGAAAAGCAAAAGAAGAAGGCCGATGCTATAACCGATTTACAAAAGAGAGTCGCTGAATACAATGAAGTGGCCAAGAAGAACCATGAAATTCTTAATAAGAATTAAAACTTGTATATATAACAAACACTATCCTTTTAGTGTGAGTCAATCAATAAATATAAACTCTGCATAACAGGGTATCCATAGAATTATTATTGTAATTATTAGATTGAAAGTAAGAAATATGTTGTCTCTTCGCCTTTTGGGCTTGAACTTGTTTATACCAACACATATGGTTTAGTTTGAACCCTTTGTTTATAAATTTGTATCTATAGCTCACAACTGTGTGAATTTGGAGATAAAAGAAACGTGGATTGATGTAATCCTTCTAAAAGGAAAACTTGACCTCTAGAGAGACGAAAGTCGTGATTCATCTCTCGTGTATTCCTTTGTCGAATTTTATAGTTCAGAGGTATCAGAAGTTGATCTCATTGGTGATGCCTCTTTATCGTTCATGTGGACCAAGTACCTTCCACATGAGTTAGCTTTCTGCACTTATATTGTAACCAGTTTGTTAGACAAAGTTACTTGTTGACCATTAGATACCAGCATTTTGACTGAGGTGCTCTTAAGGATGAGGGAGGTCATTGGTGTATGAATAAAATCACTTGTTTTTATAACGTGTAATTGATTCTGAAGATCGTTACAAAGAGATTACCAGTTTACTCCATTTGCTGGGGTGTCTAGTTCTTCAATCAAATCATCTAACTTCAAGTCTTGACCCAAAATCTCCACTTCTCTCTTCAAAACACTCAACAGCTGATCAATATCTCCCTTTATTTCTTGACTTACTTTACCCAATTCTTGTAACTCTTCATATAGTTCGGTGTTATCCACACACAATTGATTATAGATCATACTTAAGTTGTCCAAGGACTCTTCCGATCCACTAACAATCGTAGCTTCAATGATTTCACTAGGTGATAATTTGTCAATGTTTGGTGGAACCTCTATATTATTATTCTTTCTGTATTGAGCTGACTGTATGATTTCATCGAGATCATCCAACTTTCTCTCTATATCACGTTCTTTGAAGATCAATTCGAACTCCTTCATAGAACTGGAGTGCCAGAACTTGATGATCTGACTTCTGGCTGTTTCAAGCGATTTACGACCATCTTCAGTTTCACTGATAGAAGGATAGCACGCCTGTATTTGATCGATAGCTAAAGACTTCTTGATTACTTGCTCCAATGCCTTTCGACACACAAGCTTGAGTCTTTCTGCCCTTATCTTTTCCACTTCATATGGGGCTTGGTCTGGTTGCGACATGTTGTTTATGATGATTATTATTTCGCAATCGCGCCAACAAATAATTATACACTGGTCGCACTCATTTACCACACTCCAAAAAGTAATGACACTAGATCATCCCTGGCGTCTGCTGCAAAAGTGATTTGAATGTATAAAATCGTTTTAGTACAACTGTTGAAATCGCATGAGCTTGAATCTTTTCTCTCACTTTTTTATTTTGGCAGCATTTGAATTCATGGGGGAAATTGTGGTCCTTTTATAGTGTTTCCTACTAGAAACTCAGAAGGTTCCAGATCATTCACCAACCTCAGGTAGATGGGCCTTGTACAGTCTTTTACCACATCTGATATTATATCACTCCATGTACTACCCAGTTCCATCTGCCTTTTTACCTGCTATACTTGCCGCCAAAACTGTTGTCTGCTTCAACTTGTTCTTATTCTTACGTAAGCACTTACTCAGCCAAAAAGTCACCCCCCTCTAAAACAGGCTCTCAGTTATCTTTACACCCACAATCACCATGTCTGATCCCCGTTATTTCATAACCGAAGCCGAGAAGCTCGTCAAGCCCCAATCGGGATTCATGCTGTTCTTCAGTGGCTCCTCCAAGTCCACTAGAATGGAAGAAGCCACTGATCTCTACATCCAAGCTGCCAACCTGTACAGATTAAAGAAGGAATTCGAATTGGCAGGACAGCAATTCGTCAAGGCTGCTGACATTCAAGAGTCTTTAGGTAACCACAATGACGTTGCCAACCATCTTATAGAAGCATACAAGTGTTTCAAGGGTGTTTCCCCAACCGAAGCCATCAAAGCCTTATCTAAAGCAATTCATATCTTCCTTACTCAAAATGGACAATTCAGAAGAGCAGCCAATTTCACTGGTGATTTAGCCGAACTCTATGAGTCCGTTGGTGATACTGAAAATGCCATCAAGTCTTATGAACAAGCTGGTGATTACTTCACTACTGATCATGCTGAAGCTTTGGCCAACAAATCATACTTGAAGTGTGCTGATTTATGTGCATTGACTGGTAAATACAAGAAAGCAGTTGAATTGTACGATACTATTATCAAGCAACTGAAGAACAATTCCTTAAGTAAATGGAACTTGAAGGACTACTTCTTAAAGGTCATTTTGTGTATTTTGGCTATGGATGATGTAGTTGAAGCTCAAAAGAAGTCACAACAATTCCTTGAAGACGATCCAAGTTGGGAACAAACCAGAGAATATGGTTTGGTCAAGGATATCTTTGAATCAATTGACCTGGGTGATGTTCAAGGCTTCAGTGATAAAGTATTTGAATACGATCAATACTCCAAGTTGGATAAATTGAAGACCCAAGTCTTGTTAAAGATCAAGAACAGTGTTGTCGAAAGAGACGAAGAAGACTTATTATGAACGCAATGAATAAATAGCAGTCACCTATACATAGTCAGTGACAAATCATAATAATTTATTTCGAGCAGTTAGAAATTTATTGGCTTTACAGTATTACCAATCATAGTGATTGTTTCAGTGGACCCCATTCTAACCAGCGCTCCTAGCACTATATATATATGAGTTGATTGATTTCATATAATTAAATAAATACATTAATAAGGTTAATTATCAAACCATTGACCTCTTAATTCCAACAATTTCTACGTAAAAATCTACTGAATTTATAACTTAAAAGAAACTGCATTAGTATAGACTAGACTGGAATAGTAAAACCTGTTCACTATAAATACATACAAACTACTTATTCTTTCTCCAGAATTCACCATAGTTTGGGTTGGCAACAGTCTTGTACCATGGAGCAGTCCATCTTCTGAACCTCTTACCAAACATGATCATAATGATAAAACTACCATTGATAAGAAGAGAAAGCATGAACATCAACCAAGTGGTCAACTTGAAACCATCCTTTTGTAACCATGGTTCAATGGCAAAGGTGAATCCCATACCGATCATATTTCTGGTGAAAAGCATTAAGACCATACCTTCACTAGCAAGTTTGTCATAAGAGTCAACTGCATAAGACAAACAAATAGCACCGGAAGAACTCATGGCAAAACCAAGGAAACCTTGACCCATAATGACAGCAATTGGCCAAGCAGCTTTGTCAGCAGAACCTAATCCATAGGCTAAAAGACCAGCTGCATTTAAAATCGTAGGAATAATCATAGCCCAAATTCTAAATTCAGGTTCTAAAATACCTTTATTTCTTCTTGCCAATTTAACGACTAACCAATCAACGAAGTAACCACCGTAAAACATACCAATGATACTTCCAGTGAATGGAGCCAAACTGGTTAAACCAACAGTATTAGCAGACCAATTATATGGTTCACCAGCGTACACCATGGATTGAGTGTTTAAAAGTAAAGATAACCACATCATTTGAGCACCGTAAATGAGACCACCCCAAATGAAAGCAGGAATAGTAATTAAGAGAAATGGTCTATAACAGATAGCGAGCCAGCTCCTTTGATCGTTATATTCAAGTTCAACAAGTCTCATTCTTTGCCAGTATGTTCTCAATGGAATGGTTTGGTCAACAGAAGAGTCATCAGTAGAGGATACATCATCTTGTACACTGACAATAGCTCTAAGATTCTTATTTTTGTCAACCATGTCAGAAGATAATTCACCACTACGAATGGCTGCTAAAACGGTATCTCTTGATTTCATTTCTCTTAAAATTTCATTTTCAAGATCTTCGGAACCGGTTTCTCTTCTGAAGGTAGTGTCTTCCATCAAGAACAATTGAAGCACAAACATAACGGCATAGATAATGATTTGAATATAGAAAGTCCATCTCCATCCAATACCATCAGCAATATAACCTGCAGCAACTGGACCAAGATAATTACCTGCATACAAGGCCAAGATTAAGAGGGAGATCGCGGTAGACCGTTGATGCACAAAGAAGACATCAGTTGAGGAGATTTCCACAAGGGAATCCACTGGAGCAGCGGCGAAACCCGAGAATGCGTTGAATGCATATAAGTAAGCATTGTTCTTTGCTTGGGAACCTAAAATAAGGGATGCAATAATAATGATGGTACAAATAAGATAAACGAAACGACGACCCAACTTTAAAGCTGTTGGTTGTAAAAGGACGCACCCAAGACCAAGACCGAGGAAAACCAAAGCACTGGAGTTACTAAGATCATTGAAAGTAACATGAAGCACGATTGTCCAATTTGTCCAAAGAGGACCTGTAAAACCGACTGAAAGCGCTAAAAAGAAAGCCCTGGAATTTGGTTAGTAAATTGAAATGAATTGAAGTGAAAAATGTAAAATAGTGCTTTTCTTTTCTTTTCCCTTTCTTTTCCCGTTCCTTTTCTTTTTTTCTGGACCTTTGATAAGGTTGAAAATAGTCACTCTAAACAAGATCACACCATTCCATTGATTGGAACCGATCAATGATCTTCCCAATGTTGTAAATACTTACCAAACCCACACAAGACCGAATTGGAAGGTCTTTTTTCTCATTGTCCACCTCAATGGATCATTGACATTAGAACTTGGTTGCGGATTAAGAATAATATCACCATGTTCTTTCTTGACTTTTAAATTACCCTCCAAATCAATAAGATGGATGGTTCCTGGAACGTAGTTGTCATTATGAACAGACAATGGTTCACCGCTTAGTACTTTTTCGAGATCAGACATGATTTAGACTTCGATGATTGAAACATTTTCGAAAAGAAAACTTATGGTGTTTTTATATATCAACCCCGCTGTCAACCTTCTACGCGATCTCCACATTTATCTCCACCGGAACTTGGAACAATAGAGTAAATCGTTATCTACAGATCCGAAGAAATGTCCCTTTCCAGCCTTTGGTTAAAATTAATGATAATCCCTGAACATTATCTTGGCTGATCTTCCCTTATCATCTTATCTCCCTTAATTTCTGACCCTTGAACTGAGTTCAATTAACTTAATCTCATAGATTGGGTGGGGCGGGTGGCTTGTGTTTGAACCATAATATTCAATCTATTGATATGGGCATCTCCAGATTCGGTACCCTGCTCATAACCAAATATTTCCCGCGATTTACCAAATCGAGCACAAATGGCGGCTACACTTTTAAGGTGCCTGATTTACCCAACAGTCCGATATATATTTCCTAGCAATATTGGTAGTGTTATTATTGAGTTTTGAAACTGGGGAGGAAACGGAATTTACCGCTCCAGTTTCCTTTTTGGTAAACCTGGGGTAAACAGGACCAAGGATTCTATTTCGCTATGTATGTCAAGCAATGTAACTGAAATGTGGAGTTGTTTCGAAGAAGAGGAGAGTGACCTCTATAATTTTATAAAAGGCTTGGAATGAGAGGGGGGGGAAGCTCTGTTTCTACTAGATCTACAATGTTTATCCGTGGATATTCAAATACGAAGAAATCTAGTCTTCTATGTTCATCGTAAATGTAGTTGGTTACCTCGCTTAAGATTGATAGATCGGGGTACCGGAGGAAATTAAGAGGAGATACATTGAGTTCAATTGGGCGTAACAATGTACTAGGGTTCTTTATGGATCTTTATGGATCTTATGTCGGCTGCTTCGCTACCTATTGTGGTAATTTACAAAAGGGATTTTCGGCATTTGAACGAAAATCATAATTAAACGTTAGCTGCAAAATAAAAATAAAAGGTGGCTGAGAAAAAACCCTCTAATTAATTGTGTTTGTTAGGTGTGCTGGTTCTACAAAACGAGTATTTATCACATAACCATTGATTAAAAAACTATTACTAAGAACTGAATTTAAATTTTACGATTGATTAATTAATTAATTATTAAGTCAAAAATATTGTTGGCGGGGTTTTAATGGGATTGGTTGGTTGGTTGGTTGGTTTTTTTCTTTGGTTTTTTTGCTTTTTTTTGTTCTTTGACCTTCTATGGTTTGGTTGTGGAGTTGGTATTGTTATGAAAACCTCCTGATTGCGATTTTTGCAACTTTGTATTTGACTTGTTGAATTTTTGGGGTATTTGATTATTTCCGCTTGAATAATGACTTGATCTTTCCAAGGATAATATCATCGTCATATTTGTTAACCACAACCTCTTTTCTAACACCGGCTTCTTCGTCATGTTCTAATGATTGAACTGATTCTAAACGATGGTCTCTCAAAAAGAAGGTAAAGAATAATAATGGGAAACACAACACCAATCCAGCGATACATAAGTATCTTTGAACATGAGCATAGGCCAAAACAACTGCCACTCTTTCTGGGGTACCCCATTCATTGGTTGTAATCCAAGTGAATGGATCAACATAAGCACTAGTAGCATCGGTAACATTAAGTCCCTTAATACGGAATTGGTGTTCCATTTGTGGGAGCATCTTATTAGTCCAGATAGCACCACTAACACTAGAACCGAAACCAGTACCAATGTTGTAACAAGCCAAGTAAAGAGCAATTAAAACAGCCATATGTTCATGATTAGTATTAGTTTGAATAGAAACTTGTGTAGGGTAGGTGAAGAAACCAGCACCAAAACCCAAGAGACACAAAGACCCAATAACACCATTCAAGTAATATTGACTGTTAATACCATCATTATCACCTCTAAAATGAAGTAATAAACCTAAAGAAATAATCCAACAGATAGTACCAAAAATAATGAATGCCTTCAAGTTTCTAAGACGAACAACCAAAAGACCCAAGAGTGGTCCAGTAATAACAGAAACGAAAGAATAAAGAGAAGTAATTCTTTGGGCTGCCTTGACACTAGCTCTCATACCAACAACCAAAACGGTATACATATAATCATTTGGCATATACCAAACGAAATCAATAAAGATGGCAATAAGAAGAGCAGACCAAACACCACGGTCTTTCATAAGCTCTAAAGGCATAATTGGGTTACGGGCAAATTTACCTTCCCAGAAAACGAAGAAAGGCATAAGAACAAATCCAATAACCAATGGAGCAATAATAGAACCTCTCTTCCATTTACTTTGTTCAGCATCAGTGGTACCACCAGCAAGAGTCAAAGGAACCAAAAGGAAACCAAAAACACAAATAACGAAAAGAAGACCAATAACATCTAATTTCCAGAATAATTCTATGGTACAGTCAAGATAGTATTTGAAAACAGATTTTCCAGCCCTAGCTTGACTACGGTTTTCTCTAATTTCTTCTTTCAAAGCATGCCATTCAGGAGTTTTACGGGCCTTGATCAACATATGAACAAAACAACATAAGATTGGAACACAAGATAATGGGAAAATAAAAGCCCACATACCGATCGCAAAATTCCAAGAGTATTTAGCTTCAAAAGATGCAATAATATCACCAGATACCCAAGTATTAATAATAAATGGTAAAGCAGGAACCATAGAAGCCACCAATCTCCAGTTCAAGTTAGAAAAATCAGCAAGAACAATTTGAAGCATAATAATGACACCTGAGTAACCAACTTGGTATAACACAGAACCACCAGCAAATCTAGAAATATCATAAGCTTGAGATTGGATGACAGTACCCATGGAATAGAAAATAATAGAAACTACCATCAATTCCAATCTACCGAACTTATCAGATAATCTGGCATAAGCAGGTTGAGCAGCAGCAGCAACCACTGCTTTAATAACATTAATAGTGGAAAGAAGTGAGTGATTAGAGAAAGAAGCAGTGGCATAAGTTTGAAGAGTACCACGCACAGTACCATCAAGTGCATAACAGTAAGATACCAAAAAGATGCAAATAAAGAACACCACCTTTAACACTGGAGTTTGGTATTGAGCATTTAACAATTCAACCTTTCTAATTGCAATAGATTTATGTTCTTCAGTAGGAGATGGCAATTCTGAAGAACTTACTCCATTGAGATAAGGAGGAGGAACTTCATTACCAAGTTTTGAATCGTTTTCGCCCGAGCTATACTTAAGATCGGCCATGATTTTTTTGATAAAGAGATGGAAAAGATAAGAAATTAGCAACTCATCCCCTCTTTATATCATATCCCTTGGCTAACCAGAATTATCAGATGAATCACTGAATGCAAAAGAAATAAAAAAAAATTCAAATGGTTAGTAGAATTTATTTATGAACGGCATAATTTGGGGGTTTATTAACCACAATCGCTAGCCAAGATCAAATTCCATAACCGGCTTTGTCCAAGATGCAGGGATCTTAATAGTAATTGGCTGGATGCAATCGCTTATTTCTTGACTTTCCGCCCCACTGATTATACGAGTGACATTATTTGAACCCTGGGATGAGCCTTGGTATGGAATATTGCCCTTGGTTCATATAATTCCATATAATTTTGCCCTTTATTAAAGGCAATTATACTTTTCAAGTCACTTGCTTTGTCGTTTCTTTCGCAGTCGAATATGCATCAACTACAACTATATTTTTTGAAATATGCGTTTTAACACCCAAGCCACCATAGGCGAAACAACAACTAAGTATTATTCGGCATTTGAGTAGCCAATCACTATCCTATATTCATTAATACTTCAGGGCTACTGACACCAATTTTGCGGAAGTCTCTGCGCCTAAAGCCGTTTTGTTTTTTTTCCCTTACAATAACATAACCTATTATGTATTATGCCCAGAAACTTTTAGACACAACCAGCATATGAATTAGTATGAAGTGTTTTTATCGGAAAGATCTACAGAAAATCGGCCCGACCCTAAGGTGAGTATATACTATACAATTTTACGGTGTTAATAATTTGAGTTTCCCATATCTAACTTTGATGGTTGCTGGGGTTTTTTGGTCGTTGTGCTGATACTTGACACATTATGTAATTGTTTGTCAGCATTAAACACTAATTAATAACTCAAATTATAGTTTGCCTCATGCATTTGGCTCCCAGATTTGGAGTTTAAATTTCTCAATTATATGCAAATAAAACCAATTATAAACCCTGCATGGTTGTGTGCACTTGGTTTGCAACTTCATATACCCAGACCACCGTATATTTGAGCTCTTTTCATCTGATTGTTTGCATATTCATAATAGAAAGAAGCCAGATAAAGTTCCGATGGCGGACTTTAGAGTAGCAAATACGACTGGGTGTTGCATAGACAAGTGTTTCTAATATAGAAACGTGGTGAGCCTTCTTTTACATTCCTTCTTTTACCATTTACTGTCTTTCTCATATGACAGAATTTGTCAACGCTCATCGCCGATGCAACCTCTTGCCTCGGTATTCAAAAACTTCATTCTCTTGGCTACATAGGCTGTGCTACCAGTTATTAGGGTTTTTCTTTTTACTGGTTTTGATCTCGGTAAGATCTATCAGATTACACTGGGAACCTAATTAAAAGAATAAAGGTTGGCTAGATGGTATTTAGAGGACAAATTATCCTTGTAATTTAGTGAAGAAGATTATTAGTACGTTAATTTAAAGTTTCCATTCGTGAAACACTCCGTCAAATTTCACAGGCTTTTAGTAACCAGTTAAATTATTACATTCCCATTTTGAAGTACTGAGCTTCATAACTATGGAGACATATTTCACATTCCATGATGTTACAATTATTAGTATCTAGACCATTAACGCTTTGATCAGCACTCCAGTATATAGAGTTTTGATGTGTTTTACTATGTGAGTATTTGTCATGTCGCATTTGGGTGCAAAAAAAATTCTGAACACAAAATTTACATATTCATCACTTTACTCTAATAATTTCTTTATCCGAACGTTCATTAATTTTTATTCGTATATATCTATAATTACAATGAACTGACGTCAGTTCATCTCATAAAGTCTCACAGTACTTGATTGTGAGCTTAGACTGGCTTTCCGCCAATAAATTCACTCCATCTCTTAACTTCTTCTGGAATAACAACTTCTTCTGGAATCTTATCAAAAGGTTGCTTATCACCAATCTTTGCCTTCAAACATTCAGCAAATAATTGAGAAGTGTTTGGTTCATTGAAAAGAGCAATACCGAAATCAATGGCATTTCTTCTCATGACGTAATCTTCATCTAATAAGTTTTCAGCTCTAGCACGAGCCAAGTTAATGACACCACCAATCTTGTGTTGTTGGAAGATTTCTCTTAATGCTCTCTTATCAGTCTTTGGGAATTCAAGAACTTCAACTTGTTCACTGACGTAATCATTTAAGTAATCAGCGACTGGTTGGGAAGCAGCGAAGAATTTGTAACCTAAACCACTGACGGTCTTGGCAACATTACCTAACTTGCTGTTGGTCAAATCACCACCGAATAATAAACCTTGACCTGGTTGAGGAACAGTGAAGTTCATAGTGGATTGGATAGAAGTCCAGTAGGCTTCAATCAAGTCCTTACCGAAACATGCGATTTCACCAGTAGAAGACATCTCAACACCCAAAAATGGATCAGCACCAGCCAATCTAGTGAAGGAGAATTGAGGAACCTTGGTAGCAACATAGTCGTACTTCTTGGCCATCAAATCAACTGGAGCTGGAACATTTTCCTTGATTAAAGCTTGAACTGCAACATCAATGAAGTTCTTACCTAAGACCTTAGAAACAAATGGGAAAGATCTGGAAGCTCTGATATTACATTCAATGACCTTCAATTCATCTTCATCAGTCTTGATGATTTGCATATTGAAAGGACCAGTAATATTCCAAGCAGCAGCGACCTTGTCAGCAATTTCCTTTAATCTAGCCATAGTATTGGCAGATAATTCTTGAGGTGGTAACACCAAAGTAGCATCACCAGAGTGAACACCGGCATTTTCCACATGTTCAGAAACAGCATGAACCAAGACCTTACCTTCAGAGGCAACACCATCGATATCAATTTCTTGAGCACCTTGGATGAACTTGGAAATAACAACTGGGTGATCTCTAGAAACCTTGGAAGCGTTAGATAATTTAGCATCCAATTCACTTTGGTTGTTAATGACAGACATAGCAGCACCAGATAAAACATAAGATGGACGGACTAAGACTGGGTAACCAACTTCGTTAGCAAAAGCTTCAGCTTCGGCCACAGAAGTCAATTCCTTCCATTTTGGTTGATCAACTCCAATAGAGTCCAAGATTTGAGAGAACTTGTGACGATCTTCAGCCTTATCAATATCTTCAGGGTTAGTACCTAAGACCTTGGCACCGTTGTTTTGTAAGTCAAGAGCAATGTTTTGAGGTAATTGACCACCAACACTGACAACCACACCTTGCGCAGTTTCTAATTCATAAATATCCAAGACTCTTTCTAAGGATAATTCTTCGAAGTATAATCTATCAACTTCATCGAAATCAGTAGAGACAGTTTCTGGGTTGTAGTTAATCATAATTGTCTTTCTACCAGCAGCTCTTAAAGCTCTGGCAGTAGCAACGGCACACCAATCGAATTCAACGGAGGAACCAATACGGTAAACACCAGAACCAAGAACTAAGGTACCGTTTTCATTGAAATCTAAATCAGATGAAGTGGCATTGTAGGTGGTGTACAAGTAATTGGTGTTAGCAGGGAATTCAGCAGCTAAAGTATCAATCTTCTTAACGAATGGAACAATACCGTAATCCTTACGGACCTTTCTGACTTCCAATTCCTTAGCTCCAACACATAAACCGATTTGCTTATCAGAGAAACCTAATTTCTTAGCTCTTCTTAAAAGATCACTGTTAATTTTGTTTAAAGATCCAGCACTTTCTAATTCTCTGTACATGTTAACAATGTTCATTAACTTGTACAAGAACCATTTGTCGATCTTACTGAGATCATGAACCTTGTCAACAGAATAGTTTTCATGGAGTAAAGCTTGACCAACGGCCAACCATCTTCTATCGGTTGGGTTGGCCAATTCGTAGTCCAAATCTTCAAAGTGATCACCTTGGAAACCAATGTAAGAAGGATCAACTTGTCTAATAGCCTTTTGGAAAGATTCTTCAAAGTTTCTACCAATAGCCATGACTTCACCAACAGACTTCATAGCAGAACCAATATCTCTCTTGACATGTTGGAACTTAGCCAAATCCCATCTAGGGATCTTGGTGACCATGTAATCCAAAGAAGGTTCGAAATTAGCAGAAGTAGTCTTGGTAACTGGGTTTGGTAATTCAGGTAAAGTATGACCTAAAGCGATCTTAGCAGCAGTATAAGCCAATGGGTAACCAGTAGCCTTAGAAGCCAAAGCAGAAGATCTAGATAATCTGGCATTGACTTCAATAACTCTATAATCTAAACCATCAGCTTGTAAAGCGTATTGGACGTTACATTCACCAACAACACCTAAGTGTCTAATGATCTTAATAGCAGCACTTCTTAACATATGGTATTCTTCATCAGATAAGGTTTGAGAAGGAGCAACCACAATGGAATCACCAGTGTGAATACCCAAAGGATCGAAATTTTCCATATTACAAACGGTAATACAATTACCAACTCTATCACGAACAACTTCATATTCAACTTCTTTCCAGCCCTTTAATGATTTTTCAACCAAGATTTGTGGTGCTAAAGATAAGGATTGAGAAGCCAAATTCTTTAATTCTTCTTCATTAGCAGCGAAACCAGAACCCAAACCACCTAAAGAGTAGGCAGATCTAACAATAATTGGGTAACCAACATTAGCAGCAGCAGCCAAAGCATCATCAACAGTTTCCACTGCAATAGATTCAGCAATTGGAATATCGATTTCCTTTAAAGCTTGAGCAAACAAATCACGATCTTCAGAGGTTTCCAAAGTTTTAATTGGAGTACCTAAGACCTTAACACCATATCTATCAAAAACACCCATTTTATCTAATTTAACACCAACATTCAAACCAGTTTGACCACCGAAAGTTAACAAGATCCCATCGGGTCTTTCTCTTTCAATGATATATGTAATGTATTCAGCAGTAACTGGAAGATAATAGATCTCATCTGCTAAAGAATGAGAGGTTTGGTTGGTAGCGATATTAGGATTGATAAGAATCGATTTCTTATTAGCTTCTTTTAAAGCTTTAATAGCTTGAGATCCAGAGTAATCAAACTCTCCCGCTTGACCGATAGATAACCCACCAGATCCGATCACCAATACTTTGGAGACATCAACTAATTTATGGGCATTATCATCAGTAAATTTCTTTAATAATTCAGCACCAGCATATGATGGTACCATGGTTGGAGATTGAGCTTTAGACCAATTCCATGTCGAAAACCGTTTTGGTTTGGTAAGTCTGACCACAGACTTACGAACTAAGGTTGGAAGTATCATCAGACAAGAATGAGAACGATGAAAATGAAAAAAGAAGGGGAATAATGGGAGCTATAAATATGAAAATTTTTGTATGGTATTAGTGCAATCCCAAAAGGGCAATGAGTCAGAGTTAACCGCGTTGTAAGATCAGTGCAGGTTACCCGGCATAGGTCGTGGCAGCGCTCAAAGAACCGATGACTATGAGCCTCATTGGCCAGAGGTCACGTGAGGTGGTGATGTCAACGTTTCATTTTCTTGTCACAATCTAGATACGATTGATTAGGTAATCAGTGTAATGAGTAATCTTACCTCGGGATACTTTTCACCATACTTTGGTGGAATCCTCATAACCTATGACTATTATCTTGGTCATAAGATGAAAAAAATAGCCAATGGTTGAACAATCGAAAAGTGATCGTATAAACGGTTCTTAGATGGTCCTTAGATGAAGTTTATATTTGACAGATCTGAATAGATCTTGTGACCTTTGATTCAGTATGAAAATCTGAATTTTTCACTAAACTTGTGAACATGATACTTTCTTTGTAGATTTGACCTGTGAAAATAATGTTAGGATATTCTTGAGGATGGTGAAAGCTTTAAATGTGAATTTTTCACTCATTGTTCTTATCACTTGATACTAGGCATAATCTCTATGATCTCTTCGAAAATCCATGATTAGATTTTTACTTAGTTGAACTTTTCTGATTTGGACATTTATTGCTAGTTCAACTTTTGCACTAGAATCGGAGCCTAGAATTTTAGACTGTATGTAGAATTATTGTAATCAAGAACCATACAAATATAATTATATTAACATTGATAAATTGCTTGTCGGTTCACAAAATTATTGCAAGACAATAGCATTAATACACAACTGTTGACGATGTATTGTACAAGTCTTTCTTTGAAATATTCATTCTCTTCAGTAATGAAAAATCAAAACTGTAAGTACCTAAGTAACAGCTAACATAAGATGAATAGTTAACAATTTATAGAACTACATTAAATTCTGGGTGTACGAAAACCTTCTAATTAAAGAAGGATACCTACAACTCATGTCACCTCAAAATCTCTACAGTGACAGCTTATTATTGTTTAGGAAGTATAATAGCCGGTGTGTATATAACCACCCAATACCTTATTTGTAGATTGGTGTTTTGGTAACAAAATGTATAAGGTGCAGGCGCGATGAAGATGCAAGGACTAAATGTACGTGGTAAACCCTTTAATACTCAGCAAATTTTTCACCTGTGGAAACAAGAGTATCTTCCATGTTAACCTACTTTTCTGGTTCTTTTAAATCTTTGAAAATGATTTTACTATTACTTGGTTGACGTTGTTAGTGCTTTATATTTCTCTTTTCTCTAATTTTTCAGCCATTTTCACCCACTTTTTACCCACTTCTACTACATATTTTAAATAAAGACTCTGTTCTGGCTACCACAAAACCAATAAGTGGAGTGTTTATGTTGCATAATATTTAAAGTTGGGACTACTCCACGGCTCAATTTTCAATAGAATGCCTATTTACTGATTCAGGGCTCGCAAGACAATATGATATTTTCGGTCGAACATTCCCATGTCATCGCTACCTCATCGCGGATATACCACATCTATATACGGAAATTAAACAAGGTATCCACGTAAATAAACCAGTATTATTTTACTTTAGCAGTGGCACTTCT
The DNA here is from genome assembly GCA_030568535.1 of Suhomyces anneliseae. Lineage (NCBI taxonomy): Eukaryota > Fungi > Ascomycota > Pichiomycetes > Serinales > Debaryomycetaceae > Suhomyces > Suhomyces anneliseae. The sequence continues at coordinate 354,872 of JAJMGB010000011.1, read as the reverse complement.
GGGAGTGTCTATTACCAACTCTATTTTTTTTTCTTCTATAGACTTTTTCACATTTTTCACTGTGTTTTGTCTTGGGTTTGACTCTCATTTTTGATACGCCTTAGGCACCTAGTTTTAGACTCCGATGGTTGCTGGTCCTACAAGATGCGTTTTGTTTTCAGTTCAAATGCATAAAACTTCGTATAGCTCTAGTAATTTTCCGACAATCAATAACCACCTCGCTCACACCTTCTATATGCTGCTTTCCCTTCCTTATAGGGTCTGGTTTTACGTAAGCGCACCGCTAATCAGTACATCAATACAATACTAATTCCTTTACCCATTCCGGTCCTGTACAACCCCGGTGCCTGTTCTAGACGGTATATAAGTGAAAAGCCCACTGAAAATCTTTGTTTACCCTGGATTTCCCCCTCCTTTTGTCCTCTATCCCGGCCCTGAATCCTACATATTACCTTTTCTACATACCTTTACCTTAATAATCTGCTATCTATATTAGCGCCTCAACCCACCTCGACTTTTTTATTTTCGAGGCCATTGTTCATAACCCACAATAATTATCAAACCTTCCATCTAAACTGTGGATTTATATTGTATATTATATTATATATATATACTGATTTTTACCCTTCCAACTTTCTTCTTTCGTTAATAGCACCTCCACCTGCTACATCATACTCCTCCCATACGCCTCATGAGTAACTCCTACTCTGCTCATCAGGACCCTAGATCCTTAACAGTGGACCCTGTGGGCCCTGTTCTGCCTGAAGGTGGTTCTACTACTACCAATACTAGAAGGAAGTTTTCTATCTCTGGCGCTATAGCCAGTTCATTTCAAAGTACCATGAGTCCTTCCACTTTTGACTTTGGTGGAAGAAGTTATGTTAGTATGCAACGTCCAAGTATTAACTTCAACTCTCCTGCTGTTTATTCTGGAGATCAAGTCCATGAACAAACCGCTCATTTGGCCAACATTGGTGTCACTGACGACGATGATGCCCCTCTTCAAGAAGATGATGAGAACTTGGAATATGAATATGACGATTCTGAAGTCATTAGTTCCTCTCCTCCTATTCCTATCAAGAAATCAGCTCGTTATTATGATAGTCCTCCTGCCACAACTGCTAGTACTCCCTTGATTGCATCTAAACCTAAGAGATACGTCGATGATTTGGAATCGGGTCTCGCCAGCATTCAATCGTCATCATTATCACCATCCAAATCTCCAGTGGTTCCTAATTCACGTAGCTCATTACGTGAACATCTTATGAAACCAGTCAAATTCGCTCCAGCCGTGTTTTTGGGTACTCTTTTGAACATTCTTGATGGTTTATCTTATGGTATGATTATGTTCCCAGTAAGTGAAGCCATTTTCTCTTCTCTTGCTCCTGCTGGGTTATCCATGTTCTATATGTCATGTATTGTATCCCAACTTATCTACTCCTTAGGGGGATCTGCATTTAAATCTGGTATTGGTTCTGAAATGATTGAAGTCACTCCATTTTTCCACTCAATGGCTATGGCCATTGTATCTGAAATGGCAGGCCAATCTAAAGATGCCATTATTGCTACCACCATCACCACTTATGCTGTTTCTTCTATTGTCACTGGTTTAGTGTTCTACACTTTGGGTAAGTGTAAACTTGGTGCTTTGGTAGGTTTCTTCCCAAGACACATCTTGGTCGGTTGTATTGGAGGTGTTGGTTATTTCTTAATAGTAACCGGTATTGAAGTCTCTTCTCGTCTCGAGGGCGGTTTGACTTACAGTTACGAAACCTTCATTTACTTATTCTACAACCATATTACTGTTCTTGAATGGACTATTCCTTTGGTCTTGACCTTTATCTTAATTGGTCTTCAACACAAATACCACAATTCTTTATTGGTCCCATTATTTTTCATTGCCGTATTTGTTATTTTCCACTTAATTGTGTTGATTGTTCCTGCTTGGAATTTAGACATGGCTCGTGAATTTGGTTGGGTTTTCCCAGCAGTTGAAGATGATGAACCTTGGTACGGCTTCTACAGTTTATACAAGTTCAACTTGGTTGACTGGTGGTGTATTCTTAAACAATTCCCTTCCATGTTAGCATTGACTTTCTTTGGTATTTTACACGTTCCAATTAATGTTCCTGCTTTGGCTGTTACTGTGGGTATGGACCAATTCGATGTTGATAGAGAATTGGTTGCACATGGTTACTCTAACGCATTGTCAGGATTGGTTGGTTCTATCCAAAACTATCTCGTTTATACCAATTCCGTGTTATTTATTAGAGCTGGTGCTGACGATAGATTGGCTGGTATTCTTCTTGCCATTGCTACTGCAGCCGTCATGGTTGCTGGTCCTGTTGTCATTGGATACATTCCTGTTTGTGTGGTTGGATCTTTGATTTACTTATTAGGTTATGAATTGTTGAAAGAAGCACTTTACGATACTTATGGTAGATTAAGAAAGATTGAGTACACTACAGTCATTATTATTGTGGTTACCATGGGTGCCTTTGATTTCGTTATTGGTATTCTTGTTGGTGTTTTGTTGGCATGTCTTTCCTTTGTGGTTGAAGCTGCCAGAAGCCCGGTTGTTAAAGGTGTTTATTCGGGTAACGTGGTCAGATCAACTGTTTTAAGACATCCAAAACAACAACAATTCCTTAAGGATGTTGGTAATCAAATTTGCATCATGAAATTACAAGGAACTGTTTTCTTTGGTTCAATTGGTGGTGTTGAAAAGGCCATCAGATTGAAATTTGAAGATGAAATTTTCAAAATGAACCCAATCAAATTTTTAATTATTGATATGAAAGATGTTAGTTCAATTGATTTTTCTGCAGCTGAAGGTTTCAGAAGAATTTTGAATTTGACTAATGATCATAATACTCAATTATTTATTTCTTCTGTGGTTGAAGAAGATGATATCATTAAAGGTTTAAGAGATGCTGGTTTATGGGATAATAGAAGTGATGAAAATAAAATAAAGTTATTCAATACCTTGAACCATGCTCTTGAATGGTGTGAAAACTCCTTTTTGAAGACTTATAAGAGGGTCAAGACTAAGGAACATAATATCAGTGTACCATACGATGGTAATTCCCTTTTGATGAACCAAAGATCTAATAGCACCACTCCAGGATCTGACCCAGTCAAGATGTTAGGTCCAAGTATGGAAATTGGTACTCCTCGTACATCTCATGTTTATCAAGCTGCAAAGAGAACTGTTAATGATGAACAATCATTCCAAAGAAAATACTACACTCTGACTGATTCTACTTTTAAGAAACAACCATTACCATTGATTATGATCACTTTCCAAGGATTATCTGACAAAGATGAAGAATTTTGGACGCCATTAACTTCACTCTTAGTCAAAGAAAGAATTCCAGAAAATATACAATTCTATAATTCTGCCCGTGATAGTCCTGCATTTTTCATTGTGGAAACTGGTTTGGTTCGTTCTGTTCTTAAATTTGAAAGTAACAATCGTACTTTACATTCAAGCATTTTACCATTAACTGCATTTGGTGATCTCTATGATACTGGTCCAAATTATAGAGAAATTAATTACACTACTGTTACCGATTGTGTCATCTGGAAGTTAACTAATCAAAAGTTGAACGAATTGATGAAGCAACCGAATGGTGACTTAATTGTCAATGAATTACTCAAGGTCCAAACAAAATTGGTTAGAGAAAGAATCGATACCTTAACTGCAAACTTGGTGATTGCAGGATAATTTAGTTCATGAATGAACAAATTGTGGGTCTTGAGTCTTGTCAATTATTCTTTTAATTTTTATTATTCTTCGCTTTATCTTCCTTCCCTTCCCACTTTTCACTTATCAATCGAGCTATTCTAGCTCGCTCATTTCATTCGCCAATTTACTTTATTTGTCCACACTGGCCTATTACAATCATTACTCCTTTTATTTATTAAAACATTCATTTGTTCATTCTTTATCAATAGGCAGTGAGGCATCATCACCCGTCCTCTTGTGACTGGGAACTGGATTAGCCATCAAGCTTTTATTTTTATTTGACAATCACAGACCTTCATTATTATGGTCCATCGCTTACTTTGCACCTTGCATCAAATGCTGGTGGTTTTGCGCCTCCTTCAATTCTCACTACATTTATAATAATATTTATTAACTATAATCCTAATCCTTATACATATATATCTTAAAATACCCTCGCTTATGTAAGCAGTCTAAAAGTAGCCAAAGATCGTTTCAGCCACACCGATCAAGTGGCTCGAATTTACGGCATCACGTACAATAGACTGGTATTGTGGTTTAGTTCCTCGGAAGTTTTCTCCGTTACATTCCCCAACAACTTTTTATAGAGCGCATTTCAGTAACAGTTGCTTCCAATTGGGTTGCCCACCATTAAGTCTCAATTTCCCCCACTTTCTTATCATATTTCGTAAACTAGTGACCCCCACGTGACCCCATTCAGGTATAACCCGCCCCTAAAGAGATTTCCCCTTACAATCTTTACCCTCTATAACACCATTTCTTCTTCAGTTTATAATGGTTTCATTCACTAGATTAGCTACTTTGGCTGTTGCAGCCCACACCGCTCAAGGTTTATCTATCGTTCCATCTCTTGAACCAATCTACCAACAATTCGCTTCCGTTCTCGGACTTCCTAATACTTTTGAGCAACCAGAAGTCATCAAGGTATTCCCAGACCCAGATACCAGACCAGTTCCAGGAGACTCTCCAATTGTTAACTGTGATGTCAGCCAACCACAATTATTAAACTTGCAAAAGGTCACCATTGATCCTAACCCACCTAACAGAGGTGAGAACTTGACTTTTACTGCTCAAGGTATTATTAGTCAAGATATTGAAGATGGTGCTTATGTTGAAGTTGATGTTAGATACGGATTCATTAAGTTAGTGCATGAGACTTTTGATTTATGTGAAGAAATCACCAAGGTCGACCTTGAATGTCCAATCAAGAAGGGTGCTTTATCTATCACCAAGACTGTGGCTATTCCAAATGAAGTTCCACCAGGTAAATACATCGTTAATGCTAGAGCTTACACCAAAGACGATATTTTCATCACTTGTTTGACTGCAACTGTTGACTTCCTCCCAGCAAATTTTTAAAAGTGTTTTAAAGTACAAAAGACCCTGAGATTTAATGGTTTTATTTAATTGGAACCTTCCTTTTTTTTGCCCCTCAGGCTCTGTAATGATGAATTCCGTTTACTTTTTGTTTGTATGCCAATTGGCAGTTGATCCCACTGTTTGTTTACGCTAGAGATAAATAGAATTGTCTTACTAAATCACGATAGCAGGTACAGAGTAAGTCTGTCCTTTACGCATTTAATCTGACAACTAATAATTAAGTTAATGAAATGAAGATCCAACGATTTAATTTGAAAGCATTTGTAGTATGAAGACTCATTCTGATGTTGTAGGTAAAATATCTGGTGGTGTATTTCACCTACTAGAACTCTAAGTATTAAATACTTGGCATGTTCGCTGGTATGGTCTCTGTAGTAATTAATCTTAGTCGAGTAATAAAAACTTACTTCTTCTGATATAGATCATTTTGTAGGTAAGGAATTGTCATCTTCACAGTGTCTTCTTTTGCAACATGTAATTAATTTTAAAAAAATACAAAAATTCCATAATTACCTACTTATATGTATCTCTCACTATTTCTTTGGCTGCCAAAAGCTTAAACTGAGAGACATTCTACACCCCATATTTAAAGCACATATACTAATAACATACAGCTCTTTGCTTCATTTGTGCTTCAATACCGTATACCAATTCACAACAGCATGACCACTTACACATTGTACTATAAGTAGCAGTAAAATTCCACTTCTTTATTTCCCATCCTTTTTCTCTTTTTACCTCAATTCCTGTCTCTTAACTATTGTGTCTTTAGTAGTCTTGGCTTCTCGATTGTGCGCGACTCATTTTCCTGTACCATCAGATCCATCATCGTCTCCATACATTACACCACTTATTCAAATTACTCTTAGACCTAGTCATGATTGAAGATTACTTTTCGATCCAAATCTTCTTCATTATCCTAAGGGAGACGTTGGAGACCGCCATTATTATCTCGGTTCTCTTATCATTCATCAACCAAAGATCTGACAATACTATAACATCAGACCCAGAACAGTCACACAAATTTCAGCAAGTTCAACGTAAATTAAAACTTCAAGTATGGGTTGGTGCTGTACTTGGTTTATTAGTATGTTTTGTCATCGGAGCTGTGTTCATCATCTGTTTCTACTTTATTGGAAAGGATTACTGGTCATATGCTGAACGTTTATGGGAAGGTGTATTCTCACTTCTTTCTGGTATAATTATTACTGTCATGGGAGTTGGTTTACTCCGTATTAATAAAGTCATGAAGGTTAAATGGTGGATTAAATTAGGTGACGCCTATAATGAAACCGAAGACAGCAACAAATTTACCGATTCTTTAGATTTAACTGAAGATGATGATACCTCGCGTGAAAGTGTTGATAGTCGTCGTCCTTTGACAGGTGCTAAGCCAAAACGCACCAAGTCCAATTTCAGTAAGAAGTACTTCTTAGCTATCTTACCTTTAATTACTACTTTACGTGAAGGTTTAGAAGCTGTGGTTTTCATTGGTGGTATTGGTATGTCACTGCCAATTACTTCTATTCCTCTTTCTATCGTGGGTGGTGTTTTACTTGGTTCAACTATTGGTTATCTTCTTTATCAAGGTGGTAACAAGCTTTCCCTTCAATATTTCCTTATTTTCCTGACTTGTTTCCTCTATATTGTTAGTGCTGGACTTATGAGTAGAGGTATTTGGTTTTTGGAATTAGAATCTTTTGTCAGAAAATGTGGAGGTTTAGATGTCAGTGAAACCGGTAGTGGACCAGGTTCTTATGATATTGCTACCAGTGTTTGGCATGTCAACTGTTGTAATGGATTAACTGATGGCTGGTGGATGGTTTTCAACGCTATCTTTGGCTGGACTAACTCTGCTACTTATGGAAGTGTTTTATCATACATTGCTTACTGGGTATTCGTCATTGCATGGTTAGAAATCAGATTGTACGATGAAAGAGTTGGTATGTTACCTTTGATTCCAGTTAAATGGCAATTGAATAGAATCGCAAAGAAGGTTAAATTATACGAAACCAGATTCAAGCAACAACAAGAGTCTACTGAAGGTACATCTCAAGATAGAGCATCTTTTGAAATGAATGAAAGAGAAGCAGAGGCACAGGTGCTTTTGTCATAATGAAACACACCTGTCCTTTTATTACTCACAATTTTACCATGGGACCACTTACTAAATTATTCTTCCACTAATACCATGCCACCAAGCTATTCATTGGTGATACTTTAATTTTCAACAAAAAAAAAACTTTGCTTGTTCAGTACCATATCTGCTATAAGCAATCGCATTATTCGCATCTTTTGTATATAATTAATCATCTAATCATATATTATTCCTACTACCATAGTAATTCGCAACCATTTGTATAATTTCAAATTTTGCAACTTTTTCACAAAATAGAAAAATATTATGACAATCAACAGAGTAATGGAATAGTTCAACAAACTACGAATATTTATCTTAAAATCATATATTGAATTGACGTTACTTTTTAATCATACTAGTATCTAAATACTATAAATGTATCATAGAATTGAAGAATCTAATGATGATAACTATAATCAAACTAAACCGGCAAATTATTCTGCAAAATATCTTGGTTCATCAAATACATGGTATCTGTGACCTCTAACACCATCTCCTCTAAACATTTGAGGCATTCTCAAGTTTTCAGCAACTTCAGATTCATCAACATAATGGTTACCATACAAGAAGTCTGGATCCAAATCCTTTTGGTCATCGTTTAATAACTTGAACTTGGCAATTTGTAATTCAGTATCGGTGATAGTGGATCTAGAAATTCTAGCATAAGCAACCTTCTTCAAGTCTCTGAATAAAATGTATTCACACCATCTATCCCAATCAGTACTATCGATATCAAAGACTCTAGATTCGGCACTAACATAAGTGTTGTAGTTACCTTGTAATGGTTCAGTGACCAAGTAACTCAAAAGAATAATTGGTCTTGGAGATCCACCTAAGATATCTCTAACTCCTAAAGATTGTAATCTTCTATCTTCAATATCTTCTTCTTGACCAGAATGGAAAACCACCACGTCAATTAATTCACCATAAATATCTAAAGTGGCATGAATGGCTGGAGCCAATTCACCAACTGGAGATGGTAAAAGATGATGAGTAGAGTTAACAATTGGGAATTTAGATAATAATGCTGCACCCCAAGTATGCTTGTTTGGACCAGGACCGTAATCACTATACATACCTAATTCTTCGGCAATCTTTTGAGTGAAATCACGGTTACCACCAATTAATCTTTGGGTATCAGTTTCTAATAAACCAATAATATCAACTTGAGCATCTCTAATTAAATCTCTCATTCTAGTTTCTGATGACCACATATCATTATCTAAACCAAAGTGAACACACCAGATACCAGTAGTGAAAGATTGAGATTCTGGGTTGTATGGTTTATATTCAACTGTTGGGTATCTTTTAATGAAGGTTGAAGTAGTAAGAGCCAAAATGACAGTTAAAACAGTAAAAGTTTGTTTGAAAACGTTCTTACCAGCAGCAACTCTAGTAATATGGGAGCTTTGAGATCTTAATCTAAAGTTAATAACACCCAATAAGATCAGAACGTATGAAACAATGACAATAAGATCCATTCTTTCTCTGAGAAGGTTTCCACCAGGGACAAAGGCATAAGCCACAACCCAGATACTACCTAAGGAAACTAAGATATTGACAAAGAATCCACTAAAGAATAAGAAACTTGGATTGTAACCCACAACACCTTGGAAAATGATTGGAGTAATGGAAGCCAAGTAAGCAACATGAACAGCAGCACCAGCAAAAGCGGTCCAGCCCTTCAAGTTGAAGAAAACAGCAGCACTGACACCACCAGCAATTAAGTTATATGGAGCAGAACTTAAAATAGCAGGATGGACCTTAATGGCAGCAATAACACCAAGAATAAAGGCAACGAAGAAGATGACACCACCAGTGATTGGAGTAGCACCAATGATTGGATAACCTTCCCAGATCCAAACGGCTAAAGTACCAGAATCAGCCAAGTATGCTTGGACAGAGTAGAAGTAACCGGCAAAACCTAAAGTGGCCAAGAAGAAGGAACCACCAGATCTTACCACTGGTTTAATTGGGATTGAGCTAGTAACTGAAGGAGTGAACAATGCACCCAACAATCCAACAAACATACCAGTAGCGTTCCAACCACCATTGGCTTCGTGCATGACTGGCCAGATAGGGTTATTGGAGTAGAAAACGTATTTCAAGGCAGCAGTACTCAATAAACCAACAATGAAGGTGATTGAGTAAGAAGTGAATTTCTTTGGTTGACAAGATAAAGCAGAGAATTCAGTAACAAATGAAAGAATACTGAAGAAAGTACCTGCGGTGACGGACATAAGCTTTTGTTCAGGGTCTTCAAGCTTGTAGGCACCGACACCAAAGACAACAGTCAAGGCACGAGTGATGAATGGATACAGAGCGAAGAAATTCTTAAGGAAAGGTAAAGCCAAGAGGATGTTTGGAACGAAGATAGCAATGATGGTGACTTCGTAACCGGAAAGACCCATGTACCATAATGGGAAGTACCACACACACATTAATAAGGCAGTGATAACAGTCCAGAACATGTAAGAATTGACCAAGTTGGCAAGGTATTCCATGTAAGTGAATTCATCATTTTCAGGTTTAGAATCAACAGAAGCAGAAGCAGCGGTATCAACCTTCTTTTCAGATTGGATCTTGTTGAATTGGACACCAGAGCCATAAATACCGATTTCGATATCGGCGAAATCAACAATAGACCAAGCATCAAAACCAACGTCAAATAAGACCAAGGCCCATTCGAAGTAAGCGTAGATGGAGTAGGCACCAGGTCTAACATGGACCTTATGTTGAATGAACCAGTAGATCAAAGGAACGATGGTGGTGAAGAAAGCAAGAGCGGAGTAGAATCTTCCGCTTCTTACCTTGGAACCCTTTGGAGAAGAAATGGTAACCATCACAGTCCATGGAATAGTCAATAATATGTACAAGATCATGAAAATATCGTGCCAATCGTGATCATCAGTAGAAGTGATATAGACCCAACCACCACAGGTGAAGGTTCTCAACACACCGGCCACGAAAGCAATCAATGGCTTGATGGAATTAGGTTTATAGAGCTTGAAATAATTGAAGGCTAAAAGGGCAAATCTGGGGCCCGAAGTGACAGCGATATTCACTTGGAACACCGATCTTTCAGGGTATCTATCACCAATGGTAGCGGAGACAGAAGGGAACCATTCGTCTGGATAACCGAAGGAAGCATTTTGGACAATCTTTTCATAATGGAGGTAACATCCAACTGCCAAAGCTGATATGAAGGCAGTATAAGCACAAATAGTATGAGCAATTGCGATATACTTGGCATTGAAGGAGAAAATAGGGCCGTCGTTGGTGACAGCAGTAGGCGAACTTTCGCTTACGGCCTTAGAGGTCTTGGCCTTACTAACATCCAGTTCCTTAGCCATGATAGGGATGGTGATATAGACGTGTTAATAGTTTAGTGATTCAAATAGTGTAGCATGAGACAGAGAGGCAGAGACAGAGAGAGAGGTGCGGCTGTGTGCAGTCAAAGTCAGGGACGAAACAAGGACAATCGCTCAAAATGGGTAAATAGATGAAATAGATGCAACAAAGGTGATGAATAGGGGCGGTGTATATTTAGATTAGATGGAGGAGGGGATGAGATGTGAAGTAGGGCGCAAAAAATGGGAACCAGGTGGTTATTATTTACCGGGTTTATATGTGGTGCAACTTGGCATACGAAAAAAATACGACATAGTGTTACCCCATAGTTTATAGTGCTTATATAGTGATTTGCAAGAGTGTGTTTAGTGAGGGTGGTACATCTGCCAGTGGAGGGCTGAAAATTCCATAAGTACCGACGCGAAGATAACGAAAAATACAAGATCGAACTGCTGCGATACCTGGTGGAATGTTCTGTAACGTCCCAGTATCGTCAAATGTGTCTTGTATCTAATTTTTCAGGCTTACTATATCTATTGTATTCCAGTCACCCCCTGACTACTGAAAAATAGCCAATCAGTGAAAAATAAAAAATATAAAAAAAATATGACCAACCACCAGTTCGTAAACCAGAAAGAACCAACTTATTGTTCTAGTCAAATACTTCTGGGCATAAAATGGTGGTATTGATAGTAGGGCACATGTACTAGATATGGTGAGAGGGAGGAAGGTAAGAGAGACGAAAATATCACGTGCACGATCACGAGATTCTCATTAGTCGTGCCCCGTCCAAACCGGTTATCCAGTTAAAATTCTTCTTTTACATACCCATAATCTACAAAGCTATACAGAATGGGTAAGTGATATCCCACACATTTGAAGTTGGAATTATACTAACAGTACAGGATTGGACAACTACGACAACCACAAAAGGCCCGAGTTGGTCTCTTTCGATGATATCGATTATGAAAAGTTCCCAGAAGTCCAAAATGCCAGAACCTCCATGATGAGAGAACAATGGATAAGAACCTACGCATTAAGAGTCACCCATGATGCTTTAAGAAAGTGTAAGCAATACCATCGTGAAGATGCCCAAAAGAACTGCAGACCATTGATCTTCAAATACATGAAGATGCTTGAATCATACCCATTAGAAGGTTACTTGGGTTACCAAAAGAACGATCCTTCCAAGTGAGCAAGTCTCCAAGATTAGACCACAGAGGACTGGGAACTGGAATATATACAAATATTACAGTGGATCCCATGTGGTTGGCGACACAGACAGAAAGCTGGAGATACTATACGAGGGCCATTTGTTTCAAATGATTGTTTCAATGGTCCTGGGGTTTGGTAAACTTATCAACACAGTCCTTCCAGCATTAATGCATATTCATAGGCCAGCATCCTGTAAACTAACATTACCGAGAGGTACATCATCATAATAAACGAACAAACGAATTATAATCCAGTATTGAAATGAATAAATGGCAAATATTACAATCCAACAACAACATAAATTAACTATAGAGAAAACACCGTTTTAATCATTTGAACTACCAGATAGACAAATGAGTTTATGAGTTGACGGATCTGTAATTTTTGACCATTTATCTGTAGACGAAATAGTTAATCAAACATTAGACAAATGTCAGATTAACCGTAGATAAAATAATAACTAAAAATACAGTATAAATAATAGTATAATAAAGTACTAGTTATAGTGAGAAAAGTATCGGAGCCGAGGAGGAATACAGTGAAAAATCGACAAAAATGGAAATTTTCAAATTGCAAAAATAGCTAGCCTAGACAACCACCAATACACCATACCTATACCACACCCTAAAAGCCCAATACCTGACACCTTAGACCCTATTGGTGGTACTAGACGTTATTGTAGTTAGTAAACACGGTCACGTGCGCACCACTCTCACTGGGGCGTGCACGCACCAAGCCTGTCCGCCAATCACATTCCGTAGCTTCAATCCCGACTTCCTCACCTTGAAAAAGTTTGATCAACCAGTTTGTTGGTTTAGAGAATCGTGTTAGATCGAATTGAGTATCATTAGATCATGTTTCGTTTAGGTACCACTCAAGTCGCCCGTGCGGGTGTGAGGTATGTTGACTGGAGTTGTCTCTGATTTGATTTGAAGTCAATCGTCGTGGTATTGGTGGAGAATGGGAACCAGAGTACAACACATAAATTTTTTGACGCCCAACTATGAAGGGGGAAATAATTGGCAATAATTGGCAGTGAATGAACAGGAATATAGTATTAGGTATCAATTGAAGAAGTATCGATAGAAGGGCAACCGATCCGAGTGAATTGTGGGAAGAAGCGGGCCGCCATCCTAGAAGTTGTATGTGAAGTATTGAATTCAGTATTTTCAGTATAGACAAACCTTGAAAGTTGAACAATCATCAAAATTGGACCACCATAATATCATCAGCATCATCAGCAATAGTATTAGGAACTTCAATAATAGCAATGACATCCATCATATCCATCATATCCATCCATTTGTATCGTCATTATAGGTATCATTAGACCTATTATTATCATCACCATTCCTACTGTTTCCAATGTATTCCGAAAGTCATTAGCGGTTTGGATGTATCACTTTATTTCCCTCCGAAGAACAAGCTATACATTCCTTTTATTGTCCACTTTATTTCGTAGTTACTCACTAATAGTGTCAACCACACATAGACAATTACTAACTTTTTTTTAGAAACTATGCCACTTTACGTGAAATTGAAACCCGTCTTAAGTCCATTAAGAACATTGAAAAAATTACCAAGACCATGAAGATTGTTGCCTCTACCCGTTTGAACAAGGCCCAAAGAGCTATGGAATCCTCTAGAGTTTACAACAAGTCTGACGCTGAATTCTTAGCTAACGCTGAACCAGAAAGAGGTGAACCAGAAAAGACCTTATTGGTTGTTGTCTCTTCCGACAAGGGTTTGTGTGGTTCTATTCACACTCAAATCTCCAAGTTCGCCAGAAAGAGAGCTGCTGAATTAAACGGTGCTGTTGACATTGTTACCGTCGGTGAAAAGGTTAAGGCCCAATTAATGAGAACTCACTTGGACAACATGAAGTTATCCTTCGCTGGTACTGGTAAGGAAGCTCCATCTTTCAACGAAGTTGCTTTGATTGCTGATGAAATCCAAAAGTTAGGTCAATACGAAGACATCGAAATCTTGTACAACAAATTCGTTTCTGGTGTTTCTTTCGAACCATCTAAGTTCTCCGTTTACGCTTCCGAAGCCATTGAAAAGGCTCCAGGTTTAGCTAAGTACGAATTAGAATCTGAAGACAGTGCTAGCACCATCTCCGAATTCTCCTTATCCAACTCTCTTTTGACCGCTATGGCTGAAGGTTACGCTTCTGAAATTTCTGCTAGAAGAAACGCTATGGATAACGCTTCCAAGAATGCCGGTGATATGATCAACTCTTACTCTATCTTGTATAACAGAACTAGACAAGCTGTTATTACCAACGAATTGGTCGATATCATTACTGGTGCTTCCTCTTTGGATTAAACTAGCATCTTTATTTCTACATTTGAGTTTGTAAAGACCATCATTAGAAAAATAAACGTATTCATGAAAATTATTGTAATGTAAATGATATAAATGTAGACAATAAAGGAATAAGTGTACTTATGGTTGAACTTACTATTTACTCTATTTGTTAAGTAATTATTGGAATGTATATTCCTATTATATAGTAACTATATTACATTTGTATAATCAACAAAGTGTTGAGCATATTCTATATTAATTAGTCTTTGGGAGAATTGTCGATGATACTGTGGTATTCTATTTTTTTTTTTGATCAAATTGATCATCAGATCATTGTTAAGACAAGACTCATGGGAATGTAGATAATAGTAGTCTTTTGATATTGATAATGCTAAAGGAGGAAGAAATTAGGTTCAAATGGAAACTAAAGTTGAAGAATTTCAACTAATCAAGCTTGACGGCACCGTAAACTCTTTTGATAAACACCAAACCAGTCAAGAATCCAATAGCACCTCCAGCAATAGCAACAAGAATACTAGTCAAACCCATATAAATGAAATAAAACAAAACACTAACGAAATCTCTAACATTCAAGTAGCGAACGAAGTAATAGGAGGAATAAGCAAAAATGAACCATCCAATAGAGGAACCAGTTCTAAAACTTAACCAATGCCAGTTTGGATTTTTATATGATGCCATAGAAGTATAAATGGCCACAATGGTAGATTCAGCAATAATGATAATTAACATAATTGCATTAATCAATAAGAATCCATACATGTAATAGAAAGTAGTCTTTTCAAGCCAAATAGAGTTGAAAATATAGACTAATTCAACATATACGATACCAAAAGGAATCAATCCAAACACAAAAGTACTAATTAAAGGACTTAATAACCAACTTCTTGGATATTTCTTTGGTACCAATTTCTTTTCAGAACTTGCTTCAGCATTAGAAGTATTTAAAAATGATCTACTATCAAATTTTCTTTTGTTACCAAAATAACCACCAATAATACCAATAGGGATTTCTATAATGAATAATAAGGTTAAAAGCACAAGAATAGTACCAAAAGGTAATGCATTTGAAGATTTCTTGGCCCAAACAAAGAAGTTAAGGAAAAGAATAACTGATAAAACAAGTGAAGGTAAAAATCCAGTGAATAATAATGATAATGCCAACATTTTCTTTGGAGAATATTCAAAGTTTAAGTAGTTGTTATTCAATATTTTGTGAACAATAATACCTCCATATGAAGACAAAGCACCAGAAAGGCATAATGAGAACATGGAGAATGAATAGAAAGCACCTTGATGATTATTGAAGAAAGTGCTTGATGAATTGGATCCACTTAAATTGAATTTAGTATTAATCACAAAGATTACAATAACTCCAAGAGTAGCGAAGAAGATTTGAATACCACAACTGACAAGAATAGCTAATGGTAAAGGATAAACTGGAGGTCTATTGACTTCTTCAACCAAGTTCTTGGAAATACCACCTTCATTAAGAGAACCATCTTGATCTTTGGTGGTTGGTAATGAATTAGTGTTTTGGATATCTTTCTTTAAGACTCTGACCAAAACAGCAGCCACAATTAAAGAAAGTAAGAACACCAAAACAAGGGAGTTCACAAGTGAAACCCAATGGATATTGTGATTATTGGTGTTTGAATCATTTTCATAGTACAAGTCCCATCTTGAATCATAATCAATGGAGTTATCTTCTCTCCAGTAGACAGAATAAGTATAAGGAATGACGGTTTTTCTTGGTTTTTCTGGATCAGGTTCCTTTTCATTGAAGGTTAAGGCGAAATTCTTGTAGTTTTTGGAAGATCCTGGACAGATTTCATTGCTAACACTCTTTGGATAGACTTCAAAACCCACGATATATGAAGCACCAGTAGATCTATTACGATGGTACCTTATAACAAGCATGACATGATTATAGATATAACTGACATCGTCCTTAACGAAACCCAATGGGAATCCAGCAGCATAGTATTTGTTACTACCTTTAGAAGAAACAAAGGTAGTAGCTCCTGGTAATCCATCAAGTAACCAGTGGACAACGTAACCATTTTTAATGAGATTGTCAGCTTTTTTAAGACCAGAATCTTTGGTGATAAGATCACATAATCTTAAACATGGAGCATCAACTCCAAAGGCAAGTTCGTATCCACTTTCCCAAATACGATCACCTCTTAAGATTTGACCTAATGATAAAGTGACAGGTCTATTTCCATCAGCTGGTGGACATACAAATGGAAGATTATAGTAACCAAAAGGAAGTTGGGTTGTATCTGATTCGATTTTATTGACCAAGAGATCAACTTTTTCACCTTGACGATATGATTTAGGTTTGGAGAAATCAAATGATAAGCATAGGGCAAAGAAAAAGGGTAGGATTAGGAAATGCATAGTGAAAAATCAGCAGTTTTAAAAGATTATTATAATTATTGATTTTGGTAATAATATATTATTGAACGAAAGTCTCGAAGATGATTGAGGATTTTAAGAAATGGATTGCGGATGATTCAACAAGTGATTCAATATATGATTATATTGGCATACGGGTAATGAACACAAGGATATAAAGTTGAATGTTGAAACCGGGTTAGTTTGAAATAAATAAAAAAAAATATGGAGGAAACAGAACCCAGGCAATAAAGATGAAGTTAGGTTAAGTGGAAAAAAAAAGTGGAGTTGATGTGATTCAAAAGTTGAAGTCCAAGTTCAAATTCAAGTCAAAAAAAAAAAAAAAGTAATAATAATAATATGGGGGATTATAATATTAGTGATTTATGATGACGGAACCGATGATCTAAGGGTTCAGGATCTTTTTTTAGGATCTAAATAAGCTGATCCAGGAAGATTCGAGTGACTTTAATAAGGACGAAATGTCACAATTACCAGAGGAAGATGTTGTGGGATTAGATTTTAGAATTACCCAAGGGAATGGCGCGTAGAATCAGTTGATGGTTAGGAATCAAAAAGCCCAAGTTGGAGAGTGTGGACTTTTTCACAAAGAAAGAATACTAAGAAAGTTTAAGATGCAGAATTTGAGAATAAAGAGATAGAATAAGAGAGATAGAGGGAGAAAGGGGAGAACAAGTAAAAAAATATCCCAAACTAACGAGGTTGGGGAGTGAGACACCCAGGATTTGCGGGAATGACACCTTAACGGAGTTATACAGAGGATCTGATGGGGGTTTGGCTGAGAGAGGGGGCTGATCAACCTTATAAAGATGCGGCTACTCAGAGCAGAGGGGAACCTAAAAAGACAAAACAAAAGGTACAATATACAGTAACTATATTAACTATATTAACTATTTTAACAGGTTATTAATGAATATTACTGGACAGTAGTGGATATTATATTGCGAGATATTTCCAGCATTACTGGGGCCACACAGTCGTAGACTGAAAAATTACTGGCACAGAATGTTGGTACTGACTGGGCAAATTTATTTTTAACCCATTACTGGGAACGGAAAAGATCATAACGTGAAGTACAAAACAAATGCAATAAAATGCAATAAAATGCTACAATGCCCATACTTAACAACTAATTATATCCACTAGTCGCATCGCAGTAGGGGAGATATTGTCTAAACTCTTGGCATTAAATAATAATTGGTGAAGGTGCCGGATATTTTTTGATGTTTGTGTTATGGGGTGTTGTGGTGGTGGAAGTTTTTGTTGTTGTGGTGGTATTTGTTAGGGGAAAATCTTTCCTCGGGACGCATGTAATGGAACGTCACTGGGGTGTTACGAAATAACATAAATAAATAACAAGACAAGCCCTACACACCACACAACAGAGCACACACAACAACACAACACATATATTTACCTGTCACCGCGTTTTGATGATAATATAACCAAATTCGCCTAATAAAGACGGTTGAGCCTCTGGCTGTATCTGAGCCTGGGGATGAGTGTGTCGACATTGTTGTAACTATTGTAAATCGCATTGTATCCACAGTTCGATGGGCCACATGGGGACGAACGAGAGCCGTTGGCACCATCTCACACCAGGCACCATACAAAATACACGCGTACTGAAAAATTTATAACTTATGGGCCAATTTTAAATTCAATTAGCCAAATTTACTACATAAACCTTCAACTTCAGCTTCTCTACACTTGTTTAGACTTTCCCTGCATCTGCCTGCTAGGTAGATCTCTTATCTTGAAACAAGCGACATTTTATCAGTGCGTTAATTCTCTTTATTGTAACCCAAGTTACATGGTTTCTCTGTAAAAGTAAATAAAGACAATTCCGGGAGTATGCAACTATTCATATTACCTCTCATACACGAATCCATTGGTACCCATAAAAATATCATACACTGATGAAAAAGCCATTGTATCTACTATCATCTCTTTACTACACGAGAAAGTAAGCGAATATGCACATTTATTGGATTAAGCAGGTTATTTTGACTAATCTTCGGGTATACTAGAACCATGTGTCAGATGCAGATCCAAATGTTTCCATATCTCCTATCTCTAGCATCTCTATAAAGTAACGGAAAATAAGGCAAAAAAGGAAGTCAATATCAAACCCATGTGATATTACACCTTTTTGACTATTCCCTTTTGTCACTTTTCCTTCTTTTGGACAATCTTCAAGTCTCATCCATATCTGAAAACTCGCAGACACGACAACTCACCTCGATTATTGTTCGTATTTTTTCGTTTATCCTAAGCCCCCATTAGATAAGCTTAAGCTTAAAAATAATGTAAATCAAAAAAAAAAAAAAAAGAACTACCAGTCAATCTTTAATCTTTAATATGATTGCTATTTAAATGGGGTTGTTTACTTTTCTTTTAAAGACTCCATGGCTTCTCTAATTAAATAATTACCCTTAGGATCCAAATTCATGGCTATAGTAAACTCTTTAATGGCTTGGAATTTATCATTTTGAATATTGTATAATTGACCAAGTAAGAAATGCACAGAAGCTTCATCTGGTGCCAATTCTTTAAGGGCTTCGAAGTGCTTTAATGCCTGAGGATATTGTTGCATAGAAAACAATGATTGCGCTTTCTTAAAAATAGGTAATGGGTTTAAAGGTTGAAGTTTATTAGCCAATTCGTATTGTCTGAGAGCTAAATTCTTCTTTCCAAGTTTCTCCAAAACCATACCCACGCAACAAATTAAAATAATATTAATAGGATTTATGGAAACTGCTTTTCTGAAATGATAATCGGCCTTTTGGTAATCTCCAAGGTTAATGTAAACCATACCAATACCATAAAGTGCATTATAGTGACGAGGATCAATTAATAAACTGAGTCTGAAGTTTTCAAGGGCCATTTCATAATTATCATTACCGAAAAATTCATGTCCTTTCAAAGTATATGCGTAAGTGAAGTTTTCATCGATTTTAGTAGCTTTATTGAAACATTTAATGGCTTCATCAGGTTCTCTTGTTAACGAGAATAAATTACCTATAGCACACCAAGTAATGGCCGAGTTTGGATCTAAATCATGTAATTCATTAGCCAAGTAAGTGAGTTCAACCTTGCGATGCAAATGCCATAATAAAGTAGAATAATATTCCATATCTTCTAATCTTGTTCTATCCAATTTTCTTAACTTGACAAAGAAGTATTCGGATTGCTTATAATTAACAATTTCATAATGTAATCTACCCAATTTGCTTAATACCCATGGTGTAGATTTTTCTTTTTCTGATAATGATTCTAGGATTCTTATAGCTTTATAACAATCGTATTTGCACAAACATTTGAACCCTTTAGCAAATATCACATAGAGTCCAAGTAAATACTTTTCACTCTTTTCAATTTCTTTGACGGTTATTATAGATGGGACTTCTTGTTCTACGGTAGGAACAATTCCACTAGAACTATTCCTCTTGAGACTTCCTCTTATGCCTGGTTTCTTAGGAGCATCTTTGGATGAAGACGGATTAGGATTACTTGGCTGCGATATGAGCCTGGAAGTGATCTTTGAATAAGTACTCTCTTTCTTTTTCTTTTCATCTATAGGGAAATTAGGCTTAGTAAATTCGAAATGACTAGTATTACTGGCATTTGGATTGGTCTTTCGTAACGGAGCATCAGGTACTATAACTGATTTGACTCTTGGAGTTGATATTGAGTGATTAAACGTGTCATCAGGATGTATTATAGGCGTTTCAGTGCCAGAGTTGGAGAACGGATTGGAAATATTATCATTGAAATCATTATTCATAAAGGAACTAGAAGGTAAAATATCTTCATTAAGGACTTGGAACTGGTTGGATTTATAGATGGACTTGACTTTAACGTTGACTCCCAATTTACATAACTCTTGGAAAGCTTCAAAATCGTACTGGTTAAACTTTAATGCTTGAACATAATTTAAAGCACTATTTTTCACATCATTAATACCCTTATACAAGTCTGCCAACAAGTGGTAAATACTAGAGGAATCAGGATAAATGGATCTCTTTTGTTCATAATTAAACTTCTGTTGACCTGTGGTGAAATAAAATGGAGTTCCTGGACTTCCACTCTTTGTGTCTAAGGAAGACTCATTATAAAGATAATTCAACCGGTACAACTGATAAATACCTTCCTTATATTTCTTCAATACCAAACAACATTTGGCATACAAAAAGGCAAACCCCAAGTGACCCGATGACAACGAGTCCACTAATCGACTGTAACATGATTTGTACTTCCCTTGACGGAATAACGTTAAACTGTAGAGATATATTGATTCGAGATCTTCACCATCCATGGCAAGAAGTCGTTCACTGGCAAACTCGGCATTGCTGTAGTTGAAAGTGTCTAAGGAATGGATGATGATGGAACGTAGATGTTGTTGGATATACGAATCTGATTGTGTGTCTGCTTGCATTGTGGAGGATGACGGGTTTGGTTAATGGATGGGGGAACTGGAATTGGGGGATATAAAAGTGGGTGTTTTAGCAATAGTAAAGGAACGTGACCGGCCTGGTAGAGCAAATAGACGTGTCCCGTGACGTGATGGGTGCTGGGCCAGGAGATGTACTGGACGGTTGGTTAATTAGATGGGGAATATGACACAGGTAGTGGCGGTCTTGGATGGTGTTTGGTTCACGTGCAGCGGTGATAAGATGATGGATTTGTAAACAAAAACAGCGCTACCACGAGAATGTATGCAGGATAATAACATCACCCATGATCACTAAGTTGCAAATTCCAATCTTAAACCACTTGGTTGCAAGTTGTTACACTATGAACTATGGTATAAATGAGCTCATAAACCTAATCTGGTATTCATAAGTTTTTGCACTACATTTTACATCTTTTTTTTTTCAATAAAAACTCAATTATTTATTAATATACACGGAAACCCACAATACGAACTTTAAACACTGTAAACCAAACCAGAGGTAAATAACAAATTATATCAACACTTAAGGATTATTGTGTGATCCAGACCGAGGTTCAGGCACAGCACGATAATTTTTCTTTAATAAAAATTTTTTTTTGGGGGGGTCGTTGGTCCAATAAAATTACCACAAAGAAACTCTTCTAATCAATTAGGTTTTACTTCTTCGATTTAATCTTGAAGGTATGATTACCCGAACCATCATTTGAATATGCCAACGAAATAGACTTCTTTCTACCACTAATCACCTTACCATTACTGTTAGAGAAAACAGACTTTGGTGTAGTTTCTGTAGTTGCTGAGTTGACAGCAGTAGTACTGTTTGAGGACTCGGTAGCAGTGGTATTAGCAGTAGTTTGATTATCTTGGAAATAATCAGCGGTTCTCAGGTTAGAATTTGGAGTTCCTGATGGAGAGGAGGTGGTTCCACTATGACCCAGTCTTGGAGATAAAATACCTGAAGCTAATAAATATGGTGAAGCAAATCCACCTTGACCTGATGTGCTAGAAACTTGTGGAGTAGATGGAGCTTTGGTGGTACTAGATCTAGAGAATGATCCACCACTGGTATCAATAGAAAGTTTTGGTTGACCATTGGCATTTGAAGAAGCAATAGTTTCATCAACTGAATCGATATTTGGAGAAGCAGATGAATCGACTGATTGTCCATCTGGCATCAAGTCTCCCAAGTATCCATAATCGTTAAAACCATCTCTAATGTAACCCTTTGCTCTTAATTCTTCATCCTTTAATTTAGTTTCTTCTCTTGCTTTAGCTAATAACTCTTGAGCCTTAACCAAACTGACAGTAGGAGTAGAACAACTACTGACAACTGGAACAGAATCATCGATATCAATAGTAGCAGTCATTAATGCCTTCAACCATCCTCTCATTTCTTCATGAGTATCCACGGCAAAGTAATGAGTCTTTGGTTGAGTGAAAGTTAAACCCTTCTTGAAACCTGGTGCTGGTGGAACAATCTTGAAACAGTATCTACCAAAACCAGTGGATGCAGCATATAAAGCAATATATTTATCATTAGATCCAGTATTGTTTTCGGATTCAGCATGAATAGGAATGACTTTATGGGCAGTAATATCAATCAAACCCTTTTCCTTCTTATCCTTTAATGAAGTGAAATAGGATAATCTGGTTCCATGCAAAGTAAAGTATCTAGATCTCCAACTCAAAGTGTTACCGGATCTCTTAGACATAAAACCACTGTAGTTAGCGGATTTGATAGCTTCATCAGGAGTGACATCTCTGATACCTTCTTGGAAAGCAGAAGTTTTCAGTTTCTTGGAAGTAGTCAAACTCTTGAAGTTTTGAGTGGAAGTAGTTCTCAAACTCTTCAAACGAGACTTTGGAGGAGCTTGAGAAAGACCAGTAGAATCTGATGTAGAACGTTTTTCATCCACATCTACCTTCTTAGAATCATCAGTCTTGTAAGAAATAGATTTTGATTTCTTAGGAGAGAATGATGCATTATCAATATCAATGGTATCTTCCATGTTAGCATTTGATTTTCTTTGTTTTGGAGAGAAGAGAGATTCACGTTTCACCTTGGCTGGAGAAATCAACTTAGGAGAAGTTTCCTTATCATTTTCGGATTCAATAGCATCTTCATCGACTTCCAAAGCCTTTGGAGTCTTACTCTTTGGATTCAAAGGCTTTTCTTCATTACCTGATAAGAACAGGAATAATGAAGAATGTCTTCTATGATGACCATTACCAGTGATAACCGAAGAGTTTCTACGGTGATGGTAACGGTTTGGATTGGAAGTTTGGGAAGCATTACGGTTATGACTTATCATGGAAGATTCATATACCGATGAAGTAGGTCTGCTAGCACCATTCATTAAACCTAAACCAGTAGCGTTAGTTCTGGTAACATATAAACCTTCAGTTGGTTCTGGACTTCCATTGTTGCCTCCGAAATTGTAGTTTCTATTCATAGGACTCATTTCACTAGGAGGTTCTGGAGCTTTTCTTGGAGAAGCGAATGATTTTTCAGCAATGAAACTGGCTCTTTTATCGATATTATCCAAAGATTGAGATCTCTTTCTTTGATGACCCTTGTAGAAGGAGCTTGATCTTAAGTTAGCAGAAGGCATTAATTGATGTTGTTTTGAATTCTTTTCATCCAAAAGTTCATCTGAATTATTGTGGAAGTTGATTTGTTTATTTGGAGAAGTGGTAGTGGAAGTTGGAGGACTAACGAATTCATCTTCGGCTGCTAAACCATTTTCTGGAATGGATTCTTTGAATGTGGAATCAGTACCGTTACTGGCAACAGTGACGTTGTTTTTGCTTGTGGATCTACTCATAGATGATTTTTGACTTCTGGAAGAGATTTGTCTTAAGTTTTCAATTTCCTTATGAACTTCGAATCTGGTACCAAAGGAATCGATATCTAATTCTTTCAAATGGGCTAAATCTAATTGGAAAAGAATGGCACCAGTGATCTTGTGTCTTGCAAACTTACCAGCGACTTCTAAATCGAAACCTAAGACTATGGCGAAGTAAGAAGAGACTTGTTGAGGAGTCCATTCTAAAGCCTTTAAAGGATTCAAGTCTTCAGTTAATGATTGAGCTGATGGATTTCTCTTGTGGGTATCTTTAGGAGTGAGATCCTTCAAATCCTTTGGTTGACTGTCGATGTTGTTGGTTGATGAAGCAGAAGTAGAAGTAGAATTATTGCGATTAGTATTATTATTATTAATATTGTCATTATAGTCCTCATCAACAGTACTGTTTTTGGTGGAAGTGCCATAACTTTCGGTTTGTAATTCCTGAAGAGCTTTATCTATATCGTTCATGGTCTTATTGGCTTTGTTTATTGGAGGGGTTTCGCCATCCACATTCATTTTATTGAACTTATCTGAAAGCTTATTGACGTTGGTAGGAGTACCAAGCACTGGGGTATTAGTAGAACTATTGTTGTTGCTGAGTACTCTACGGGAACGAGACCTTAAAAGAGTCTTATCGGCATTTTGTTGTTGTAAAACTTGAGTGAAAGACTTTGGATAGAGACCAACTTCGTTAGTTAAGAGGTTTTTCCCCATATACCAACCATCGTTGTATTCACTATCATCGGCCAAGACTTCAACCTTGTCACCGACTTTCAAACTAAGCTCATCACCTAGTCTGGCGTTAAACTGTTTGATACACAAGTATACCGTATCGGAAGTGGTAGTCATCTTAGTTTAAGTAAAAAGGGAGTATTTTGGATGTATTTGAAAAGGAGTGTGAAGTTGAGGGATGAGTGAGTTGGGTTTTCTTCTGGAGGGCTAATCTGAGGAGGAGGAGGAAAAGGCCTTAAAACCACTGTTTGGAGATAAATAAATAAATAAGAATAATGAAACCTTGACAAGTGGTACTTTGTCGATAACTAGAAAGGAAAAAAAAAAAGTCACCACTGAATTTGATTAGTTATGTTGATAGTAATCGATAAAGGCGGGGTATCAAAGATATTTAAATAAAAGCGGTATAATCAAAAAGGTTGCACTCGCGGGATGGACACACAACACTTGAATAAGATGTATGCTGGGGCGATATGAAGACTTTTTGGTAGTAATAGCCGCTACGGATTAAGTGGATTAAATTGGTGATGATGTCCCGGTGTTATTTACTTTTTAACGAAAGGTTTTGGAGGGGTCACGTGAGGTTTGCACTCGAAAAACCTGAAATGAGGAGCTAAAAGACCTTTTAAAGTAATAAACACAACTAACAAACAGTTATATTTTTTAACAGAGAAAAAAAAAATTTTGCCTCACTCTCACTCTCACTCTACTATAAAAACTTTCCCCTCCTTTACAAGTGGTCTTACCACGGCAAAAGGGTCAAGACTGTTCAATAATAAGTAAGAATTATAGAGATACAAAGTAACAAAAAAAACGTATACGACCAGAATGCGTGCTTTGTGACAAATAACCAGATTTGGCCATCTGAAGCTCGGTAAAGGTTTGGTTGAGAGGTGGAACAAAAAAATAAGGAATTCTTAGTTGAGACGTAGACGTAGGACTAAGACTAAGGGCACCTCTTTACCGCTAGTGCGTAGATGCAACTAATTACGCAGAAAACGGAGATCTGGCCTCGTCAGTTTGTATGAAGGTCTGATGGTTGACAGGGTCTAATTGTGTCTAGAATTGGTCACGTGACATTCCTCTCGGATGTGCCAGAACCGAGCAGGCCACTGCCTCAAGTGATGGTGGGTGATATGGTGTTTATGACACGGTTAGTGACATGTTAGAGGAGCGATGATTTGAAACATCAAAGGGGGGGAAGGTGAGAAAGGGGGTAGATGGTATACGAGGAGGATCACATTGTTTTGGAAAGAAAATCCGTAAATCACACCATAAAATAGAAGGTTAGTAGAAAAGGGCTTGTTTTATTTCCGGTGAAAAACCGGTCCCTCAGTTGAAAAAGTTAAGGTATGGAAAGTGCTACAAAAGGATAAGATACGGAACACTAGTGGAAAATACTTCACATGGACATTAAGCCCACGAAGGTGCAAGGTTAACTATGTAAACTATATTAGTAATATGTAAAACTGGACCTTATCTTATATTTTGGTGTGGGTAGAGACGATACTATTGTGGTGGAGCTTATTATGGTAAGTCTCGGTGGGCCAAGAGTCTAAGCGAACGTTGAGAACAATAGTCGCATTGACCAAGTATAATTAGTAGTAGTAATTATAGAGAGAACCAGATGTGTCTAAATAGAGGGGTTTTTCTGCCAAGTTAAGTGGGTTTTTTGCTTTATCTGCCTAACATTGCGAGCAAGTCATCGCTAAGGTTTAGACTGTAGCGGAGAAGACGGAATAAGATGGGTGTACTGTACACTAGAATTAGTAGTGGACCTCCACTACGCCTGGTTGGAAGTTGGTACAAAGCGACCGGTGGCGTTGTCGTTATTGTTGCCCGTGGCCATGGCCACAGTACGATACCTTGGTGGCCCACTACCTTCCCGTGTGATAATACTACCAGTAGTAGTTCCCTGGTGACTAATCCACCTTTGGGGTTGTCGCAAACTCCTAACTAGTTAGTCATTTTTAGTGGGTGCGACCTGCGACCTGCGACTAAGTGCGACCTGCGACTTTAGCATAATACCCCGTAAGATTTCCATATATATAATATAAACTTCACCTACTTACTAATTCATATATCCAGTATCCAGTGATATGCCGCCACCCTCGTCTCCATTGGGGGCAGACCAGGATGTACCCTCGTCACATGATTCCCAGCAGCAGAGTTCCGCTGATGCTGTTCCATCCCAAGAAGGTGATGAAGACTACGACCCCAATCAACAACCCCAAACCCTAATTGCATCAAATTCAAATTCAGTTTCAAATTCAAATCCAAATTCATCATCAAATGTTCATCGTCAACAATCTCATAATGAAGACCATACTGTCTTGCCGCCCATCCTGTCACTTCGTCATATAACCACTGCGGTGGCTCCTCCTATTAGAAGTATTGGCATTGGATCACGTCTTAACTCCTTAAATATCATATCCGATTACTATTTCAGAAATAGACCTCATTCGCATCCTCGTGTACGCCATAGAGGTCCAGGAGGTATAAGTGAACTGGGACTTCCTAGTCCAATGATCAGTAGTTTGGGAAGTATCCGTCCTACTAGAACTCAACCCAGAGAAGAATCCGAACTTTCTGATGAAACTGACCTGAGACTTTCCGATGCTAATAGCGAAGTTAATGATGATATTTATACTGAACAAGAGACCCAAAGAGCAATTCAATTTATTGATTCAATCGATATGGCAGGCGAATCCAGTGAAAGTGAAGCAGAAGCCCGTTCGGTCCTTCCTTCTGATATAAACGCCAATGAACGGTTACTCTTATCATCAGCTCGTCAAAATACCTCTGGCTCCAATAGACTTATAACCAGGCCCATGACATTCAATGATCTGAGAAGAAATAGATCTGGCATTCCTCTTCAGAGACAAAACGCTATACGAAGCCGGTCTCGGACTTCAAATAAGCGGGTTTTCTATAAACATGGCCCTGATTTACATAATGAAGACTCCAAGAAGGAATTCGAATCTACCATGGAAAGAATAAGATCTGATTCTTCTAATTTACTAAAGGATATAAACCAAATGTTAAGAATTATCCACAAGCATCGCTCACACCATGGTCTATTCCTCGCTGGAACTGAGGAATTGGATTTGGTTTATGGGTTCAAAATGACTGGTTTAGAGCATACCTTCCACTTGGAGTCCAAAATGGATTCGTTATTAAGATTAAGACAAAGCCGTGCTTTGTGGTCGCATCAATTGAAAAAGTCAGCCAGTCCTAAAAGAGATAAGAAGAGATTCAAGGGCAGTGAAGGGTCAAGAAAGAAGAGAAGAACAAGTGGTGCTTCCATTGGTGAACCTCTTATCTCAGGAAACTTATTTGAAGCTGCAAGAAATGAAGAGATTAAATATGAAATACCCGATATCGGTTCTTTCAGTGATCTTGATTCAGCCAATGTTATTCATGGATTAAGTGCCGAAGAAAAATACAATATACTTAATGTTCAATACAGTTCCTACTTCAGAACAGGCTCATCATTTGGGGTCAATATTGCCAATGTTGATAACTCCTACAGTGATTTAATTCTTACCAACATAGACTATGAAAATAAGCACATCGATGGTGTTTTCCGAATTGAACACTACCAAAACGGAAAAGAATCACAGGTTGATTTTTGGAAGAAACTATTCAAATATGCCAAGTTCTTCTGTGGAGAAATCAGTAGACCTCATGATAAAATTCCTGGCAGTTCTGCATTAGCAAGAAGGTTATTTTTATTAGAAAGAGCCGAGTATGATTTAATTTCAAGTCTTGCAAATAAAAAAACATCAAATTCATTTAGCATTCCTATTAAAGGACGGATCATCGATTTCAAGAAAAACGATCTTAGATTCTTATCAACCACCAAAAAGAACTCTGATTCTTACGCATTTACAAAGCATCTTTCACAGACTTTCAAGTATAATCTTGCCAATTTACAATTAACAGAATGGATGAGAGTTCAACCTTTCCAAGAGTACAAGGATTTATACCTTGAACTCTATGCCAATGAATTATCGAGACTGTTGAGTCGAATTTCAGATCTTGGTCCTCTCGACTTACTGCAACAAACCATCGATTTGGCTAAGGAGTTCAAGAGTACAGTGCATCTTCTTACCAATTCATACACTGCTAGTGACTGTAGTTCTGCTACTGCTAGTAAAGTGGATCCAAAGCATAGTTCAGATAGAAATTACCATCATAATTGGGAAAGAAGATTAAGCAAAGAATTATTGAACAATTTAAATTCTGATGGATATGGAAGTTTAGTCAATGTCCAATTGAATTATATTTTATTCACATTAAGAATTGATTTGATTGAATATTTGGATAACCTCTTCAATACCATTCTTGAAACATTCAAATCTACCTCAGTTAATAATGAAAGCAAGGAGTTCCGCTACCTTATGGAAATCAGTCAGCTTTTCGATATTGATAATGGAGAAAATCAAGATGTTCTGGCCATATTGGTCTGTTCAATGAACAGAAAAACTGGTCAATTACATATTCATAATACCTTACCATATATCAATTATAAAAATCAAAGTTCAAGAAGAGTCATTGGAGTGGTTGATAGTGGAGTATCCAGATACAATTCCAGTGTGGGTATGTTTAATCCTGCTTCTTTCAGTGACTGGTTGGATAATGAAGATATTGCAGTGGATAGGTTTAGAAGAGAAGATAGGCATAGGTTTGACCAAGAAAGTCCTCGAGTATCTGATCCATATGTGGAAGAACAGAATATCGATATGGTTGGGTATGCCAAAGTACTGGCCGGAGGAAGCTTTGATGTCTTTTAAAAGAGACTTGGTAAAGGTCAAAATAATTAAAATACAAAAAAAAAAATACAAATGGGGAGATAGTATTGGATCCACAGGTTTTGGATACCAGTTACTATCCGTTATTAGGTAGAGGCCCTATACGGAGGGCCTGGTAATAAATAAATTGTTTCAAATAACCAGATAGGGTAGAGGTGTAGAACAAGTCATATTTTTTAATAATTTTTCTTTGATATTGGCAGCGTTGTTGCTGAATTTTCCTTTATTTAATTTTTGGTATTTCGTTATATACATGATATTCGTAGCTTTATACATGGACTTTTGGTAGAGATCAATGATCTGATCACACACCAAGAAATCCATATGAGAAGAAGTGGCTGGTAGTTTAATAGAACAATGAACGTTCCTGATTTTATTTACCAGAATCCCCATCCCTTTTTACCTTCTCTCTTGTCCTTCTTCTTCTTAGCAAAGAAGTCCTTCTTACACTCTTTATAGGCATCAAAGAAGTCCTGACAAACAGTACGATCATCTGGATTTCTTAAAAGACAATTCATGGACGCTTGTCTACTTTCTTCACATGGATCATAAAACTTGGAGGCTTCCTTCATTGACCATTTGTACTTGTGTCTGTGGTTTTCTGGATTATCTGGGTAGAACTTGAACTTGTCTACACCACCCTCGGTGAAATTGACCTTTTTGGCATCTTTGACGACTTCATCGGAGCCGAGTTCCACTTTGGGAATTGCAGCGGCCTTTGGTGGTGATGGTGGCGGTGGTGGCGGTGTAGAGGTGTTGTCTTGGTCCGACATTGGCGTGGAGTTGTAACACTTGACAGTAGTTAAAGGTGTTGCCAGTAAATGAGTGTAATGTAGGTACAGTTTATGGCAGGTGTATTGCAGGTTAGATTTGCAGTTTGCGATGACTCTTTTGCACTTTGCAGCTCTTCTCGCTAATGACCCATTTACAGATTACATCTAAGATATCTCGATGACCTTGATCTACAACTACCGCCATGGATAACCAACCGATCAAGTATTTGGACGAAGAAAGCGACACAATATGCCAGAGGTGTAAGACCGAAAAGGCCCTCCTCATTTCCCGTAAAGAACCGTTTTGCAAGAACTGTTTTATACGATTTATCAGAGGAAAACAAAGAAAGCAGATGCAAGATGAAAAGTATAAGGTCAAATATGGAGCTCAAATTGACAGATTAGGAACTCAAAAGATCCTTTTGGCCCTTTCTGGAGGCCCATCTTCCTTGGTGTTACTTGACGTGATGGCATCACTTTTGAAGGAACAATCTGAAGGCCACCATGGTAAGGTTGGGTTTGAATTAGTCATTTTAAATATTGATGAACATGAATTACATTCCTTAGATAAGGACCTTGGAGAGCTCTTACCAGAATTATTAAAGGATTATGCTCCTATCAAAATCAACTATAAAATTTTATCATTAAGTTCATATATCTTGGACCAAGAATTATTGGAAAAGATTCTGATTAATAAGGAATTCAAAGCTTTCACCACCAATATCACTGAAAAAGAGTACCGTCTCGAAGACCTTTTGGCTTTAGCCCCAAACAAGTCTTCTTCTGAAGATTTACTCACTATTGTCTATGATGAACTCATCTTAAGAACTGCACACATCGAATCATGTCAAACCATCATCTACGGTCACAGTATGACCAGAATTGCCAATGAAATCATCGCATTAACTTGTAAGGGCCGTGGTTCTACTATTTACAAGGCTATTTCTGACCATTCTGTCACTTTCAAGGAAATTGAATATAAGATTCTCTTCCCATTAAGAGATGTTCTTTATGCTGAAGTTTTAGCTTATAGTAAGCTCAGTGGCTTGGACCAATTCAGAGTTGAATCTACTATTAAGAAATCCAAGATCACCAAGAACCTTACTATTCGTGACTTAACCACCAATTATTTCACCACTTTGGATGCTACTGGATATGCATCCACTGCCTCTACTGTGGTTAAAACTGGTGAAAAGTTGGGTGCCCCAAAGTTTGATACTGTTACTGCCCACTGTCAAGTATGTGGAGTTGAAATCTATCAAGATCCAAGAAAATGGTTAAGAATGATCACTGTCAATGAAGCAGCTCCAGTGGAAACCGAAGAAGAAAGAGACTATGTCAAGCAATACGAAGCCACTGTGGGAGACGAATTTGTTGTTGACGAATCCAACCCAATAGACGTTTGTTACGGGTGTATTGTTACTATTGGAGGAGTCAAGCAAGACCGTGGTTTCATATGGCCAGTCAAGAAGGGAGAGTACACTGGAGAGTTAAAAAATGAGTACAAGTCTACCAATGATCAAGAGATTTTGGATGAGTTTATTCTTACCGACGATGAAGGAGAAGACCAAGAGGAATAGAGCCACCAGAGTAGAAAGAGATGACAAACTAAGTCATTTTCTGCCAATTACATAGAAGCATGTGGTGAGTATTCTAATACAGCATACGGTTCCTTGGGGCCATACATAATAGAGCTTACATAATAGAGCTTATTAATAAATATCAATTGTAATGAACAATTGTAGTGAGAACTCTAGGAGAATATGATTAGTAGAGTTTGGTATAGGTGTTTACTGTGGGTGTTTTGTAAACTTGTGAAAAATTGCAAAAAATGAAAAATATGGAAATATCTATTTTGCACCCATGTAAAGGCACAGAAAAGACAAGTAAAGACGGATCAAAACGTCCACCAAAAGCTCAAGAAGGTCCTACTGTGCCAAAACATGATAAAACCAAGCTGAACAACAACTAAACAGCAAATCTTACACACTTGCTCTATTATATACACCATTTATTATATACAGACTTGATTACTTAGTATTTCTATACAGATTAAAAGTTCTATTGGGTGGAACTCTATAATTAATTTCTACTAGTTTCTGGTGGTTATGGAACCAAAAAAAAACCCACACTGCTAAAACTGCTTTACTTCCTTTCTTTTTTTCTTTTTCTCTATCTTTGTAAACTTAGTTTCTTTTCTGCTTACGCTTTTGCAACTTCTGCCTATTGTGTATTGTCGCACATCACCAAATGGACCAGACCGCGACACAATATCAAGATCTGTTTCTCCTTTAACAACCCATATCCACACACCAAACACCACCAAACACCAACCAGATCATGTTTTCACCCAACTTGTTCACCAATGATCTCTACCAGTTGTGGACGCACAACGGGGCCAAGGACTCGATCAAAGCGTTTGATGAGTTTCGAAATGGCGGTCCTGGTGCTAGATCAGATACTCCCCATGGCCAGGGTCTGGGAAACATCGCCAGTTCTGCCAGCAACACCAAGTCAAATGAACGGGCTACAGAGGAACATCGCAAATACTTAAGGCTGTTGTTTGCGCCACCGTTACTGGCATATTCAGCCGATATCCCTGGCGCCAGCTTATCACAACTAGAACATACCATTCAGAACACAGCGGTATTGCCAGGTATAGAACATGTTCTTGTTTCAGCGCTAGACGTGAGTGCCACGCCATTGACACAAATGAAGATGCACCAGTTGGAGCAGATCCAGAACACGGGATATTCCACCATACGGCCAATAGGAATCCATCGTACTATGGAAGAGATCGATTTCGATAATGCTCCTCGTTTCAATACTAGCGACCAACAATTTGACGACCAATCTTATATTAATACAGCTGAAAATACCAATACTGAAGGCCAGGGCGCTGGTGTTAACGGAAGCAATATTTCCATGAGAGAAGCGGAACCAGAAGTAGATTTGGATGCTCAGATCATTAATTTAGATGATCAAGCAGGAGAAGAAGACTTTAACGAAGACGAGTTTGAAGACCGCGATAGCGACGGTTTCGATGAAGACGACGATGAAGCCAACGTCAGGATCCGTAGCCACGATAGGTTCTTCCATCGCGAGTACGAATCACAAGAAGTTCCTGCTCCTACTAGAGCAGACCTAGTGGCTGAAGGGTTCATGGCAGATGAAGTGGAATACCAAGACGACCATTCGTTGGCGGCAGATAACGTTCAGATGTTGATAAACTCCGGTGCTTCAGGGTCTACATTGATGAGCAATGTCAATTCAGGCAGAAGTGTGGGCACAAATGTCACTTCTATTCCAGACAGTGCCATTGCAGGCAATGGTGCAAGAGACTGCGGCGAAGAAGGCGAAGAAGACGAGCAATCTGATCTCGATATGGTCATCGAAGAATAAAACAACAACCAGAAATGAAGACCTACAAAGGGTAATAATTAGTACAGTTCATCAGGCAGGCAGATCTAATTCAGATCTGGTCCATTTAATTATAGAGTAAATTAGTAGCTAATATATGGTTTCTAGTTTTTAGTAATGGTTTCGAGTTATATTAATGATATTGATGTAGTCTATACATTGGTGACCGTGCAAAGGTCTCTATAAGTGTCATATGCTTCAATAATGAAGTGGTGAAAATGATAGTACTATCGACTAATTTATTCTGTTATTGGGATGGGATTCACTCCATTTCTTTCACCAATTCTCTTGATATTGTCGACCTTGGCGGACTGAATATGAATTGCTGGAACCATCCATTTTCCACAGGAACATCTGGATCCCTTCCATGAGTAACCACCAACCTTGGAGTCACATTTAGGACACAAGAACTTACCTTCGATTTCTTCCTTGGCCAATTCTTGTTTCATCCATTCCAAAGGTTCTTGGAAGAAGAAGTGAGAACAGGAGGTACTGGCGGAGGTGGCAGATATGATTCTTCTTGAGTTTGGTGCAGTTTTAATGAATTGTGCTTGTCTTGATGATTGATCTGGAGGAACATGAGCGTCCACTTCTTCACTGGTAGCAAGGACCTTTCTACACTTTTTGCATCTCAAGTCACTGAGTTCGGATGAGGTCTCGACTGGTTCGTCAGCAGACTCTTGTGATGATGATTCTTTTGGATCTTTTGGCTCGGTAAGGTGTAATCTGAGAGAGTCTCCGGATGGGTCTTGTTTCATGAGAAGATCAGACACAAGGCGCTTATATTCAGGGTTGGAAACGTCGACTTTGCACTCCCATGATTCGTATAACTCAAGCTGGTGGATGAATCCTGCGTTAGGCTCGGCTTCAGGGTTCTTTCTCTTGACAGCATAGAGGGCCTTCTTCAAATCAAGCTTGAATTTGTACATAAGGTAGGCAACGATGATGGTAACGGAACGGGAGACGCCCTGGGCACAATGGACTAGAACGCTCTCCTTCTTGGCCAAAGCAGAGTTGATGAACTGGTTGGTTTCACCGAAATACTGGGCGATATTGGTGGACTCTTCATCGGTGATTTCGAGCTGTTTGTGAGTGTAATCGGTGGTATATTGGGCTGGAATGGCTCCTGGAAGCACCGAGAGAATGTGAGTGATGTTGTACTGGGTCTTTAAGTCCACATGGTCGTTGAGTGGCTCGATAGACGAGATGTAGATACCTCCAAGGATCCGTTCGATCATGATAGGTGATGAGATGGCGATGAGAAGAGGGGTGTTTTTGTGCGATTATTCACCTTTGGTTGGTGCTAGTATAGTGCTGTACTGGGGAACATCGCGAGGTGCCATATGAAGGACAGAGTGAGTAGTGTGTACTGAGTAGTGAGTACTAAGTAAAAGGACAGGAAATAGCAGGACCTGGCAGGTAATGGTATTGTGATCCAATTGGTTCAGCCAGAACACGTGAATGAAGTCATCGGGGACTTTATGAAGATGGGCTGTGGGTTCGGACTTTGTGGGGTACCCGGTGTTGGGTGATCTTAGGGGAACGAGTCAGTTCTGGTGATGCTCGTTTTATGTAACATGGAAGTAGTAGCGAGTGACTCCAGAGTCCGATGAATTGTTACATATTCCGATGCAAGATGATGCGAAGATACGAGAGCCAATGACAGCCAATAACAGCGAGTAGCGGGAAATGACGGGTGACGGCCTAGGAAATATCTGGGGATAACTTGGAGCCCGGCGAGTTTATTGCCGGCTGCGAATCAGATTTGGTCTGTTGAAGTCGAGCGATGTAACGAGGCTTAAAGCTGGGCCTAAAATAGGCTATACTAATTACGGGTGGATAACTATATTAGATATTAAACAATAAATTGACCAAAGGCTTAAGCTAATCTAAATGTCCAGGGTAAGGCAACTATTTCGACCCTAGAATTGCCGGGTTGTTCATTTGAGCCATTTTACATGTACTTATTTTATTATTATTAGGTTTTACTGTATTCTCTGTCGCGATTTATGGGGGTGTGGTGGTCGTATTTTTCCTAGTACCTAGAAAATATAGTGCTGATCAGATTTTCCACACAGCTATTGGTCGCCCAATAGGGCCAATGGCGCCACGATAAGCAGTTTAGAAGCCGTAAAAGTAAAGTACACCTGTACTAAACGCAATATATGTAAGCTACGGCCTAAAAAGCTGTAAATATTCGAAAGATCACCAAAATCTAATCCAAGAATGGGGCCTGGACCATACCAGAAAAAAACAACAAAAACGAACCCACCAATTCACTGACCACATGGTACATGGTAACTGGAACCTGGAACCTGATTGTTCTTGGCCCACGGCTGGCAATTTGGCAAATTGCGCGAGTCCAGTCCCGCGATATATGGAGGTATAGGCCCGCGATGATTGATTGTAACATATCAATCATTTGAAAAAAAAAAAAAGCCTGACTTACCTACCGGGGTTTACGAGCTAGACAGTCAGTGACATTGGGAATTGTTTTTGGCACCGAAGGGCCAACAATAGTAATGGTTCTAACGACGACACGTATACTGAATACAGGTAGAGCCGAGAAAATAGAGGTTTCAATTGTTGAGAATAGATGTAATTGTATACGTAAACATGTATATGTAATAATGCATTAAGGGTACTGAATCTGTAGGGCCAAGTTGCAGATTGAGATGAATTTTGATGTGAGATTTAAAAAGAAGCTGATGGAGGGATCGGTCGGTCGGTCAATAAGTGATGGTGGAGGGCAGACAAAAAGACAGCCAGACAATCAGACAATCAGACACACACTTCAAAACGTAGCCAACAAGCAGTGCTCTACATAGCCTGGCCTTCGTCACCCATATTGTTTGTAAGATCTTTACCCAATCACTAGACTACAGAGATGCACGATTTGAAACACATCTGATTATTGGTTTGATGAATATGCGCACATCTTTACAAAAAAAAAAAAAAATTAGATAGGAGTGGGCTGTCCATAAATTATCCGACAGTTATAACCAATTATGTAGTATTGGGCATTTTAAAGATTTTGGGGATTTAGGGAAGGAATTGTAAAACAAAGGAATTCAATATTTCTTAAATTGACTCTATTGCATGTTACCGAGACTCACCGGTTACCCAATTAGGATTTAGGTGGATATGTGGGTGTGGTTATAAGGTGTGGGTAGGACACCAAATTACCAAAATAACAAGCTCGGAGTGTATAGAGACATTTTGTATTCCCACGGAGTTTTGAACCCTAAACTATTTCTATCCACTCTATATAATAATACAAAAATATAACACCTCTACTTTCTACGGTACAGTTACGTAATAACGCGGGTGTGGACTTCCACTTATACAAATATAAAAAAAAAAAAAAAAAAGACTAAGATTTATTCGGCAGCAAGTGCCCAAACTCCGAACAGTTTGGCGTGCGAAAACCTTTGCTCCAGTTCCATTGTTCCGCGAGTTACCCGGCACGGGCTGATGGGTTTTATCCCACGGCTCAAAGTTGATGGTGGGGGCCAAATCACGGTGTCGATAAGTCGAACCACAATTGACAAAAATCTAACTAGATTTTCTAAATTAAAAAGTGCCGCCGCTTATCCCTTATGATTTTTTTTTTATATTACGATATTTTGTTATTAGTAACCGATTCCGTTTATAGACGCTTCTGCTGCCGCTCCCACCCCCCCTTGTTTACCGATCTGATTTTTTTTTTCTTCTCTCTCTTTTTCCCCTATCCACACAGGTCACCCCCACAAACTCTCGGTATTAAAATATATGGCATTTCTCACCTTCACATGACCGCCCCCAAAAAATAATCTACTCCGAAATCTGGGGAATTTGGGCGTTAAAACAATAGCTAAAATTTTCAATGGCACGCTACACTAGCAATTCAACGTTGATTGGAGGATGATCTTTTTTGCGGGTGAAAAACCATAATATACCATCCCATACCTGTAAATGACATCAGTAGATCACCGTACCCGGTTTAATTCCGTAAAAAAAGCCTATAACGTTAAGGTTAAGGGTTATTTTTATTTTTGATTGGCACCCATTGTGGGGGTGGCTCCTTAAATACGTTTGTTTGGTTGGTGGATTAATTTCACTTTCTCTGTAGATATCTACATAAAACACACATACACATATACATACACATATTTACAACCTTCGGACCTCGATAGAAAATCCGATATTGTGGGGTAAGTCAACCGGATTGACTTCTACTAAAGACAATGAATTAGATGGAATTCTAGACATCTATCATCATTGGAATTTATTTTAAATTAGATTATTGTAATTGTAGTTAGGTCAATTGAATTCAATTCAATAAAAAAAAAAAAAAGTGCCCGAGGTCACTCCGAAAACTCCTTACTACTGAAAAAACTATCCGTTGGTGGCTCGTGGAGCCTTTTCGGGCACACCCACGACCCCCAAAAAGAAACATGTCCGTTTGATTCCGACACTATGCGCGTTGTGATTGGCCTATAGCCTGGGCACGGGACGGCCCCCGAGACTACCTGGGGTGTACCGATGCAACTTGTACATCACATATATATTTGATGGAATTTCCCATTATTTTTCTCGAGCTGTACAAATCAAAATGTCTTTGAGATCAATTCAACGTTCAACTGCTTTTGCTAAGAGAGCTACTCTTGGTGCCAGAACCTTCGCTACTGGTAGTTCTGAACCAGTAAGTAACTTGATTTTGATTGATATTAATTATATATATTCATCTATTCATTATCTATGGTATTCAATTATCAATTTGGATATCTAGCTATTGAATTGATATATGATATATAATTTATATCATGATCTTTTTGTCAAATAATCCTTTTAACTAACTGTTTTTCTAGACCTTAAAAGCCCGTTTGGCTGAAATCTTACCTGCTAAGGCTGAAGAAGTCAAGCAATTAAAGAAAGAACATGGTAAAACCGTAAGTATTACAAAACCTTTTATTAATTGATTAGTTTGAAGGAGTTTAGAACTTAGAGTTATGGATGAGGTTTTGGCCTCCTCCATTGTCGTTCATCCAATTAGTTTTAGTTATTATATTTTGGTTACATTTTGGAGCTTATGATTTACTCGTTGAGGTATGGGTCTTTGGTTTTCGTTTCAAGTCCATGAAAATGCCATTGGCGTTGTCCTTGACTTTTGAATTGGCTACCAAAAATTCCGTCTGGTTTGAAGTCTCGCTCTGAAGGAAAAAAAAATCACTAGAACAAGCCTCGGATCTCTGCCTGCAGGAGAATTTTTTTATTATTTTGTTTCTATGTGGGGGAGGGGCACCCCCACTGGTGATGGGGTCTTCTAATATCAACCAATCAATCAATCAATTATTCAAATCATGAAAAAAAACATAATACTAACAGAATTTTTTATAGGTTATCGGTGAAGTCTTGTTAGAACAAGCTTACGGTGGTATGAGAGGTATCAAGGGTTTAGTCTGGGAAGGTTCCGTCTTGGACCCAATCGAAGGTATTAGATTCAGAGGTAGAACCATTCCAGACATCCAAAAGGAATTACCTCACGCCCCAGATGGTGCTGAACCATTGCCAGAAGCTTTATTCTGGTTATTATTGACCGGTGAAGTCCCAACTGTTGGTCAAACCAAGGCTCTTTCTGAAGAATTAGCTGCCAGATCCGCTTTACCAAAGCACGTTGAAGAATTGATCGACAGATCTCCTTCTCACTTGCACCCAATGGCTCAATTCTCCATTGCCGTTACCGCTTTGGAATCTGAATCCCAATTCGCCAAGGCTTACGCTAAGGGTGTTAACAAGTCCGAATACTGGAAATACACTTACGAAGATTCTATTGAATTATTAGCTAAGTTACCAAACATTGCTGCTAGAATTTACAGAAACGTCTTCCACGACGGTAAGTTACCAGCCGAAATCAACCCATCTTTAGATTACGGTGCTAACTTGGCCAACCTTTTAGGTTTCGGTGAAAACAAGGAATTCTTAGAATTAATGAGATTGTACTTGACCATTCACTCCGATCACGAAGGTGGTAACGTCTCTGCTCACACCACCCACTTGGTTGGTTCTGCTCTTTCCTCTCCATTCTTGTCTTTGGCTGCTGGTTTGAACGGTTTAGCTGGTCCATTACACGGTCGTGCTAACCAAGAAGTCTTAGAATGGTTATTCAAGTTGAGAGAAGAATTACAAGGTGATATCTCCAAGGAAGCCATTGAAAAGTACTTGTGGGATACTCTTAACTCCGGTAGAGTTGTTCCAGGTTACGGTCACGCTGTCTTAAGAAAGACCGATCCAAGATACACTGCTCAAAGAGAATTCGCTCTTAAGCACATGCCAGACTACGAATTATTCAAGTTGGTTTCCAACATTTACGAAGTTGCTCCAGGTGTCTTGACCAAGCACGGTAAGACCAAGAACCCATGGCCAAATGTGGACTCCCACTCTGGTGTCCTCTTGCAATACTACGGTTTGACCGAAGAATCTTTCTACACTGTCTTATTCGGTGTTTCCAGAGCTTTCGGTGTCTTACCACAATTGATCTTGGACCGTGGTTTAGGTATGGCTATTGAAAGACCAAAGTCTTTCTCTACTGAAAAGTACATTGAATTGGTCAAGAACATCAAGGCTTAAACAACTACCAACAAATAAACTATATGAAGTGAGTTTGTTAGTCTGCAAAAGTTACTTGTAACTTTAAAAGATTGTCATGCCTATTTATCCTTTATTTATTAATTAAAATATATATTTATTAGCCTATGGCTTATGTATCAATTGACGACTCGATGTTGAATTTGAACTGTAGATATTAACAGGTAAGTTGAATTAGTATAAAGTGCTACTCTTGATATTTCTTAGTATTGTTTTAAGTGTTTAGGTAAAATACGAGCGGTTTCAATATTATTTGGTATTATTTGGTTCAGTCTTTCAATTTGATTTGTTCCTTATAGCCGATAGATTGGGTACCTGAAGTATTATTCATTGGTATTTCGTAAAGTTCGGTGTTTGGAGATAAATTACGATAAGGAAGGACGGAAAGAAGCTGCCAAATACCAAGAAATAGAATTGAAGGGTCCGGACAATTGTTCCCGTGTCTGTTCAATTAACCTCGTTGTTAAACTGCACCTATTAAATGCACCTATTAAACTGTTAGTATTGAGAACACCAATGGTCCATCAAATAAGGTCAAATATACGTAATTTCCATTTTAAAAGAATCCTTCATGTTCTAAATAATTGCCGAAGAATATATCTTAACTTTTGTAAGTTCTCTTGCTAAAATTACATCTTTTAACCAATTAATATTACCTTAGATCCTCCTTATTCATACTATAATTTAGATGCGAAACAGTTCCTTTAGCCCATACCGAAGCCAATTACACCCAAAAATTTCCTAGAACATGAAATATGTCCCAAAAGCCATAACCACCCAATTCCATCTCTAGCTCTGTAGCTTTGAAAAGTCCTACATCTTCTTTTATGTTCTTCTTATCTTTCTCTTAGTGCCCTTCCACTGGTAGGACTGACTCACTAGTAGCGAGCGTCCGCCTACCAAAATGAAAAATAGTCAACTGATTAACCACTACCAACACCTCTAATACCCCCCAATAACCATGAGGTTGGCAGTTTCCTCGAGGACGCTGTTGCGGACGTTATCCTCGTCTACCAAAGCTTCTAAGGACAAAAAAATCCTGTACTCCCACACTTTACAGCTTCCAAAAACCAACTTTGGCCCCAAAGTACCAAAAGGAGATGAAAGAGCCAAACTTATAGAAACAACCAGTCAAGAACTTTACAGATGGCAATCTGGTGCCAAGAGAGATGCTCCTACTTTCACTTTACACGATGGTCCTCCATATGCCAACGGAGACTTGCATCTTGGCCATGCTTTGAACAAGATCTTAAAGGACATCGTGAACCGGTTTGAATTGATCTACAATAACTCCAATATTGACTATGTCCCTGGATGGGATTGTCATGGGTTACCAATCGAAATGAAGGCCACCAATATGGAGAACGAGATCAAAAAGGGCTCCAAGGATACTAAAGCCCTTACCTCTGTGGAAATCAGAAATGCATGCAGAAACTTGGCCAATACCATGATTGAACTGCAACGAGCCCAGTTTAAAGAGTTTGCCATCATGGCCAACCTCGATGATCCATATATCACCATGTCACACCAATACGAAATCAACCAGTTGAAGATTTTCCGTAAATTATTGGAAAATGGACTTCTTTCCAGACAATTAAAGCCAGTTTGGTGGGGATGTGAAACCCAGACTGCTTTGGCAGAAGCCGAATTGGAGTATAACAACGACCACAAGTCTGTTTCTATCCATGTCAAATTCCCACTCGTATATGGTGAACTTCACAACAAGCTCAAACAACAAGGTTTGAACTTGACCGAAGACAATTTATACCTTTTGATCTGGACCTCTACTCCATGGACCATTCCTGTGAACAAGGCCATCTCTGTCAATGAAAATTTCACCTATACCATCTTGCACAATACTAAAGCCAACGAGTACTTGGTGGTGGCCGACTCGCTCCAAGACCAAATCAAGGGCCTTAACGAAGACTGGGAATCCACCAGTATCAAGTTGTCCGGTAGCGAGCTTCTTGGTACTCACTATAGAAACGTAGCTTCCAAGGACGATACTCACCATCCTGTGTTACACGGAGACCATGTGGTGGACAATGCTGGTACTGGTCTTGTTCATACTGCTCCAGCTCATGGTGGAGAAGATTACTTGGTGGCCAAGAAGCATGGCATTGATATCTTCTCTGCTGTTGATGGTCAGGGTAAGTATATTCCAGGCATGATTCCAGTTGGTTTCCAGCTGTTGCATTCTCTCAAAGTTACCACTTCTTCAACTGTGTGGAAGGTGATTGAGCTTTTGACCGAAAGCAACATGATCTATAACGTTAACAAGAACTTCAGACACTCTTACCCATATGACTGGAGATCCAAGACCCCTGTGATCCAACGTGCTACTCCACAATGGTTTGTGAATGTTGAAAAGATCAAATCCACTGCTCTTGATGCCTTGAAAAATGTGAAATTTTACCCTGAATCCGGTAAGAATAGACTTCCTTCTTTTATCCAGAACAGAAACGAATGGTGTATTTCAAGACAAAGATCCTGGGGTCTTCCATTACCTATTATCTACCATAAACAGACTGGAGCTCCTTTGGAAGACTTGAAAATCATCGACTACATCATTGAACGTATTGATGAATTCGGTACTGATGAATGGTTCGTAGCAGAAGAAGATATCAGTAGATGGTTACCAGAAGAATTAAAGGGCCAAGGCAAAGAGTTCACCAAGGGCCAAGACACCATGGATGTGTGGTTCGACTCTGGTACTTCCTGGAGTATTTTATCCAACAACTTGAACCAATTACTTGAAGCTGAAAAGCCAATGGCTGACATTTACTTGGAGGGAAGTGACCAACACAGAGGCTGGTTCCAATCCTCATTACTTAATAAGATCATTGCTTCTGGTGACAAGGGACAAAACTTCAAGCCAGTGGCTCCATTCAAGAAGATCATTACCCATGGTTTTACTCTTGACAGTAAGAACAACAAGATGTCCAAATCCAAGGGTAATATCATTTCCCCAAAGCATGCTATGGAAGGTGGTGGTAAGCCATTTTTACCAAGTTTAGGTACTGATGGGTTAAGATTATGGGTGGCTTCATCCAACTACAATTCTGATGTCAATGTCACCAGTGAAGTGTTGACCAGAGTGTTTGAAAACAGTAAGAAGATCAGAGTTACCTTCAAGTACATGTTGGGAAATCTCCAAGATTTCGAAGCTCCATTACCATACGACCAATTGAGTCCTTTGGACAAATATACTCTTTCTAAACTTTCTAAGCTTGAAGCCAATTGTATAGGCTTTTACAAGGAACACAACTTCTCCCGAGTCGTTGGTGATATCAATTTCCACATGAATAATGACTTGAGTGCCTGGTACTTCGACATCTCCAAGGATGCCTTGTACACCGATGCCAAGGACTCGGTCAGAAGAAGAGGTATTCAAACAGTATTGAACCAATTGGTTAAGACCTATATTGGATTATTGGCCCCAATTCAACCATTGGTCACCCAAGAAGTCTGGCAAGAGTATGCTGCCATGTTTGGCATCTCTGAAGCCTCTCCATTCATGATGGGAGACTGGAACAAATACTTCAAGTTACCACAACAGTTCTTGAATGAGGACATAGAACGTGAATTCGAGTCCATCTGGAAGATCAGAGACCATGTGTACAAGGAGTTAGAGACTCTTCGTGAACAAGGTAATTACAAGAACAAATTGGAGACCCAAATCAATATTAATGCTGGTGAAAAGATGTCCAAGCTTCTTGGTCCTCATTTGGAGTACTTGGACGACTACTTCTTGGTGTCAAAGGTGTCGCTTAACTCTGGACTTGGTGAAGATTTAGCATTCAATTCTAAGTCTACCGTTACTGTTGATGGTGAAGAAATTGCCGTTGAGGTCGGTCCTTCTGACAGTCACAAGTGTCCTAGATGTTGGAAGTTCACTGCTCCTAAGGAAGACGCACTCTGTAACAAATGTGACAGTGTGGTCCATGAACATGCCCATTAAACGAAATTAAAACAAAAAGAAAGAAGTGGAATTGAATAGAAACATTCAAAGTGCATTTGAGTAGTCACCAAAGGTTTCTTCAACATCTTTGGCATGATCTACGGTGGTTCATTTAAGTTTCATGGCTGCTGAAGTGAAATTTTGCAGCTGAAAAATAGACAGTGCGATTCAAGAGAGTTGATACTGTGAATAAATCTTGTATATATGTATAGATAGACAATACAGCTAAGCTGTGAAGCCACGTAGGAGCAATAATGATGTGGAAACTTTATAAGAGCAAGATATAGTGACTTTTCAAGGGTTTTGGTCCAGATCATGGGCTCTCTAGATCTGCTTTTTCTGGTTCCAATGAGTATTTTCTCTGAGAAAATTATACTAATAATTGGCTCAAGAGGTCCATCAATTCCTGCCAAATTTGCCGATTCTCGAGATAAAA
Source organism: Suhomyces anneliseae (assembly GCA_030568535.1). Taxonomy (NCBI): domain Eukaryota; kingdom Fungi; phylum Ascomycota; class Pichiomycetes; order Serinales; family Debaryomycetaceae; genus Suhomyces; species Suhomyces anneliseae. The sequence goes on along the minus strand of JAJMGB010000011.1, from coordinate 310,221 downwards.
ACAAATATTCCAAGCTAAAATCACTATTTTGACTCATATATTCAGTTTTTCACTCTTAAAGACCCAAATTGACCCCTTTTCACTGATATTCTTCAACCTGAGCAGCTCGTTTTTGGTGCAAAAAATGCCTTTCTCAGTCGCAATTTCACTGTATTTTGGTCCCATTTTTTGGTGCAATTGCCAATTCTCAACTGGTGCGAAAAGTAAACTTTACCTCCGATAAGACTAACAGAACGACCAACAAAGACCCACCAAAGAGTCACCACATCGCATCCAGTTGATCATGAGTTTCACCCGTAAAGTGGGAAACTACGACACCCAAAAGTCGGCGATCATTGAAAAGTACATTGCGTTGTCCAAAGAGACTGAGGACGAAAGCGAAGCCAGATCGTTCGAATTACTTCTTTATCTTGATGAAATACTTTATGAATATGATGTTGTCAAGAGTTATATCGAGTTTTCCAAACCTCAACTTGGTGAATTCGATGCCATGGTCTATGGCCAGATCCAAGAAGTGGTGAAAAATTTACAGGATAGACTTCCAATCACTGAATTATCTGATAATATCAAAAGGTTACCAATTATAAGGAGAGAACTTCATGAAAACGCCAGAGAAGCTGCCAAAATCTATAACTTATACGAAAACTCTGCTTCAGGAACCCTGAAATTCTTGGAACCTTCGATTGTGCCCAAGGATTATGAAGTGGCTAGTATTAAGAAACCAATAAATGGTAAACCAGTCAAGAATTCGGGGGTTTTCTTGAACGGTCAATGGTCCAAAGAACACGTCCGTTGTGTGGTAGAAGGAGGCTCGGACCTCAGATACACTCGTATAACCGACAAGTCCAGTTATGTCAAACAACTCTTTGAAGAAAGATTGGGTATAAACGTCAGTCTTAAGGCTATACGGTACCTTTTACTTCACTATGGGTTCAGAAAACCAAACCCAAACTTGAAAGAATTCCACTCTGTTTTCGACGAAGCTTTCTTGAGATACGAATTCAGTAGCCCTCCTTCAAGCTACCACAAAGTACATGACTATATACTGAGAAAGTTTCCTGGTCCGTTATTGCTTAATGATGTTGAGTATGGTTTCAGAATGAGAAGATTATTCAGAAAAGTATATGGAACCCATGTCGAGCCTAAGGAAAACTATGAGGAATTCGAACCACTTATGCCATTCTTGACCAACCCTTCTTCAAAGAAGCTGCTGCCAAAGAAGAATCCTAATGCTGAATCTGCCAATAAGACCGTACAAGATATAGAAATGGCCGACGAACTGATGGATAAAGACGAACAAATGAGACCAGAAACCACCATCTAGTAACCAGAAGGTCGATGTAATTCGAGTATAACTAGCTCCAATAATTTGGTTAAGTTCCATTGATGGGGAGTATCTGTGTTCTGGTATACTCTTTCTGTTGATAACAATTCTCTATAATATTTAGACATATATAATGACTGCTACTATTATTTTATTAATAAACACAGATTATCCAATTAAAGCCTATAAATACGAAAAACTATAGATACAAATAAGTTCATGGGTATCTAATTTAAACCCATTTATCTCTTACCGCTCATTAACTGAGTCAATAATTGAGAACTTGATGATTGGTTAGCACCAGCATATCCTGGAACATTAACTTGAGGTTCACTGAAACCTGGATGTTGTTGAGCTTGGATTTGAGATGGACTAACTTGAGACTTTGGTACACCGCCTGCGGCGAATAACCCTGGTGGTGGAGGAGTAGAAGTGTTGGCACGGTCGTTCATCCTCAAGATATTAATCTGTGCTTGGTTTGGTTGACCAGCAGCTTGTTGTTGTGCTTGTTGTTGCTGTTGTTGTAATTGAAGAAGTAACAATTGTTGTTGAGCTTGTTGAGCTTGTTGTTGAGCCAATGTACTATCACCTCTTTGTGTTTGTTGTGCTTCTAATAATTTCTTTTGTTGCTCTAATTGCAACTGTTGTAATTGTGAAACTTGAACGCTTGGACTAACTTGAGTCTGTTGACGTTGTTGTTGTTGCTGTTGTAATTGTGCTTGTAAAAGGGATTGTTGTTGACTTATTGGATGGTTTTGGTATGCTAAATGATAATTTTTGATTGGCTTTAAAATAAATCTTTCAATGACTTGACGACAAAGAATCATTTCTTCTTCGAGCTTAGTATCATTTACCAAATCTGAGCTAGTATTGAATGCAAATAATGGAAGTCTATCAGAAGAAGCAGACATATCTTTGAAATGTACCCTCAATTTTTCCTTCTTTTCATTCAAGTTCTTCAAGTAATCACAAGTTTGTTCAGCAAAAGTTAACGCAGAATCATCATCAATATCAATATCATCTGGTAACAAGACATTGTCCTTAGATGATTTGACAGCCTTGGCTTTTTGCTTGTTGTCTTTCTTTTGCAGTTGCTTTTGATTACTGAAGATTTCACCCAAAGTTGGGAAAGCTGCAGAATTAGCTAAAGGAGTGTTATTGCTAACTTGTGGAGAGTTGCTAGCAGATACACTATCCCCCTTTGCCCAATGAGCAGTTGCTGGTAGCACTGGACCACCGTTTGGAGCAACCACAGATTTGGCCAAAGAAGGAGTCTTGTTGCTATCAGATTCGTTATCGAAATGTTCATCTTCTTCACCACTGTATTGACCTTGGGAATTGGATGATTGACCATTGTAAGAATGAGATGATGAGCCTTGAATGTTGGAGTTGCTTGAAACTCTTGAAGACATACCCATCATACCCATCTTGATACCTTGTTGAGTAGATAAATCCTTTCTAGTGTAAGAATCAGCTTCCTCACCAGGTTCATGCAAGAACATACAGTTTGGATTTGGACATGGATGACCTCTTAAGTAAGAAGAACAATACTTGGTAGTACCGTGGGCAGCTCTTAAGATTCTACCATCACATAAAGTACCATCCAATTCGTTAATACATTTTAACGCGTCTTCTTTTCTTGAAAAAGTCACATAAACCACTAAACCTGGGTTCAGGTGATGATGGGAAGACTGTGGGTTTGGAGTCTTTTTGTTGATAACGATTTTCAGGATCTTACCATATTGACCAAAGTATTTATCTGATCTTAAGACTGAATGGAGATCATCTGGATTACAAGGAGGATTAAGACCAGTAACATAGACCAAGTTCTTTTGAACTACTCTTAAACCAGCCAAATGTTTCTTGTTGGCCATTTCGGTCTCCTTCTTTTCCTTTTCTCTTTGTTTCTTTTCTCTTTCTCTCTTTTCTCTCTTTAACTGTTGTAATCTATATTCATCGGCACTGATAGATTTGTATTCCACACTTTCATCATCATACAATCTTCTGCAACCTGGACATCTACCATTAAGTTCAGGATTTTGACGGATATTGTTGTAACAGAACTGACAAATCTGATAACCACAAGGACAAGGCTTGAAGTTTTTGTCAGAAATATCCATTTCTTCTACACATAAGGGGCTGGAATAGTTAGTATAAAGGTGATTCTAAATGATTTTGAAGGGTCTTCAAGGTTTTTCAAAGGTCTTCGAAGTCTTCAGGCAGTGGCGCCCATCACTAACTTCAAAACTGAAACTTGGAAAAAGGTTGATAACATCCCAAATTCGCCATTTGCCATTCTGAGTTGAGTTCAACTTTGGTAGACAAAAAAAAACCTGTTGATTGATCTAATTGAAAAACACATACCAGAATTCTTCTTCATCGTCGCTAATAAAAGAGTCGTCGCTTGGAACCATTTTTGTGATTTGTGATTTATTGAGATGGGATTCTTGAGGATTAAATATAGTTTTTGACACTTTGAATGATCTAAAGTATTACTAATGATTTTCAAATGACCTGTCTTCCAAAACTGTAGTGGTGGGAAAAAAGAATAGGATTTTGGTCGTGCGTGACCATTTGGTGATGGTTATGTAAGCCGCTTGCCATAGTTAATTTTTGGTGCTTTTGGTGCAATCACTTACGTACAGGACGAAAAGATAACCAGAAGGTTCTAGAAATTGGATATTGAAGTAACTAGAGGGTTCTCCAAAATCTAGAATTTAGAGAAGAAATATCACCAAAAAAAACCCCCAAAACCACATACAGAATGGCTTTTATTGTTGAATTGTGGGATTCTATCTTTACCCCGGGCACTACCCCAGCTTTGGTTACTGCTACACATGCATCTTTCATATTATTGATTATTTCATTGATCTCATTAGTTTTCCTTAGTAGATCCATTCACTTTGTTAATTTATTAGTGATTGCTTGTCTTCTTTACGGATCTGTCATTTGGTTTATCAATGAGTTAGACAAGACCAAGTTAAAGAGTAACGAACAATTGGCTGATGACAATGAGACCGAATCTAAGGATGAACCAAAGATTGAAGAAGTCGAAGAAGATGAAGATGATAACGGTCTTGTGCCTGTAGTTACTGGAGCCCAAGTCTCCAGTCCAGCCAGAAAGAGAAAGGCTTAAGAAGTTAATATTGTTGTTAATCAAGCTTTATAGAGGATCATTCTACCGTATGGTACTTCAATTCATTGACTTTATGTCCTACCTTTAGAGGGAACAGAACCAAAGATCTCGGGGCTTTATTAAGTCTACAATTAAGCGGTTTTTGAGATTTCCACTGTTTTGTGTGGTCCGGTCCGTATTGATTCAGCTTGCAAATACAAGCAACAATTTAGACTTTCAATATCGTCCACTCGCCCATACAATTCATTCTATTTCAGTGTAATTTCATACTCTGGTTGTTCTGTTCAGTGACTCGTTGACCTGGCCAGTTTCCCCATATTTAGCATTTTAATTGAGCAGGTATACGAGCCAGGGTACTTTAACTTGCTCGGGTTTCATTTCTATATATCTTTCTATACTTCCTTTATATTGTCTACCTGAGTCAGATCCATGTTCATAGTCAGGTGAGCTCTCACAATAAATGCTCCACGAAACCTAATGAGTTTTCGAGACGCCTTAAACCAGTACATCAAGAACCCCACAAAACATGAAGAGGTGGTGTTCCATGATGATAATGTCGTGATAATCAAAGATAAGTTCCCCAAATCAATCAGACACTTGTTGGTGATTCCCAAGTCCCCCACTATCACTCATATCCATCCTCTCGATGTATTCAACAAGAACTATACCGAATGGAGTGGAGAGGAATTGTACGAGTTAATGAGCGAATACGTGGATAAAGCCAAGTCCCTCTTGGTAGATGAGTTGTTCCTGGTCTTGGAGGAAAGTGATACTCTCAAAAAGGACGAGTTCAAGAGTACTTTTGTTATGGCTGGGATCCATTCAATTCCTTCAATGAACAATTTGCATATCCATGTCATGACCAAAGACCTTCACTCCTTTCGAATGAAGAATAAGAAACACTATAACTCATTTGCTACCCTGTTCTTTGCCAAGTTTGATCAATTGGACCCTGTTTACAATGAAAAGTACCAGAAACTAAACACTGGTGATGAATACGATTCTGGCTCCGCTTCAGATAGCCAGTCTGACCACAGCATAGAGTACATAAGGCTTACTAGAAATGAGAAGCTTCTTAATGATATGGTAAAGTCCAGTCTTAAATGTATTCACTGTGGGGCCAACTTTGATAACAGTATGGTGAAGATGAAGGAGCACTTGGCTGGTCATTTTAGGGAGAAGTTTGGCGACTACAAGGGATACAAGGCATTAACCCCAAACGGATTCACACCATAGATAAAGTATTAGAGCAACAACTGTTCTGGACTGGTAGGTGTTGTTACAGAACAATCTTATATCACCATCTCTAATACCATCAAGTACATGGCTAATTGGCATCTTTAACTTTTCATAATATTAGACTTAATAGTTGAAGGAGCAATAACACCACTTATTATTTATAACAGTATTTGATAAGGGCACTGTTATAACTTCTAGGGATGTTTCCTCGGGTGCTGCCGACTTACACTCAAACCACCCTGGCCCTCATTTTACAGCCATTAAATCCATTTGTTGATCTGTCATAGCTCCTCGTTTTCTACTCGTGCTATACACAAATTGGTTAGCCTCAATCACATCCCATGATCTGGCTGGAGCTCTACCTTCTGTACACAGATTCATATACACATCTGGTACGTACACCGATCCTTTATCTACACCTTCCATTTTTGGCCTTGTTTGATTGTCATTATTGTAGACATTTTTGCCTACTAAAAGCATTATATACATGATCATTAAACGTTACCACGACATTTCTCTCTTAACATCCTCGTAAGATCTTTTGTATGGCGGTTAAACTCTAAAGACTACTAGTACCCATTTCCTAGTGAGCTCTCTAGCCCCAATAGCTGCAAAAGTTACTTGTCCGGGTAACCGCAGGCCCTCTATAAATACCAATGCGACCACGGAACTCATCTCGTCATGGGATATTATCTCCATCCATGTGCCAACTTCAGATATGGGCGGTAAACGAATCCCGGACATAGACTTCGAGACGTCTGCAGAAGAGTTTATACTATTTCGTGTATAAACGTTCTTTTGATGACGTCTCACATCCTGAACGAACTTCAAAACAATATGTTTGTGGTTGAGAGAAGTGCTTCAAACTTCGTATTCACTTTTGTGTGGTTGTAGAAACAGTAAGCTGTGCACTGTATAATTGTACTTGTACGAAACCAGCTTATACGACGACGTTTGTCTTATGTCGGGGTTTGTTGTGAGCCCTACTAAGTTAGTACCCGAACTGACCTGTCTGTTTATAATTACAGATGAACGCGTACTGTACCAGTGGAATGACTGAAAAGTTTTAGTGGATAACTGGTTGAATATGGTTCCTGAGAGCAGCTCCTCGGCCCAATCGTATGCTGACCTTCACTGTGCCTCCTGGTTGACCTTGTTGAGAAATTCGGTCACTTTAAGTCCTACTAGGGCCCTATTGTCGAACTGGTCTAGCTTTCCATTGGGAATAGCACATCTAGTCTTGAACTCGCAAAACTTGCACTTATCCAAATCTGTAGTATACGTAGGTGGTCTTTCACCGCTCCAAAACGAAGCTCCCTTTTTCATATACTGTGCAATTTCCTTATCATCATACTGGTACTCGTTGACATGAAAGCACTTTCCAGTTTTCAGGTTGTGATATTCCACTGAAGTTTCCTCACCTAATAATTGGTTAAATATGGAATAGAACTGTGCGGATCTAGCTGCAAAATACCGAAGAGTGGGAGCAGTTTTCCATGATGTTACCAACTCACTGGTGTAAAGTTCACTGTAGTCGAAATTTTCCGAAAGACTCAATTCTTCTAATGGCTGGTACTTGGCTGGACCATCAGAAAGAACGTGTTGAATTCCCTCATTATCTGAATCTTCTTTGCGCTCGACTTCAATGGGTTGTAAAAGCTGTCCCAAATCATAAGAATCACTAGGGTTCTCTATAACATAATTATCATAAAGCTCAAATCCTATAGGTTCTCCGCGGGCAAGTTTTATAAAATCCTTGTAGAAGAGTTCATAATTTTCTCTAAGCATAACTGCGATGGTAGACATATTGATAGGTTCATCAACATCTAAACCTCTCTGTCTGGCATTTTCTAGCAAGCTATGGTATGCAAAATTGGCGTCAGTCCCTTCACCTGCTAATAATCCTAACATTTTACGGTAAAATGCTGTTTGAAACTTGGCAGACTCTAAGACTGATCTCTGTGGAGGAATCAGATTATATGAACGGGTTTTCACATCTGTTGTCCTTAATTTGTAGTCACCTTGGTGGTCGTTAATTATGGTTTTTGTTGTCTCGAGAAATTTCGTCAAGTCTATTATGATTGTGTTGTTTAGTATATCTGTTGGTGTGTTCCATTTAATTTCTTCGTAAAGGGATAGGTCGTGATGATCGTTTTTGTTGATGAGCTTTAAATGGTCCACAATTCCACTTATAAGAACTCTTTTGGGATCAGCCGGCCCTGATGGTTCATTGACATCTATTTCCTTTAAAAACTCACCTTTTGTTATATCGACATAGCAATGGACCAAGACTTCCCTGGCCTCAGATGTGGTGATCAACGCGTAAAGCCTGTTGATGATCTGTGAGGACCAGAGTTTGGCAAGTTCACTAGACTCTACAGATCCATATACCAATTGGTTGAACTCTTCCACGCTCATAGACAACCTTTCGAAGTCTAGGGATACTGATTCAGCAGAGTCGTCTCCAATCAGCATTTCTCTCTCTATTATCTCGGTGTAGATCTGTTCAATGCCTTGCTCCAACGCGGTAGTATCTACCTTGGTATGGAGCTCTAGTTCAAGTTCCAGGTGGCGCTCTACACCCATTTCAATTGCTCTGGTTGGTTTGAGCATCAATGATCCAGCAAAGATCCCATAGTACTCCCGTAGCTCACACCAACGATCTGTTAGCATCTTTGTCACTGAGAGTCTGGGGATATCATTATAGGACTCTGAGGAGTTATGGGTGGAATGGAACTTGTATGGGGTGATGTTGATAGGACTAACTAGTGGAGGCGGTCTCTCTAAGGGTACTCGCCAGTTCTCATATAGATTTTTGAGCGATTGGTTGGGTATTTCTGGCTGTTCAGTCAATGGCTCATTGATAATGAACTGTTGGATTATGGAGTTGATGGATTGAGATGGGGCCGACGGTACCACTGGTGGGCCCGTAGAGTAGAGCCTACGTAGTGATTTGACCATAGAAAAGCTCTATTGATACTGTAGACACTTCAACACACGCTACACCACCGTTAATAGTGTGTAATGGTTTGTGGAGGTGGAGATGGCCTTGGAGTGTCTCTACAATTTACTGGTTTAGTGAGCGATAAGTGAGATGAGTCGCGGTACTGATAACAGGATACCAAGGAACAATAGACAGATATATAGTGATATAAGGTACTTAAATTACCTAGATAATCAACGTATAGCTGTGTTGATAACAAGAGTAGTCTCAATTGACATTTGGTGGATTTTCTAGATACCCTACTATTGATCGTCAGTATTGATACTGAAATATTTCATACATACTGTCGCCCTAAATATTTCGCAGTCTAAGTATATTACCCAAATCAAACCTAAAAACCCAATCCAGTTAATTCCCACGTTGAGAAGGTAACTGTACCTAGCCACCTGTAAAATAAAATTGCGTGGGCTTTTTACTGATCCTTACATCTGCCATTTCCATGATCTGCGGGGCCAACTCTTGGCACCATCGTCAGAGTGAGTAAAGTCATTATTTTATAACACTGAAATTGACTGTTTGTGTCTAGGAAATTTCATCCCCCCAAATATGACAATATTTTCGACAATATTTTCTTTCAATTGGATATTGGTTGAGGTACATATTTATGTCTAGTTAATTTTATGTAACCTGAAATATTCTCAGTGGGTTATTATTCTTGGGTGCTTGTCTGGTTATCCTCCTCCTATATGCACTGGTGCCTAAATATAGAAGCTTGCTTGACTCTTGGTAGGTTAAAAACTAGAATTAATATTGCTACTGAATTAATTGAAGTACTGGAAATGAATTCCTGGTTTTTTTCTTTTATTTCACCAATTTTCTTATATACTAATTGGTACCATTTATATCCATATTGGTTGGATCTACATCTCTATATTTTTAATTATCATACCACTGGAAACTCGGTGCTCCGATCATAATGCTTCTACGATCCTGAAGGTTTTCCTTGAATTATTTTCTACTGTCTTGTTAATTTTATTAATTTTATTCTACGGTATCTTTATCTGTAATCTCTATTTTTTTTTCATAAACATATATTACAATTCCCCTATCATACAATACAATAAATACATGGCGTATCAAACGCCAATCCAGTGCTGGTAAATATTTTTTTTTCTTGTTGGTTGTTCTGTTTACCAAGCAAGGAGCTCTAAAAGGATTGAAGTTGGTATTATTATTATTTTTCTTTGTTCGCTATTTTTCAGTGAATACCTCTCTTCATCTTCAAAGAGTCTCTCTTCTTTTCACTCAAGCTAAACTGAGTTGGTAAATTAATCTTGGAAGAATCAACCAACATAGAATCGCCATTGTTAACTGGACTCTCTGCGATAGAACTATTACTACTGCTGTGACCACTACCAGGAGCCATTTGAGCAAAGCCATTACTAAAGTAACCATAATCATCAGATGGTACAGTAGCAGACATGAAAGGAGAATCCAAGGCCAATCCAGGGCCATTTCTACCATTGGCAGAATTCGGGGTGGTAACTCCATTTAATGCATTAAGGGCTTGAATATTGGCACATTCAGTATTAATAGTTAAAGGACGAGGTAAGGAATTTGCTCTTGAAGATGTAGAAGTAGTTCTGGCTGCTTGATGTTGTTGGAATAAAAATTCTTCATAATCAGAACTAGCCATATGACCACTGTTAATTGTATTTTGAATGTTTGTATGAGCACTATTTGGAGGGGTCCATGAAGAAGCACTTGATATCGAACCTTTATTAGAACTTGGTGGGGTTTGATAGTCCATCATCATGGTATTAAATCCATTTTGGGTATTAGCAGATCTATTAATAAACGATTGAGGTACAGAATCCTGAATCGATTGTAAAGAATCTGTACTTCCATTGAAATGTTCTTGATTGTTGCTGTAAGGCCTTATACTGTTGATATTACCAACATGTAACCAATTATTATTATTATAAGAATTATTTCTGGTTAATGATTGTTTTCTCAAACTTAAGGAAGAAGAACGAGATCTGTTATTAGCATTATTATTAGCATTGAAATTGGAAATGTTTAAATCAGTAAGTGATAAATTGGAAATTGAAGATTGTCTTAAACCACCACTATTACCAGTATTCATCACTACTCCATTACTTGAAGAAGTAACTGATACAGAAGTACTTTCAGGTAATTTATGAGTAGGTTGATTTTGATTTTGATTTTGGTTATGGTTATGATTTTGGGTATGATTTTGATTATGGAAAGTGCACAAATCTATAAGTCTTTTTCTTATTAATTGTAAGAAAATAGGTTGATAATGATGATTTTTAAGGTATTCTGAATTAATGATACTTTGTTGATCATAAATTGGAGGGTTTGAATTGGAAGTATTGGTCATTAAATTAGACATGGTTTCATTAGCTACTTTACTCACAAGTCCACTTGGAGGAATAATACCCAGAAATGGAGTAGTGGTTGGAAGTGAAAGAATTCGATTATATATCGACATCACTAATTGATCAAAATTAGGAGTAAATGCAAGAGTATAATTTCTGGTGGTTTTATGTCCATTCATACCTCCCATAGGTTCATCTATATCAGTAAGAATATCATCACTTTCATTATAGTTAGGATTAGAATATATGGAAGTTTCTTGCTTTTGAGGTGGTGGTGGACCAGCAGCAAAATAAAATGATTGTTGATGGTGAACATCCACTGGAGTATTTAATGTTTGATCCAAAGGAGTATATGGACCATCATAGCTCAAGTTTTGAAGCGATTTATTCAACTTGATCGACATGTTTAACTTCTGATTATTCATATTGGGCATAGCAAGAATGTTCAAGTAAAATTAATAAAAGTTAATAAAGAAAGTAAGTTGATTGGTTTTTTGGTGGGTTGTTGAAAGTGGAGGCACTAAAGGTGGAAGTGGAAGTGGAAGTGGAGGAGTATGGAAAAGGTAACTCAGTAGCAAATGCAATGCAAGGAAGGTTTTCGGGGGGGGTGGTCCAAGAGGGTAAAAGGACGTAAAGACTTCAAAGACTTTAAGACGTAGTCAACTTGGAAAAGGAGAAAAAACCGTTTAACTAATAATGTAGCAAAGAAAGGTAGTCAAGAAGACAAGAAAGACGGATTAAAGACAGGTGGAAAATGTCGAGATAAACGCGTTGTCTCAGATTATGGGTAAGGAGTCGTCGTAGGGGTGGGACTATGACGTGACAGACGTGGGTAGGGCGCGTCGCAGGAAAAAAAATCAGGGGGAGGAGGAAAGTGCGAGGTTTGAGTGAGGTTTGGGAGTCGTCACGTGACGTCTGGGATATGGTGAATAATGTCGATGGGGTTGGGGGGTTGGGTGGGCAACTGTTTGTTTAAATAAAGTCAAGCCGCGCAAGTGGGATGCGAGAGATTATGGGTTGAACGCGTTTGATAAATTGCTACCGAAGGAGTCGGCGTTATGTCTCAAACGGAACTGACATTACCACCGATATTCCAGTGATTGCTGACTAGAAATTTCAGATGCGAGATAGACGTATTATTTAATGCTTAAACGGTAGAGCTAGAGGCGAAAGTGGTATCTTGCTACGCTATATGATATGTCTAAGGTACCATTTGGGTATTGACCAGGGTTGGTGTCTTGTAGATAACAAAAAAAGGGTTGACCCGATAAGCCCTTGAGCTTTTAGATCTAAGTGAATCTCACACAATTGATCATTTAAAAAAAAATGTACCTTAAGAAAAACCCCATGGGCTATTTGGGTCTGGCAGTGCAGATAGACCCACCTGCATGGGAGTCCCAACTTCTTTTTTTTTTTTTTTTTTATTGCATAACGCGTCTAATTAACCCAAAAAAGTTATATTATGAATAAATATATTCATTTTAGGCATAATTTTATCCACTCCGAGTATCTTGCAGAACAATTTTCTTTGCTTAAAAAAGAGCCCCGCATATTCAACGATCTTTTTATTCCACCTGAAACATGCCCAACATACTTCGGAGGGGTAAGACAAACCAGTAACCCCCAACGAACATTCTATATTTAAAATAAAACCTTCGAAATTCAAGCAATCGAGTGGTATTATTGTCAATTTTTCAGTGTGTGAACCTTCGCTATCTGCACAGAAAAAAAAAAAAAAAATCCACAACCACAATTAACAAATTAACAAACCTGAAATGTAGTGAAATGTTGTGAAATGAAATGGTAATGGACAAGGTACAAACGGTTATAGAATAAGAATATGCCAAATTATTGTTCTACCGTTGAACCACCACACCCACGACACCCCCGAATCCGATCGTCCCGAGTGGGTTCCGCAATGAGTTCCCGAAATGGGTTCATGTTGGTTCCGAAGTGGTGGTGGTGGTTCCGGAGTGGGTGAAAAAAGAGGTGGTATTAGGTGGTGGTGTGTATCTCGTATGTGGAACCCCACCTTATTTTTGTAAAAGGCTATATACGTTCTTGGCCATAATATGCGTCTATGTTTGAGACATGTACAACACAATTTAATCTGTCACCCACAAATTAATATACCACTTGTACATTGTGTGGGTCCAGTGCATAAATCCAAATGGGGAACCGGAAACTAGAATCGAATGCTTCTACCAGCTCTACTAATTTCTAGTTCTCTAATTCCATCTACAATCCTAATCTGGTTCAACAATCTTTAATAACCTTATTTTACGATCACCTATAGTTATTCTTATTCACGTAAATTAAATTTTTGGGATTGTTATCAATTAATTCAATTATCCTATTCTTACTAATAGGAGAATGTGCTAATATATTCGAATGTTGTTTGTATCACAATATTAAAATTGTGGTGGTGGTGGTGGTCGTTTTTGTTTGTGGCTACATGTCTGGAGTTTGTATCAGTTTCCTCCACTGGCGGGTCTGGTGTTTCTGCCCCAGGCTCTTTGTCTCGCTCCCTCTCGCTTCCCCCACCCCTTACTAGCCACCAATTGCCGCACAGTAGTTGCAAATAATATCTTTTTGCCAAACCGCTATAGTCTCCGAATGCTCCGATCTAGACCAAGACCAAATAAATTTTAGACTTTACGTAAGTATGGTGGTTTGGTATGTGCTGATTTTTTTTTTATATATGTATGTACGTTAATTATTATTATAAGGATCACCTATATGTATATGTGGGAGATGCATTGACAATCAAAGGCGACTTTAATAAATACGAGAACTGGGACCAATCCAGTAATGGAAAAGGAGAACGGAAAGGCACCCCCACACTATACTGCATGATTATAGCCAGATTTTCTTACACCGTTTTGATATTATACGTAGGAAATGATAATGATACATGAATTATATTTTTACTATAACATATTTACCCTGTATCCCTGACTGTTTATAGGAGAAGTAAGGGAAAAAAACAAAGAGATTACCGCATCATTCCATGCAATAAGTACGGTCTATAATTCAACAATCACCACTGTCTATGTTACATAGGGGGCGGCTTTCACCACATTCATGAGCTGACTAACTCCCTAATCCCTTTTTCTCTTTCTCTATCTCGCAAGATCGTAAAATGGGGTGCACTATTGGTCTAGTTTTCCGTTCCCACATTCCATTAAAGATTGTTGGTGAAAGTTTGTTCCCCCACAAATGAATAAATTAATTGAACCTTAATAGCGAATCGAGAATGGAGCTTCGAGAATGGAAAATGTAAAATGTAAAAAAAATGGAGAGAATGGAACCTGGTGTAATAAACAACCAAAACCAAGACCAGATCAATAGACCCCTTTGGTTTACGTGATGTCATGAACAATGCAGTTCAGGGTCTGGGTCAAGTTCCTGTTCCAGTTGTAAGTCCGCGATTCAAGTTTCAGTTGCATACCACTTGCCTTTTTTTTTTCTTCTACTTAAAAGTCAAGCATTTTCCAATACGAGAGATAAAGTGTGAATGAACTATGGGGGATGTTACATGAACATTAAGTTGTTGTCTCCCCCTATTCCATCGTCATTCACGGCATAGTTGTCTTCGTAATCCATTTCTCCATCATTATCATTATTATCGTGCTGTTGTTGTTCCTGTTCTTGTTGGTCGTGGTTACCCTCATTAATTCTAAGGGCTTCTTTCTGGACCTTTTCGGCCAATTCATCTAAATCGTCTTCTATTAAATATTTGTCGTATTGGAGGTTGTATGGTAGTATTTTTTCCAATTCAGGAGATGGTTTCAAGGCAACCACAGGAGCATTGGTATCTTCATCGGGCACGGCCTCAGGATTCACTTCATCTTCGATATTTATCACCACATAATCATATTTATTGATATTATCCATTTGTTGTCTTAATTGTTGGTACTTTTCATTTGATCCAGTTCCTTTCATCACTGGATGGAACTTTGGATTGGTCTGAAACTTGAGAAATTCTTGATATAACGTAGTATTGACAAATTTAAGATCATGTCCTAATTTTAAATCTTTTTCTATTAAATAATTCATCCACATTAACTTATCTTTATCTGATATAGCATCATTATCTTCATCATCTATTTCTTCATTCATGGTATTATTGTTTCCAAGAACATCATTAAGCTTTAATTGATTATAATATTCTTGTCTTTCTTTATATTTTCTCTTTTTCTTCTCTTGATCAGTCTCTCCATCATCAAGTACTAACTTTCTCTTTTCCATTAAATTCTTGATAAGATTACTAGGCAATTCGTTCAATTTCCGTGATACTCGGAATGAGTCACTATACTTGACCCAATCCCGGAATGAATCCAATGACTTTGTATTATATGCTGATTTGCTCTTCTTGGTTAATGAATAAGCATTCTGTTTTTCATTATCTTTAGTATCATCTAGTTTAAGATAGTTCTCGGGCTTGAACACCCCGGTGAGTTTCATGGCCTCCGTCACATCCTGAATCTCCACTTCACTTGATCTCTTTCGTAACTGTGAAAGTCTTGTTGTTTCTTTGGCTAGTCTGTTGAGGTAGTGTATGTAAATATCAGTCAACGTATTGAGAGTGGACGGTTTACACTTTTCAAAACCATTGGCCTTGAGGATCTGGGCGATGGATATGCGTAGGAGGGCGAAATGAAAAGAGTCGTCCATTTTGGGGTCCGTTGGCGGCTAATTGCTTGGTTAGTTGTGATTTTAGTTGGTGAGTTATGATGTCTGGTGTAGCGGGTCGTGCGCGGGCATAGAAGTAGAGGCCTATGAAGACAACTAGTATTGGTGAGGTGGTTAACGGGATCGAGTGGTGGTACGGTGTTGGAATTGGCTTGGGTTGGCTTAACTTGGCTCAATTTCGGTTCTTGCCTTTTTGGTACTTTTTTTGGTGCTGTTTTAGCCCAACTTTTCACTGTTCTTTATAGTGAGAAGACACAAATAATCATTTATCACTAAACTATATGATATAAATATCAAAACCAATTCCTATCAGTTCGTTAGTTAACGGTTCATCTTTATTCTACAACTTATTTTTCAGTATATCCAGTTTCTGTCATTTTCATACCTTTTTCAAGGCCTACTGTTCTACATTATTTCCAATTTTATATCTATTCTTGTCACGACAAGATCCTTAACTATTTTGGTTGAACCAACGGTTCTAGTTGTTCTAGTGCACTATAAAGCCTGAGTAGCAAATATAGCACCACTGTAAATTTCAATAAATTTCATTGAGACATGCAAATAATCAACTTGAGTTTGAATTAGTGCTCAAAGTATCACAGACTTGTTGAAGAAAAGCTTGGTGTTTCCTCCTATACAACTCTGATATTTGATATCTTAGATGGCCAGCACACTGCTAGGTATAAATTCTTTCTGATTATTTTGATTCAAACACTCAATTTCATTTGCATTGGTCTCCTATTAAACAATATTACATTGACTTTAAACTTAAAGACCTTGTTGTAATTTGTCACCGATTCTTTGGGCAAGCTTGAAAGCACTGAAAAGAGAGTTACTGTTGACTTCAATAGGAAGGCTGACTTCGAATTCTGGAGCCTTGGTAACTCTACTCACAATAATAGCAGGATCAATTTCAATCAAAACACCATCATCCACAGTTTCATCCACAGCCAAACTGATCAAATCATATTTCTTCAAAATGGTGGCCTTGTCCACGTTATTAGCCAATAAAATGTTGAAACTTTCAAATAAATTGGCAACAGCAGAATAGATCAAAGATTCATTTTCATTGATCTTAGATACAATCACCAAAATCACATCATTGGTTTGTTTATAAGTGATCAAATGGTTGTCATATAATACGATATCTTGATGAATCTTATTTATCTTTGGAAAGACCGATTTTTCAAATTTCAATTGTTGTGCAAGGGTCAGAAATTCACTGTTTATAACATGACTAGATCCATCTTTTGGCTTGTGTTCAGCTTTGTTTTGGTAGTAGTTAGCGTATAATCGAGTACCCTCGTTGTCTAGTATTAAGACCGCCGAGATGGTGTATAAAGAGGTGTTTAAGGACATGTTCCAGCGTTAGGGGGTTTGGTAGATGGTGATGGAGGTGGTACCGCTGGTGAGTTTGGTGATTGGTGATACGATTAACACGGTGGAGATTTTGTCGTGGCGCGCACGACATTCGAGGTAAATTTAGTGTAACGCGCTATTAGGGCGACTGGGAGCTGAGAAGAGAATGAGAGTGAATAAATGAACAAACTAACAAGAAAAAGGTATAGACAAATGGAAAAAATGAAGAGTTGGAGAAAATCGTGGGTGGGGTAAATTTGGGGAATTTTTGGCCTTTTTAACTTCGTTCTGTGTGTTTTTGGTTGGAGTTTGGTGGTACAATTTGACACTGTACTTTTCACTCCTATTATGAACTAAACTTTGATACAAGCAAGTAATATCCTGTCCACCTTGAAAAATAAGCCAGGAAAAATATTAGAGATTACTATGGCATTTTTGCTACTTCAGAAATTACCTTTATCCTCCACAGAATTATGTTATGACTTTAACTTCATTCTTTGGTTATTGTTGGGCTATAACCATTTATCACGTGACTTATAACTGATATAGCTTTAGACAATAAATAGGAGCTTTTAAGTTGAAAAAGATCAATTCATAAAATAGGCTTCCTCATATTCTTATAGCTCTTGATTAAAGTGTATTTTGTATATTTTCTGTGTAATTGCACCACATGTGGTCGTTAAATACTGACAAGAACATTATTTTGCAACTATTCCATAGAGTAAAGTGACAAATGAAAAGTTTGAGTGATTGGCCAATAGTCTATGTTTTATTCGAACCTTCCATATTTAGACTCTCCATTATTCAACCCTTCTTAAACTCGTACCTTTTTCTTTTTTTACTATTTACATTCTACATTAATTATTCTTTAATTATATTCTTTATTATTATGCTATTATTAAACAAAACCCAATGGGTAATATAAATTTTTAAATTGCAACCTCTATGATAAAATGAATCATAAAGAGTTGTTGGTGAAAGTTCTCACTGATCAGTTAATGGATTCAACCACGAACTCTTGAACAAACTTATGGAACTTGTTGTTGGTATAGAATTCATCATTAAGATCAATGTTTAAGTTCTTCCATCCCAAAATAAAGTTCAAAATTAAAGCAAGAGCCAAACCAAATGCAACAACTAAAGGACCAATAATGTTGTCAAAATGCTTTGCTGATCTTTCAGTAATGATGGTTCTTCTTCTCATGAAAATGTAGTAACCCCAAACACCAGAGAAAACAGTTAAAATGAAGTAAAAGTAAGCCAAGTAATCAGAAATTTGACTAAAGTTAGACTTCTTGGAACTTGAATAAATAACAAAAGTTAATGAAGATAACAAAGTAGTAACATGTAACCAACGGTTGAAAGTTCTTTCATTTGCTAACCAAACCTTTGGTTCAATCTTAAGAGGACCAGCATTCTTAATCCAACTATCTGGTCTGGAAACACCCAAAGGTAATTCAACTTCTTCATCTTCAGAATCAGCATCAATTAACTTGGAGAATTGAGATGGAATATTCCAAATCTTATTCAATGGGTTTCTCTTGGCCTTAGAAAGGAAATCATCTTCATCATCAAAATCATCATCAAAATCAGAAGATTGAGTGGTTGGGTTGGTTTCTTCAACAATTTCAGTGAGTTGTTGATCTTGAGGTTGTAAAGGATCAATTTCTTCATCCTTAGAATTCAAGTTAAGTAAAAGAGAACCAGAAAATGAAGCAGATCTTGGTTGGAAAGTACTATTGTTATTCTTTAAAATCATAGACTTAAACTTAGATAAGTTATCTTCATTAGTAAGATCATCCTTAACAGCTTCATCATTAACCTTTCTAGTTTTCTTCAAGTAAACTTCTGGATTGAAAGAAAGATCGTTTTCTAATTCATTGAACCATAATGGAACGTTTTCTAATTTTTCATCTTCAACAAATAATGCAGCAATACCGTGAATGAACTTAGAGAAGTTTGGAATTTCCTTAACCAAATGAGAAGAGCTAATTAATTCATTAATCCAGTTCAAGTTCTTGGAATTCTTTAAAGCAGACTTCTTAATCTTAATTTCCATAGTAGAGTATGGGAACTTAGAGAATTCACCCTTTCTTAAGTATTGAAGTGGGTTAGAAGTCTTAGAATCGATATCGGTTCTGTGCCAGTTAGATGGGTCTCTAATTGGTAATTGTTGATCAAAAGAGTCTTCTCTAATGAAAGTTAAGTTGGAGTCAATAACAACTCTAACCTTATCATCACCAGGGATTTGGAAAGCAGTTCTTTGGTAAACAGTTCTCAAAACTGGTTGTAAGTTGTATTCCTTAATGTAGTTAAGAATATGATCTAAAGAAGTTTGATCATTGATTTTCTTTAACTTGTTTGGAATTTCTCTCTTGATAATAAAATCATTGATGTACTTTGGCTTAACTTCAATCTTGTCATCAACATGGAATTGAGAGTTGGCATCGAAACCCTTCTTTTCCAAAGTAATCTTTGGCTTATCTTGTAATTTACCAATCCACTTCAATCTTAAAGTAGAAGAGTTGACAATCTTGGTTAATTTACTGTTGTAGACTTCGAAATGGTCGTTATCAAAGTAAAGAGTATTGATGGTTTGATCAGATTGAGAGTTGGAGTTTTCTTCCTCTTCTTCTTCATCTTCATCATCTTCATCACCGAATTGTTTACTGTTGTAAACAAGAACAGGTAAATGTCTTAAAATGGTGGTTTTAACTTCCATTAAGTTTTCAGGATGAATCCAGAATTTGAAAGATTGGAATTCAGTGTTGGAAGAAGTTTCAGTGAAAGAAGAAAGCTTAGAAACAGCTTGATCAACATTATAATTATCTCTTAAAAATTGGAAAAGAGTACCAATCTTGTATAATAAAGGAGAATAATCTTCAGAATGGAATGGTAAAGATTTCAATCTAACATTTAAAAGAGGTTTAACAGAATAAGAAGGATGAAGTCTATCATGCTTCTTAACCACTTTAATAAAACCAGTATAATTAAGTCTTTGGAAATGTTCTAAATCTTGAGCAGCATTAAGAAGTTCATCTAATTCAGTAGTGAATTTTTCAACTTCAAACTTTCTGTCTGCATTTTCAGTTTGACTTTGTAATTCATTCAATTTTTCATTCAATTCTTCATATTTGTTATGTTGAAAAGTATACACTTTTTCTAAATCTGAATCCAATGCACTAACAAAGTTTTGTTCATCTTTATCAGTCCAATTGTTTTGAAGAATAACTCCTTCTTTCAATAACTTCTTTAATTTATTGTAATTCAAGTAATATTCTTTCCATGGCTTGTAAATTTCGTGCTCTAATTTATTGGCGAACAACATTGGCTGGGAGTCCGACTGAGGAGTAGTCGAAGGTTCAGACATGACGAACAGAAAAACCGCCTTTATATTTGGAAACAACGACGAATATTTATCTAAAGGGTTCGGCAGGCTTAAATTGGATGAACAAGGAAGGATATACACGTGGGGTTGGTCGTGGCCGCACCGACACTATAATAAAAGTCTCCTCCTCCAGAACCAGACACAATCTCACAATCTGGATTTGATAGAGGAAGATCGGAAATGAGATGAGCCGTGGGGCGGGTATTATAGGAATGGATGTGATTTTCATGCTATTGTCGGGTTTATCTACTAATTGGATCAGGTGGATGGGAGGATTAGTAGTTAAACCTAAACTGGTAAGGTTAAAGGTCAGGTCAGGTGCACTACATTTGTATCAGTAGAGTTTACGAGATGAAGTATATGCGACTGTCCCAAACAGGCGGGTGTCGAGCGGAAATAGAAAATTAGACTATTTAGTATATTAAAGATACCGAATAGGATAGCCCACGAGAAGCGGAAACAGAGGGGTTTTTCACCACTAGAGAAGTAGACTAGGAGACAGGACAGCTTGGTCAAGCTACTGAAGCTAGGTAGGAGTGGTTGGGCCGAATCTGTCGGTACCTTTAGGTCTAGTCTAGCGAGTAAGCTCATTGGAATTAGGCTGGGGCGGTTCTATAGTCCTGGTTCCAGATAGAAATGAATGCATGGTTTTGAGTGCACTAATTTAAGCAGGGTCCCGTGCACTAAACGCACTGACAAATAGAGATAGAGGCTTTACGGCTTTAGGATTTTACGGCTAGAGATTCGAATTATGTGCGATGAGATGAGATTAACCTAGGACTACAAACCCGGTGTCTGCCTGAGATGGGATAAGTAATGGCCATTTTGGTTTCAATTGGTTCTATAAGCAATAGATGAACAGTATGTTTGAAACAATATCAGTTTTTTTTTTACTGTGGGTGCATCGCAGAAAATATTCTAATAAACCGTAGGCCACGATGAGGGTGCATGGCATGGTGTCCAAAGTAACAGGATACCATGGGCATCATATTAATGTAGGAACCTCTCGTTCAATGTTACATGCCTGAAAAGTGCCAGTGCAGAGGCACATCTCAAATGGCCCGAATTGGAGGATTTCGGAACTTTGTAAGATTAACGAGCTACAAAATATCTGCAGAAACAGCCGTTTTGAAAATATTCTCGACAAAACAGGACACTGGTTCCGATCCAAATAACCACAAAGATATGCTGTGATTCAACAAGCGAAGTATATGTCTGATTTTAACGGCTTCACTTGCTGAGACATGTCAAGTATATCAATATAAGCACAATTACTCTCGGTTGACACATCTCGTAATCTCGTAATTTCGTAATATCTCGTTAATTAATTTCGCAGCTTCACATTAAGAGGCAGAGAAGCTTGTGGTGCCGAAATTAAGCACAAATCCGAGTTCAGTGGACCCGAGGATATAAGAATAGTTCCTCTACCTAATCAAGAATTGATATTACTTACATTACTCTTTTTACTAAGACTGCTAAAGAGATAGGTGATTTGTGATCTCTGCCAAGGTAGGAGCACAGAGGTACGAGATAGCATCAATGTGTCTTGGCACTGCATTGTCTATTTGCTGATAAGAGTGACATATCACCATTTGACAGCTTGGTCTGGTAAGAAAGAAGTATAGGGATAATTGGTCTAATTGCCTAGATGGTTTAAAGGACATTATTAGTTGCAAATTGTGGTAATTGTGTTTTTTTGTAATTTTGCAAATTTCTCATAAACTAAGAAATTGTACCGAGGTAACAGAAATTATCAGCCGAAGAAGTAGACCAAGAGACACAAGACACCATGTTAGTGAATAACGTATAGTATAAAAACTAAGAACAATGCTAAATTAGTAAGTATCTTTCCTTTACACTTTTAATGGTAGCAGTAGTATATTTTGTTGATTCACTAGGTATGTTAACTGTAGTCAGAGTGTCTCGTCTTTTGTACTGGTTAGAGGTTCGCACTAGCGTTAGTCTCAGTAACTTTTCCCAATCTCTCACTAAGTCTCAGATCGCACCACGCTATTTCTCAGTGGCACTGCACTACTTCCTCCATTTTCTCTCACTTCTCACTATTTCTCGCTAAAACCCAGCACTTTCTCGCTACTGGTCGTGTTACACAAACAATTTGCAACAACCTGCACCTAAACTGACTTAACTATACCAATTCATACTTAACATCACCAAATCCACCCCATTACCATGTCTTCGCTGGATCCATTGCCGGAAGACCGGGACCCGCACTCGTCCGTGTACCGGGACCCATCCCTGATCTTCCTCTATATCCTAAACTTACTCAACATTCCCATTAAACAGATCTATGTCCATTTGAAGTCCGCAATCAAGCACGATACCAATACAGTAATTGAGGACTACAGCACAGCAGAAGAATCATTCGACCTGGCGCCAGACGATGCCGGTGGCGATTCAGACGTGGAGATTGTTCGGGTCAATCAATTGGGTAGAGTCACCAATGACTTCCATATACTTCACAATAACTTGATACGGCCTCACCCAGACAACTACAATCCTCATAATAATAATATCAACAACAACAGCATTCTTGAAGACGTGTCAGAACTAGGTGATATCTCCACCTCTACAGGTATAGACCATAATCCAAATAGAAACTTGCTCAGATCATTAGTTACAAAGAGAATCCAAGAATCGAGGTCCAACAATAACAGTTCATCAAATCAATATGGTACCGATCTTCTGCTTTCCAATAACTACTTGAGAAAGTCCACATACCAGGACAACTACCGTCCATCACCTAGACCTCTGCAAGTACCAACAGTCGATGAAGATGATGACGAAGCAGAGGATTATGACGATTTACTTAATCTTACTATCCATGAAACCCCCGCCAAAAAGTACAAAGAGTCCATTCTTAGATACTATGTTCCTAGTAAACCTGTATCATCCACCAGCTACTCCGTTCTTGACTCCTTGATCTCGAACTTTTACATAGACAAAAAAGCAGCTTCAGATTACGAAAAGTCCCATTTACAGTCCCAACATCAAATCTCCCAAAAGAGAATCCTGTCTGTTTCTAAGATCACTTCATTGAATTCAGATCAATTAAACAAGGTCATGGCTATCTGGAACTCTCGTGCCAACAAGCAATTATTCAGCATTTTCCAAATCGACGTGTTTGTTGATGATTTAAAGACCTTGAGAGACGGAAAGTGGCTCAACGATAATATCATTGATCTTTACTTAAATCTTATAACCGAAGCATATCCTAATACATACGCTTGGACAACCCATTTCTTCACCACTTTGGAATCAAAGGGTTACCAAGGTGTGGCAAGATGGGCCAAACGTCGTAAATTGAATGTGTTTGAAAAAGACTTAATATTGGTTCCAATAAATATCATGAACACTCATTGGGCATTGGCAGTTATAAATAATCCAGAAAAGAAGATTGAGTACTTGGACTCTTTGTCCAGTTCAGGAAATATTAATGCTATCAAATTATTATCCAATTATATGGCTCTGGAAGCTGACCGTTTAGGTCGTCCAAGAATACAGTACGAGTTATTCCCCAATGTTAAGTCTCCTCAACAAGCAAATGGTTATGATTGTGGAGTCTTTACATGTACTGCTGCCAGATACGTTACAGAAAAAGCACCATTGGGATACTCTCAAGGGGATATGAAGACTATTCGTAGAAGAATGACATTTGAAATATTAAGTAAAAAGTTACTTAGAGAGAACTAATATATACATAACAACCTTGCAACATAAAAGGAAGCAGGTTTGTGAAACTGAAATTGATGATAACTTAAATGTAGTTAAAAAGACTTCTGTTTTTCTTTTAGAATAACTTTAAAAATCCTTTGGATTCCTTATGACCATTGCCTAACTTTTTAATCTCACCAATCTTAGTTTCAAAGTCAACAATTGCAGTGTTTGAGCTCTCGATCTTTCCTGTTAAATATTTGATTCTGCTATCGACACCTCCCACAGGGTTAATAGCCACCAATTCATTTTCTAATTTGGCAATCTTTTCTGTTTCTATCTTGATTAAACTTTGTAAGAGATCAGTTTCATAAACCTTATAAATTCTGACATCATCGATCAAATTCTTGAAAGCTGCTCTATACAAAGGTCTTCCAGATTCAATAGTATCAAGTAAACCCTTGTCTCTCTTCAATCTGACTAAATCATACTTTTCTAAAGTATTAAGAGTTTCCAAAGTAGTCGCTCCATTGCTGAACAATGGAGAACTGACTAATTTATCATACTTGATATTATCACATTCACTTAACAATTTCATAATAGTCCAAATTTGAGCTGGGATCCAGTTATTTTGAGAATCTTTATCCAACTTGTGGTTACTCAAGAAGAAGGTGGTAATTTGTTCAGCAGCCTGGCCGATCATTTCACCAATTGCATCACGAGGAGATTCACCAGATTTGATTCTTCTAACGAAGGATTGCAAGTCTAACATACGTCCTCCTAATGGAGCCAAACAAGTTTCAATAGAAGATGAATCGTTTAATTTCAATTGACTGAGTAAGAATTGTTTAGCATTCTCACCAGAAGCATCAGATAAGGCAACGGTCTTGAAAACTTGGTTTGGTAATGAATCATTCAAATGTTGCATACCTCCCATATCAGAACTGATATAGATAACATGGGCTTGGTTGTTTTGGATCAAATTGGCAGTCCATTGGGCAATCATTGGGTAGATGAAATCATTGTTTGCGGACTCAGTTCTACTAGCAAAGTTATTGATAACCACAATTGGTTTAACTTCTGGGAATTGCTGCAAATATTCATCTTCCTTGAGGATTCGTATCTTTTCTTCATTTGGTTTCAACTTTCTGTTCTTTTTGATCACAGAGTGCTTATACTTTTGGTAATCAGCCAAGGCAACTCTTCTGATAGCTTGCGTAGTCAAAGAGAACATATTCTTGATTTGACTTTCTTTACTTTCACTGAGACCAGATTTTTGTCCAGTAACACCTTGAACACCCAAATCAATGAATTGAGAAATAGAGTTTGTCCAGGTAAAGACTGGGAAATAACCCAATTCCATAGAAGTATTACCAATTAATGCAGCATCAGATCTGGATTTGCTCAAGTTGTCACAGTTGATAACAAGAATCTTGTGTTTTAATTTTTCATCATGACTCAAAGCATGGTCAAGGACAAACTCCTGTTTTCCTGAACCCTTTGGACCTTTGACAATAATATAGGTATTGATATTTTCATAAATCCATAATTTAAGCTGCTTTGCCTTTTCATATCTTTCTTCCCAAATAGTGCCTATCTTCAGGTCAACATCTGGTTTTATCTCTTCCGGCTTACTGTCCAAGGCATCATGTAATTGCTGATCAAGGTAATCATAACTGTTAGTTAACCAAGCAGTGACAGCTCTGAATGGCTTAGCAATACATTTGAAGTACTTGTTATCCTTGTAGTAATCCAAAGAATATTTCTTGGTGATCTTTTGTTCAATGAAGAATTCTCTAATTGGATCGAAAATTAACACAGCTATGGTGGCTAACAAGGCAATAATAATTGGAACGGAGATCCTTTGATGGTTAACAATGAATTCAGCCAAGTAATTGACTCTCTTGATAGGAATATACTGGATGTGTAAGGTAGTAGCACCTTTGTTCAAAGAAATACCAGTAACACAGTTTTTGGCACAGATAGCAGATCTCATTTGTTTGAAGATAATGGTGGCAGCATCTGAAGCTGGAAGGATATCAACGATAAGACCATATCTTCTAAATAAAACATACAATTCTTCTTCAGTCAATGAGGAGCCTTCGTAGATCACCTTAATACGAGGACTTGGGAATCTTCTTAAATCTTCAATGAATGGAGTACCTTTAACAGCATAGACAGATGGGAAGTGATAGTAGAAACGACTCAATTGTCTTGAGAACCAATTGTCATCGTATTTGTCCTTATGCTTTTGAATATTGGCCTTGATCTGAATAATAAAGTCTCTGATTGACATTTCTGGAGGGACCAGGAACTTAACAAAAGCACCACAGTCTCTTGGCAGAGGAACCAAATCACTGATCTTAGAATTAGGAGGCAATGGAGATGACAATTCTTCGACTCTACCAAAGAGTTCTTCCTTGGTATAAGCTGCCTTAACAGGAGATAACATGAAACGGAAATATTGTTTTAAAGAACTATTGGAGGTACCAGCTTGATGGATATGATCAAAGTAAAGAACAGTTTCATTAGACGATTGGTCCATCACACCAGTGACTGTAGCAGAACCATCGGCTTCCAGACAATTTGCTTCCTCTTTAATCTCTTGCAAATCGGAGCTAAGATTTCTGGTTGCAATGACAGGACGGACATAGGTTTGGTGATATTGAGGGTGGTGTTGATAAGCAGCACCAATAGACCTTGGAACGTAGCGCCAAGGTCTGGGAGACGCCATGATCCTGGCACTCCCCGAAATGAGCCTAATCATAGTGATTTAATGACAATGTCAATTATAAAGGGGGGGATGGGAATTAGGAAGAAAGTGATAAGGATAAATTTATATATTTAACAGGCAGCCAGAGGCAATTTGGTGACTACGCATTATAGCAATTGCTATCCGAATCGGGATAAGGGCCCAGAGCTTTTGGAGACAACAGAGGGGATCTACGACAAAAGGTGGCAGGGCTCCAGCCGTATGTGGTTGACGTAATAGTGACATCAGAGACATTAGAGACATGTCAGACCAGAGAGCAGAGGTATAACGATCTACAAATGGTATAAACCTTGGGCTTAAGTGTGTAGCGGGAGTCTCACTAGCTTACCGAGAAGTTCCGCTGCGAATTGTGCCAAGATACGCTATCGCAGTGGAAAGTATAGGCAGATAGCGAGACACCATGGAGTTAAGTGGAAGACCAACCGATATGGAAGGTACAGATGGTTTGCAGCTTGACAGCAATTTAGTGAGAGTAGGAAGTGACATAGTCGGACTAAACGTTTACTAGCACTGGGCACTGGCCCAAGACACTGTTCACAGACCAATGATGTATAGAGACTGAAAAATAGACATCCACTAGAAAAGACACAACCGACAGTAAAGTGCTTTGACGTATCTTTCTTCTTTTTATAGCTAAAATTCCGTTCAACAGTTTCTCAACTCGTTTTATCTTGTTATCTTTAGTAGTGTTTCTTTATAGTCTTCATGGTCTTCATGGTCTTACTTGATGTTTCACTGATGTTTCAGTTGATCCACTGGTACCAAATGGTACTCATTGACTCACTGATCTGACTCAGGCGATCCAAATGACTCAAGTGACTCAAGTTACTTTGAAACCTCTCAAACTACACTTTCTACCAATTATTCATCCCTTTTGCTACAATGTCTCACACTATTCGGCCAGTAATACCATACTGGTTTTGCTCCCCTAATGTATTCTTTGTACTGAGAACAAATTGATATAGTGGTGATGTTTCATTCTAGGCTTCGCTTTGAATCATTATACTACCAAATAAGTATAAGGATCTTCGAAGAGGCCAGCTTACATAGTATCTGGGTGAAAAATTTCGTATATTAATCCTATGATGGTGTATGAGTTTGGTGAGGGCCTCGACTGGCTTTTATAGTATTGGTCGAAATCCGGGTAACCGAAGAGCCCTAAATCCGGTTAGGGCTGGCACGTGACCAAGATCATCAATTTCGCTATATAAGTCCACTAAAGGCACCAAATGGCCAAGTATTTACCCCAGGCAGGGAGTGGTGGAGGTCAAGGGGTTGGAAATGGAATGGCGGGTCGTGCTACTATAGACAGTGAAAATTTGGTGAAATTTCAACCTTGAAAACATCACCAAAAATTAAAATATTTGACTTCCTCGCCATATAAAAATAAAGGTCGATATGTGGGCCTCCATATGATGGCCCTTTAGGTATTTCTGAGTTATTAAAACTGTACGGAATTGACCTGTATTTCTCCTCCACTTGAATAAGTGCCAATCTCTCACCTTAAATTCTTGTAATCTACTTAGTCAATGTTAGATGATGGTGGTGGAGCATCCTTGATAAAATCAGAGGTAACTAAAGCTCTCACTGGTAATTCATCACCATTTTCTAACTTTCCACTAGAGTAGTTATAATTTTCTCTGATATATTCTCTCACTGGTAAAATAGCAGCTTCTCTGGATAATTCACGGAGATCAGAACCACTGTAACCCTTGGTATGAGCCACAATATAATCCAAATCAAAATTATGTTCATCAACCTTGGTATCCTTTAATATTTTCTTTAAAATAGAAGCTCTTTGTCTTGCATCAGGTTTACCCACAGCAATAGTTTTAGGTAAACGACGAAGGAAAGCTTCATCAATATCATTTTTTCTATTAGTTGCCCCCATAACCATAATACGACCATTTGATTTAAGACCATCCCAAAGAGTCATAAATTCAGCTTTTAACATAGCACTAACTTCATGATCACTTGAAGATCTATCTCTTAAAAAGGAATCAATTTCATCTATAAATATAATGCATGGTTGTAATTTATTAGCCAAAGAAAAAATGGCATCAGTAATTTTATTAGATTCACCATACCATTTATCCATAATAGTAGACATTCTAATCAGAAGGAAAAAGGCACCACTTTCTTTAGCAATAGCTTTAGCTAACATTGTTTTACCACAACCAGGAGGACCATGGAATAAAACACCCTTTGGACTTTGAATTAAACTCAGATGACTTGCAAAAATTTCTGGTTCAGTTAATGGTAAAATCACAGTTTCTCTTAATTCATCAATAATCAGTTGTAATCCTCCAACATCATCAAACAGAACAGTGATTTCTTCTGGAGTAACCAATGAATTCAATAATGATCTTTCATATTGATTAAAAGTAAGATCTTTAAGGTGTGGATTAGATGCTTGTAATTTCTTAAGAATACTTTTACCCTTTTTATCAGAATCCTTATTCTTAACTGACAGATCAACATAATCATTAAGTATAGAATTTAATAAATAATACACTGAGATCCCAGCTCCCGCCAAGATAAAGATATCTCCCAAATACTTGAGA
This sequence comes from Suhomyces anneliseae, assembly GCA_030568535.1. Taxonomy (NCBI): domain Eukaryota; kingdom Fungi; phylum Ascomycota; class Pichiomycetes; order Serinales; family Debaryomycetaceae; genus Suhomyces; species Suhomyces anneliseae. The sequence goes on along the minus strand of JAJMGB010000011.1, from coordinate 280,725 downwards.
TCGATTTTGAACTTTCCCAAATCTAATTTGAATCTGTTCATTGTGTTTGATAAAGTTATTGATATGACTAGTTTTTTTTTTTGCCTTTTGTTCTTAGTTGAAAAGGATAATTCAAGTTTAAAGATTGCCCGTGATAATTTATGAAGCGAGGTCCAAAATTGTGAGATTACATAGCGGGTCGTGCGCGCGTCCTTAGTGCGAACAAAAGATATGATGCGATGAAGTTTATATAATAAGATGTAGTTTTTTGCATCAATCGAGAAAGGCCCATCGCATAGTTCAAAAAGGGAACTAAAACCCACACACACCAAGAAAATAAAGAAAAAAAAAGACCAATTTCTTTTGACCAAGACGCATCATCATCAACATTAACATTATGGCCAGAGAGAAGAGGGGAAACGCACCCGGAACAGGAACCGGAAGTGACGAGCATCACGAAATCAGGTTACCGTCTCAACTTATGGAAACCATCCAAAAGAGGGAAGATAGTGGAGATTATGAAGAAGAATCCAGATTCCAATATGACGGGTCATCCAAGAAAAGAGGTGCCAAAGTTTCCAGAAAGGAAAAGAGACAACAAGAAAGACAACTCAAGAAACAGAAGAGAATAAAGGGTAATGAGACCAGAAAACAGCATGTAAATGAAAACGATAGAAAGGGACATCATCACCAAAAGCAACAACAGCACCAACAACAACAATCATCTAAACCTAAAGAAACCAAGACCCAAGAAGTCAAGGTGAAGGGAATCCTCAAGAAACCTCCAAAGGAAGAAGATCCATTGGCATTATTAGCAGAAATCAAGAAGAACAAGAACAAGAAGAAAGATTTGGAAGAAGATCCATTGGCACAATTAGCCGCTTTGAAGGCCAAAAAGGCTCAAAATAAGTCTGATCCATTAGCAGAATTGGCAGCATTGAAGGCCAAGAAGAAGCAAGCCCAAGAAGATCCTTTAGCCGCATTAGCAGCCTTAAAAGCCAAGAAGGCTAGCGGTAAGAGCGACGAAATCAGAATCGTCAAGGAAGATGACTTGGACGAAGACGAATGGGACGAAGACGATATAAGCGACGAAGGTGATGACATAGACGAAGAAGACATGGAAGGATTGGAAGATTTGGACGAGTCCATGGATGATGAAGAAGACATGGATGATGAAGACATGGGTGAAGATGAAGATGACCAAGAGCAAGGCGATGATTCTGAAGATGCTGGCGATTTCGACGATGAAGAACTTGGCAGCGATGACTCTGATTTTGGTGGTTTCGACATGGATGAAGAAATCTCCGACCTTGAAGAAGAAGAAGACCCATTAGCCAAATTAAAAGCATTAAAAGAAGCCAAAAAAGCCAAGGAAAATGGTAAAGCTTCTAAAGAATCCAGTAAGAAAGAAAAATCCAAGGAATCTAGAGAATTATCCGTTGAAGATAGAAGATTATTCGAAAAGGACGATGCCGATATCGAATACTACGCAAAGAAATTAGGTCTTAAAGACGGTAAGAAGTCCAAACTTACCAAGACCGACGATGATGACTTAATTGGTGGTTTATTGGACGGTATTGACTTAGATTTCAGTGGTGACGAAGACAGAAGTGGAAGCGATGAAGATGAAGGTTCTGGAAGTGAAAGTGATGATTTCAGTGGTGATGAATCCGATGAAGAACCAGCTCCAAAGAGAGAAAACCCTTATGTTGCACCAGGAGGTGATGATTCAGAATCTGAAGCAGAAGAATCTTCTACCAAGACCAAATATATTCCACCAGCACTTCGTAGAAAGATGGCACAAGAAGATGGTACCTCTGAAGAAATCCTTAACCTTCGTAAGGCTATCAAGGGTCCATTGAATAGGTTATCTGAAGCCAACATCAACACTATTACCAACGAAATCAACGGATTATACTTGTCCAACACTAGACACTCAGTCAATGAACAATTAACCAATTTGATCATGGAAAGTATCATTCAACAAGGTAGACTTTTAGATACTTTCGTTTACCTTCATGCCACTTTAGTTGCAGCCATCTACAGATTACAAGGTGTTGAATTCGGTGCTTATTTCATCCAAACTTTGCTTGAAAAATTCGAAGCTTGGTACAAAGATCCTTCCAAGACCAAGGAATCTTCTAACTTGGTTTCTTTGTTATCTTCCATCTACTTATTCTCAATTGTGGGTTCCAAGCTCTTGTACGATATTATCAAGATGCTTATTGCTGATTTGAACGAAATCAATGCTGAACTCTTATTGAGATTGATCAGAAACTCTGGTAACCAAATGAGATCAGATGATCCAACTTCCTTGAAAGAAATTGTTTTGTTAATTAACCAAGTTGCATCCACTTTATCTAAAGATAAAATGACCCCAAGAACTCAATATTTGATTGAGACTATCACATCCTTAAGGAACAATAAGCTTAAGGTCAATAATGAAGCGAACCATCAATTGTCTATTCGTCTTAAGAAATTCTTAGGTTCCATCAATAACAATAAATTCAATGATCCTATCCAAGTCAGTCTTGATGATATCCATAACATTGAAACCAGAGGTAAATGGTGGTTAATTGGTTCTGCTTGGAAGGGTGTTGAAAAGGAAGAGCCAACTGAAAACATCCAAGCAGTCAATGATATATTGGATAATGCTGAACCAAACTGGATGGAATTAGCTAGAGCTCAAAGAATGAATACCAATATCAGAAGAGCCATCTTCATTTCTATCATGTCTGCCAATGATTATATTGATGCAGTTACAAAGCTTGATAAATTGAACTTGAAGAGATCTCAAGAAAGAGAAATTCCTAGAGTTTTATTACATTGTGCTGGTGTCGAACCAGCATGGAATCCATACTATGGTATTTTAGCCAATAAGTTATGTGAAAACCACTCCAACAGAAAGACTTTCCAATTTATGTTGTGGGATATTATCAAGGAATTTGAAGGTTCAAATGGTGATGATTCCGATGCTGAAGAAGATGATTTCATGGACTTTGACCAAGGTGACGATGAAACTAAGCTTAAGAGAATTCTTAACTTGGGAAGATTCTATGGTTTCTTATTAGCTGAAGGTGCTTTACCATTACATATCTTGAGAACTATCAATTTCGTCACTGCTACTAGTAACACTGTTTTGTTTATGGAAGTGTTGTTTGTTACCTTTTTGGATCAAATAGCAAAGAAATCTCAAATGAACTCTGTTGGTGTTGGTTTAGGTAAGAAGCTGTCCAAGGGTAGTGAACAAACCTTTACTGATAAGTTACTTATCGAAAGAACATTAAAGGCTCAAGAACAACCAACTTTGTTGAAGGGTATCCAATTCTTCTTGACTGACAAGGTCGAAAAGAGTGACATCATTACCGGTAGAAAGCAAAGAAAGAGAATTGACTGGGGTGTTCAAGCATGGAGTGATATTATAGAAGAATTGTTGAGAGGAAAGGATGATGATTACGATTAGAAAACTCTCAAAATAAAGGCAATTAGCCAGGATTAGCATATAGATTTTTAATTTCGAAATGTATATAGTAGTTATAATATAGCTGCAAAATGTAACGAATACCAGACCTGTAGAAGATTTGAAAAAGATGGTAATGTTTAAACACCATTATTAGTTTATCTATTTCTGTATCTACATAATACTTATTAAATGAAGCTATTATGGTCTTTTATATGGTAGTTATTATGTATTCTATTTACACTATTATACAATGTATGCAGTAAGTGGTATGGATTTTTGCACCCAAACAACTTTAATGATGCAACCTCCTATCTTCGGATATGACTATTTGTTTTGGCTAGTTATCAATTCTTTCAAGAACCGCAACTGTTTCAACGTGTTTGGTTTGAGGGAAGAAATCGAAACCTACCAAGTCTCTGACCTTATACTCTTTTTCACCTTGTAAGGCAAAGAAGTCACCCAAATCACGAGCTTGGGTGAAGACGTTACAACTGATGTAAATGATCAACTTTGGCTTGAATTCCAATAATTGTTTCATGAAGGAAACATTGGACCCTTTTCTGGAAGGATCCATGATTACAACACTGTCTTGACCAGTTATACCAGAGTAAATAAACTTTTGGTTCTTGAACAAAGAATCAGAGTCACCTTCAATGAACTGAATCTTATGTGGTACGTCTATGCCGTTAATGTTAGCATTATGGGTAGCATATTGGATACTCAATGGAGAGAGTTCAATACCGAAGATCTTTCCTTCTTTTGCAATATTACTGGAAAGAGCAATACCGAAAAATCCAGATCCACAATAGGTATCCACAAGATACTTGTATTCGTGGCCTTCAAGGTGGTAACGAATATAATCCAAAACAACTGGTAAAATGTAGTTGTTGTTTTGGAAGAAACTGGATGGCTCGAATTGGAAAACATAGTCGTCTACTCTTTCGGTAATCACCTTGTTCTTGGCTTCAGTGATACAGATTCTAGTATGGTTACCTGTGTTCTTATCCACTTCAAGACTTTCTCTCAAAAAGAGGGTCTGTTGACGTCCCTGCTTCTGTGGAGGAACGTTGGAGAGAGAGTTACGGATTTCCTCTCTCTTCTTTGTCAACAGCTCGTTGATAAGTGAAGTAGCAATTTGGCACTTGTCTATGTCGATAGTTCCCTTTGTAGGGTTGATATGTTGCATTCCGATATTAATCTTTGGGATCGGCTTAGGTCCATTGTCGTCCATGTCAATGGCTTCTCCATGGAACCTTCTTTCACGAGGATAAGTGAAATGAGGTGTGATCTTGTTTCTGTAGGAATATTCCATTGGAGACCCGTAAACGGTTCCAATATCCTGCTCCAAAATCTCAGGATAGAAGAATTTATATGCTTTTTTCACTACTGATTCTTTAAACTTCAACTGGTCGTCGTAGGTCATCATTTGAAGCTGACATCCGTTACAGTCGTTGAACTTATCACAGACGACCAAATCATTGTTTCTGTGTTTTGCATGGCTGATCACGTCTAACAAAATACCCTCAGCATAGAACTTGGTATGGAGAGCAAGCTGGACCTTGACTTTATCACCTACCAAGGTCTTTGGAACCTGGATCACGGTGTACTTGTTGAAAATATCTTCTTCGTTATCGGTGAAAGGAGTCACATACATGGATTTGGGAACAATAGCGAGACCGTTACCTTCAAAAGTCTGGTAAACGATTTCTACCGATGGTATGGTGATGCTAGGTCTGTTCTTGGAGAAGAGAAAGGTATCGATGAGCCCTGAAGAGTTGGCGATCTCATCTATACCGATATTCAAGGACTTTTCGCGGTTGAAAACATCCAAAGCTTCCTGGATTTCGAGGAAGTTCAAGTTCTCTTTGCTTGTATTGTCTGTGGTATCTCTCTTGGTCTTCTTTTTCACTCTTTTCAAGTCTTTAAGTACTCGATGATCTGACCGTGGTTTTGGCGATGAGATGACATTTATGTCGTCATTTACAGCCTTTCTTCGAGCAACGAAGATAGATAGGATTGTTGATGAATGGAGACTTCTGACAGGGTTAACAGAAAGCCTTCCCCTGGTGAGTTGTCGTCTCATTATGGTGTATTGTGGTTTATGTATTGGTAATGTCTGAAAAATTTTAGTTTTGTGGGGCAATGATAGTGCGAATTTACGAGACTTGTTTGGTAGTGAGATTACAAGTATAGAGTGAACATCAACAGATGTAAATTTAAAGAGGGAATAGAGTTATGTCTAATCGGATTGGCCTTGGCCTTTTGACATTTGTAAAGAATTATTTCTGATTTTTTGGCACTCTCATTACAATTACGAAGAAAGGTGTCTGTGTGGTTTAAGAAACGATTGCAAATTATTACTGGCTGCAACTTTTATCAGCCAATGAGTTATTTTGGATTTCAAAATTCTGTAATGAAGTAATTGAAGAGCTTAGTAATGCTATTGAACTGGAATTCTACTAGGTAATATGTGTCCTGTACTTTAATATCTTTTTATTGGGAAATGTTGGAGTATGTTCCGTGAGTTACTGAGAAATGGTTAACTGCTACCATTTGGAACCTTCGCTTTAAATTCCTTTACTTTGGCATATACTTATTAAAAGAATTGTCCTACTAAAATTCAATGGTTATTTATTAAATGTGGGGCAAACTAGAACTGGTTTAATATATCATTTATTAGGATATTACAATTTAACCACTGCAAATACATTTACATTTATAATGAAGTGAATGTATCTGAGGTTATTTGTGCAGGGTTAACTAAGAGTAGGAACGATGGGAAGGATTAAGGGCCAGGATCAATAAGGGAACCAATAAGAATAAGTACACGATAGTCGACTTATTATAGATAAATATCCAGAAAGTAAAGAGATTGAACTTTGATAGAACAGATAGGACTGAAGAGTATAACACTAGATATTAAAAAGTATTATTGAATATAAAGAAGAAATAGTACCACTTGGTAGCGCTACTATGACAATAAATGCAAATATGTTTGCAGATAACTCTACTGCTGAAATCAAGCACGTCAAGTTCAATACGGAAACCAGATGCAGTTTTATGAAAATCCTTCTGAAGTTTGAATGGAACCCAGAAACAGAAAGTCTCATATACTACTTGTGGAGAATGGAACTGATAGTTTTGAGGACTGCTAAAGAAATCGATTTTGATTGGCTTTGTCTAGCAGCATTGCTGTGCATGGGAAATAACCTAGATGAAGCCGATGGTATACGCTTAATACTGGCGTATGATTCATACATTAAAGAAAAAGGAAAACCTGAAAATGGGGAGCTCTGGGAAGATTATAAACGGTATGCCAGATTCCTAAAATTTTTAGAATTGGAACAGGGACCAGAAGAAAATATTCGAGATTATTATAAGAGATTCAAGGACTTGGCTGGCACACTTCGAGAAGGGCTTTACGAAGAAGAAGACCTTTATATTCACTTTGCAAAAACATGTACTCTGTTCCAAGATTGAAAGAACAGCCATAAATCGTGAAGTAGAAAAGGGTCTACGATTGTTTAAATTATTATTCATATTAACTAATTATTCCTAACATCATTATCCTATAATCCGCTCTACCAAAAAGTTACCATTAAAATATTTATATGGTCTTGATATATTAAATAGCATTAATTGGAACATCTCCAACGGGATAGTCTCTTAAATCCAAAGTCAAGGTTCTAGAACTATTTTCTCTCTGTTCCCTATAAATACCAACCAAAGCATCAGACTTTTCAAACAAAGAGTTCTTCAAACTAATAACAATAAATTGGAAATCTGGACCTGCGTACTTCTTGATATAATTAGCGATCTTACCCACATTAGAATTATCTAAAGCAGCATCAACTTCGTCCAAAACGAAGAAAGGTGAAGGTTGGTATGAATGAATAGCAAAAAGTAAAGCCAAAGCAGCCATGGTCTTTTCTCCTCCTGACAACAATTCAATATCTCTGAATCTCTTGGTTGGTGGCATGGCATGGTACTTAATTCCTGAACTGAACGGAGAATCTTCATCTTCAAGAATCAAATAAGCAGATCCACCCAATGGTGAAACATTGGATTTGGTTAATTCTTTATAAATAGAATCAATTTTACCTGATATGTGTTCAAATGCTTCCATAAATAATTCATAACGTTTGTTTTTAATATCTTGGAACTTGCTGCTCACCTTACGTTCTTGTTGTCTAGCCAAAGTATGATCTCTGTCGAATTCCTTAAGTTTAGTTTCAGCTTCTCTCAATCTTTCAATGGCTTTGGAGTTAGGAGTTAATGATTCCAATTGTTCAATGGTGTTTTGAAGTTTAACATCTAATTCTGCTTCCAATTTACTATTGAATGATTCTTTGAACTTTTCTTCCAAATCATTATAATCAACTTCAATATCGTAGATTCCCTTGATAAGATTATCGGAATTTTCACCAATCGGTATAGAATCCAATAAACCATCCTTCAATGGAATATTGATATTTTGAATCTTACAGTTCTTCAAGATATTAACTCTTTCGGTATCAACATTCAATTTTTGTTCTTCAATTGCAGTGGTGGTCTTACCTAATGATGAAATTTCAGATTCAGTCTCTGAGACTTCAGATTCAACAGATTTAGCAGACTTCAATTTATTTTGAACGAACTTACTTTGGCTAATTTCTTCAGATTTCAACACTTCTAATTCTGCTTCAAAATTGTCGACCTTCCCTTCAAGTTCCTGCTTTTGGGCGATTAATTCCAGTAAGTTTTCTTCCAAAGAAGCAATTTGCTTTTCCAAGTTATGTCTACGTTCTTCAGTTTCCTTTGCTCTTTCGGATTCGAAATTAAGCTTATTAGTTAAGGTAGAAATAGCCTTGGTGAATTGAGCTCTTTCCTTAGCTCTCACTCTAAGAGCAGATCCATGAAGACTCTCATAATCTTGGATACCATTGGAAAATCCATAATCATTACAGAAATCTCTATAAGTTCCGTCTTGTAATGACTTCATCTTTTCATTGACCTTTGAAATTTCTTTATCCAATTTAATTAAAGATTTTCTCTTTTCTTTGATAGAATCCTTGAAGTTCTTTTCAAGATCTTGTTGGAAATTGATTTCCGTATTTCTATCATTAATAACTCTTTCGACGTTCAGTTTTTGGTTTCTGATGACTGGCAACTTATCATCCAAAGCACTAATTTCTTCAGCAATAAGGTTGATTTCTAATTCTTTTGGACGACGCTCTTGTAAATTGGCTAATTTACCAGCTAAGTCTTTTCTTAATTCATTCAAACTGTTCCACTCATTCTTATCCCAGTTCAATCCAGCAGCCGATTTTTGAGTTTGTTGACCACCAGTCATGAGACCAGATTTATGAATAATGGAACCTTCTAAAGTAACCAACTTGTTATCAAGCTTCAAATTCAGATCCCACTTCAATTTTCTGGCAACTTCGATACTATCAACCACCAAAGCGTTACCGACAACGTAATGAATAGCTTGTTCTAATGACTTATCGTCATATTCCAAGATATCAACACCGGGTTGAGCAGATTGGTGGATAGATCTGAGATAATTCAAGTTGGCTTGGTCAGATACCACTGAATCTAATGGAATAAATGTGGCAATACCAGCTCTTCTTTCTTTTAAGATTTCAATACACTTGTAAGCAACCGAAGTAGTCTCCACAATAATAGCATCGAAATTTCTTCCTAAAATTGTCAGAAGTGCAGTTTCATACTTTTGTTTTGCAGGACGAACAAGATCATAGACCAATCCTTTGATGGCACCTTTAGGGAAGAATCTTTTAAGCATCGAAACATTTTCTCTGAGTTTCTTTTGTTTATTGGATTCACGTTGTTGGGAAGAAAGTTCTTCTAATCTGACCAAAACATCACGTAACTGAGAGTTCAATTGAAGTTCTTCATAGTTGAACTCTTCCTTTACTTTAATAAGAGCATTTCTGGCATCATTTTTTTCTTGTTTTAAGGTCAAAATATCATTGATTTCGGTAGTGAGATCAGAAAGTTTAGATTTTAATTCTAAATTAACAATTCTTTCAAGTTCAGAAATTCTACTTGTAGAATTGGTAGCTTGATTTTCAAGACTGGTAATATTGGTATTAATAGAATCTTTATCGTTTTCCAATAAAGCCAATTCTTCTTCCAATTCTGAACCACCATTGGCTAAAAAGTGTGCTCTTAATCTTTCATATTCCTTTTGACCTTCTGCAGAGACTGAGGATGAGATAGAAGAAGCAATTTTATCTTGGAACTCTTCAAACATTCTTTCGGCTTCTTTCAATTGTTTTTCAACTGACTTTACTTGATCTTGTTGCTTGTTGAAATCGGCAGTTAAGTCCTTTATCTTAGATTTTAAATTGGATATCTTGGAGGTCAAGGATCTTCTACTTGCTTCAATTGGAATTAATTCTCTTCTGGTTGCTTCGGCTTTGGTAGCGAGTTCTTGGACATTGGTGGTATTTTGTTTAGATTCCAATACTAACTTGGAGTACTCGGCCATTTGGGTCTTGTAGGCGGATTCTTGAGTAGATAATTGTTTTTGGAGCAATTTTAATTCGTTACCTTTATGTTTTAAGTCCTGTATTAATTGAAAATGTTTCTTTTCGTTGTGGAATAACTTGTAAAGATTGATACTTTTGATGATCTGGGACTTTTGGGTCAATTTATCTTCGAATTCGATCTGTTCTGCCATTTGTTCTTTATATTGTTTGGATTCTGAATGGAGAATACGACGTCTAGAGAAAACGGAGTTGGAGAATTCGTGAGCAGTTTCTGTTTCTTCTTTTAATTTTTCATATTCTTTGGCATACTCGTTGGATCCACTGATGGTTTCGATCAATTTGGTTAAATCTTTAGGAGACTGAGAGGCGATCTGTTCCACATCACCTTGGAAAACCAAGAAGTTACGCGCCTTGATAAGAATGTTTTCTGCCTTTAAGACCATAGAATAGTTGAGAGACGTCACCGATTGGTCATTGATTCTATATTCACTGTTACCGCTGGCGGTAATGGTTCTTTTGAGCTTAAGAATATCTCCATTACTCTTTTCATAGATTGCCATAACATGGGCTCTGGTTGGATCTTGAGAGTCATCCATGGAAGTTTCTGGATCGTTTCTTCTACCTCTATAGATCAAATCCTTGACATTATGGGATCTTAAATGGGATGATTGGACACCTAAAACAAAGGAGATGGCATCCATCATATTGGATTTACCAGCACCATTTGGACCAATGATGGAGGTGAAGTAGGAGGTACCGAACCCGATGGTGCTTGTACCTCGGTACGACTTGAAGTTGTGAAGCTCGAGGCCTATGAGTCTACCCATGGTGGAGTTGGTAAGGGTAAATGAGTTGTTAAAGGTGAAGAGTAAGTGAAGTAAGACGCGACGCGTATATGTTGCAAAAGAGATGGAGACATTGGCGAGATCAAAATAATGAGACATAAGTGCGACAAGTGACAGAGACAAGTGACAGAGACAAGCGACAAAAGATAAGACAAATAGAGAAAAGAGAAGAGAAGAGAAGAGAAGAGAAGGAGAAAAGGAGAAAAAGGGATGGATAAATGTGATTTATGTTCTTATAAGTAAATTCTAGGTATTGGGAAGATTTGAGGTCTGGAGTTTATGGAGCGTAATTTTATTGGTTTGTTCGTTTGTTCTCTCTTCTTTTGTCTATGATGTGAGAATGGGTGCAAATGCTCACAAGAGTAAAGGCGAGGGAAGATGATTTGAGAGACTAAGAGATGTGATAAAAATGATGGAAGACAAAGGAAGACAAAGGAGGACAATAGTATGGTTTACTAATACTGGAAATTATTGATGAGTTCGAAATGGTGGGTGGAGGATAAAGTAGCCATAGTAGCTTTGGTGTACTGTATTGAGTCATGGTCATCACTGGAGTAAGTCATACAGTAATAGCTTTACCTATTGGGCTTCAAGTTTGTCCTAGCTCTAGGTATTCACATAGCTAAATGACGTATTTTGCTTCTTTTGCCAACATCCCATCTTAGTTCTCGTTTCATTTGTCTCTTTCTGCTCTGTTCTTTTCTGGTCTGGCTTATTCTGGTAGTAGCCTTGGCCTCAGTGCATGCTCTTATCTATCAGTAATGCCATTACCTATTTCACCACAATTATAGCCATTTATAGATCAATTCCCAGCCTTTCACCTCTTTCTACTTTACCCCCACATTCACTTCTTGCTTGCCTTTTTCCTCTGGCTGTTCCGCCTTTTCTGGCGGGCCATTTCCTCTCCGTTTATGGCCCTTGGCCCTGGCCTTGGGACTGGTGCGAGCCAATCACTGATATGGCTCCTGCATCACCAATCCCGATATGGGGGCCAGTTCCTATCTCCCTATTTCCCCAGAAAACCATTGATATCTTTACCACTTTCTTTCCTAATTGCCAATTGACTCAATGAGCTACTCTGAGAAAGAACCCCTTTTAGGTGAAGGCTCCGATACTACCACTATCGGGTGTCCATCATTCACCAGCCTTCTCTCCAGACCATTCCAATACCTCCCTAGCTTAGCAAGATCTCACTTCAACAGCTCCGATGACCAAGACAACGATGATGACCTGGAGATCCCACACTTGCCTCAATCAGCATTACCAGCTGTGTTAACCGCTTCGGCCCTTTCTCCGGCTGAAAAACTCCATAAACTCAGAGAACAGATGAGAATGCATCATATCGGAGTCTATATCATTCCCTCCGAAGACGAACACCAGTCTGAAAATACCGCCTTGGCTGATAGAAGAAGAGAGTTCATTTCTGGGTTCACTGGAAGTGCCGGAATCTGTGTGGTCACCTTGGATGACCCGGTTACTTTGTCTGGTAAAGCAGCGCTTTCTACAGATGGTAGATACTTTCTCCAAGCAGAGAAGGAACTTGACCTTAAGCTTTGGTGGTTGATCAAACAAGGCAACCCTGACTATCCCAACGTGAGAAACTACATTATTGACCAAGCTATCTCCAATAAATTCAGTAATGTGGTCTCGGTAGACCCTCGTTTGATCAGTTTAAGTATGGCCGAATACTTCCAAAAAGCTCAATCTCTCAAGTACTACAATAAGTTCCAGTTCAAGCCATTGCTCAATGTGAACTTGGTGGACAAGGTCTGGGGTGACGAACGTCCTCTCCGGTCCTTGCTGCCTATTTATAACCTTCCATTGAAGTACTCTGGGGTAGAGGCTAATGATAAATTGACCCAAATTAGAACTATCATGAAGGAACAATATGATGGCTCCCACTTGGTTATCACTGCATTGGACGAAATCGCTTGGTTATTCAATTTAAGAGCAGATGATGATATTCCCTTCGTGCCAATGTTCTTTGCATATGCTATTGTCACCTTGGACAAAGCGTACTTGTTCATTAATAAGACAAAAATCGACAACGGGTCCATTGACCTTCATCGCCATTTAGAGGCTATTCGTGGCCTTGAAATTAAGGACTATACTGACTTTTATCCTGCATTATCCCATTTAAGAGCAACCATTGACCATAAGCTTTCTATTATTTTACCAAATAAGTCCGCAACTACATATGCTGTCTATAGCAGTCTTCCATATTCTGAAGCTAGAAACTCAGTGTCATATGAGTCAATCGTTGCTAATGCTAAAATAGTTAAAAATTCTACTGAGCTCTTGAACGCAAAGATTGCCCAGTACAAGGACTCTTTGGTATACATTTTATTCTTTTCTTGGTTGGAACATACTTTAATTGTTAAGAAGAAGAGAATAACCGAGTACGATGCTGCCTGTAAAATCTACTCCATTCGTGATAAACTCCCTAACTTCAAGGGTTTATCATATGAGACCATTGCTTCTAGTGGTGCCAATGCTGCTATTATCCACTATGCTCCAACCAAGGCATCCAATTCAGTAATTGACCCATCTAAAATATTTTTAATTGACTCAGGAGCTCAATATTTGGAAGGTACTACTGATATCACCAGAACTTACTTGTTTGACAATAAAGAAATTACTCCTAGAATCCAAAAACTCTATACGTTGGTTTTGAAGGGACATTTGGCTGTATCTCTGGCTAAATTTCCACCTAATACTGGTGATACTGGATACCTTTTGGATTCCTACGCCCGTCTGCCTTTATGGAACGAAGGTATAGATTATAACCATGGTACCGGACATGGGGTTGGAAGTTTTGGCTTGGTTCACGAAGCTCCATTATATGTTAGTAAAGGAGATGGTAAACATGACCACTTCAAAAAGGGTGCAATTCTTACTGTTGAACCAGGTTACTATGTTGATGGTTCTTTTGGTATCAGAATTGAAAGTGATTTGGAAATTATTGAACATGACGACAAGTTTGGTAAGACTAGAAACGGCACTAATTATTATGGATTTAATTACTTGACCAAGGTTCCATTCTCCAGAAGTCTTATCGATACCAAGTACTTATCAGAAGTTGAGATTAAATGGATTAATGAGTTCCACAGAAGTATTAGAGAAGAGTTTGGTGATAAGATTTTGGAATTGGGTGATAAGAGAGCTCATAAATGGTTATGGAGAGAAACAGCACCATTATCTAGATCCAGTGGACTGATATGGTGAATTTCGAGGGAGATTATACAGACCATTTTACATGTTAATATATATGGGTATTAGTATTATTAATATGCTGGATACAATATATAAATATATATAAGTATATAAATATAGATATAGTACAAGAATTAAATAGACTGTACAGGACCAAACTCCCTTTCTATCTGGTCTTGGTTGGGGGCCTTTGGAAGCTACCAGGCTTCCTTAATCCGGTGCTAACGGGTGTGGTACCTTTGCCGAAATTGGCTTTGTTAGAAATAAATGGTGAAGGACTTGAACTTGAGAATGGAAGTGGTTTTCCCATTGGAGTACTCTTGTATGAGAATTCTGGATTCTTATAATGAGGCATCTTCAATACTGGGGTACTCCAAGGAGATGGAGAATTAATACTAGATTCAATTCTGGTATCAAGCTTTGCCTTTTTAGGATCGTTACCTAATGGCTCCAACTTTCTCTTTTCTAATTCAATGCTTCTTCTAGGTTTGGTGGTAATCACAGGCTTTGGCTTATGAAGTTCAAATCTACTGATTCCCTTGGTCAAACTGGCCATTCTTTGATGTTGACTGACGGTATTTATCTTTTCAATAATACCAGTAATAACCCCAGAAACGGCAGTATCGACTTTTTCAAAGTCAGTGAACTTTTTATTAGCAGCATAAAGAACGGCAGTACAAGCGGTAGCTGTAGAGGTGGCAGTCAAAGCCGTTTGAGGATCCTCGTGATGGGTGAAACCAGAAACAATATTGAAAATATCAGTTACTATTTTGGTGAATTTGGAATCATTACCCAAATTCTCTTCTTTCGTGGTATTCACTGGTTCTTCAGGTTCAGGTTTAACTGTTTGCTTTTCACGTCTAGCGATTCTCTTGTCTCTACGCTTTTCAAATTCTTGATCTGCCCATTCCTTCTTTTCTGGAGTATCCTTTTCTCCAAATAAAATGGCTGCTCTTCTCCAAACTCTTGATCTTAAATCATTATCTTTATTTCTTTCGGAGTTTTCTTCTCTCCATCTCTTTTTACGAGCTCTATTCTCGAGCCTGATCTTTTCTCTTAAATCCTCTTCTTCCTTGACTTGTTCATTACTGATGGTAGTTCTGTGGATCTTTTGAGAAGTAGAATAATTGGAAATGGCAGAGATGACTGATTTGCTGATATTATTGATTACTTCTGATTTAATCGGAGGATATTGGGCTTTGACTTCAATATTAAATTGCTTGATAACATTTTCAATTAAAGTCACAGCTTTAGGGTTGTCTTGTTTGCCTAAATGATTTTTGGCTAATAACAATGACTGAACCATATTTTCACGATCCTCCAATTCTTTGTAGGTAGAAATAATTTCAGTAACACTAGGAGTCTCTCTTAATATGGATAAAAGAGCTACATTATTGACATCGGAGTCCGAAGACAACATGCTGGTCATCTGTTGGATCGCACCAAGCAATTCAGTATCGCTGGAGGTCTTCACACGATTGTTCATACGAGAATTGATTGAACTGATCACATTGGATATTTGTGAACGGATAGGCTTGTCTGACTTTAATGCCTCTTCTAATGATTCAATGGTGGAGTAGTCTCTTCTAGGAACATTATTCATAGATTGACGATGCAATGCAAGGGTTTCTGCTATAGATAATGATTTTCCTGGAGCTCTGCCATAACCTGGTTTTTTTGGTAATTCAGGAAGTTTGGTTCTCGTGAAAGTGGTATTAGGTAAAGTTCTTCCTGTTACAGAAAGATCTTCATCCATTTCCAAATCCGAAAGAAGCTCTTGAGGATTTTCCATGGCCATATTGAATGCATTTTGAAGAATATCATTCATGTGTAATTTTTCTAAATCAACACCTTCATTGTTCTTATCCACTTGTTGATCAGTAATCGCATTCTTCACAGCTTGAGCAATTGCAGTGGTATTAATTTTCTTTTTGAATTTATCATCCTTGTGAGCTTCATTTTGGAAATGGGCCAACACATTATCTTCAATCTGAGGCAAATCTGTCATAGTATGCTTCTTTAAGGTTTCATTTTCAGTCAAGTGATCCTGCACTTGATTGGTGATTTCTAGAGCTAATTCCTTCAATACATCTTGAGAAATTGGTAACTTTTCATGAGCATCTGTTTCTTCAATTTGGGTAACCAAATTTTGAACCAACTTGGAAATATCCACTGCTTCTGATTTTCTTCTTTCTTTAGGTTTTTCTTGATTCATAGCCGAGATAAAAGCTTCAGTAATAGCACTTTCCATGAACTTATCATCTTCATCTTCAGCTTCAGGAGCTTGTTCAGGTGGTTGTTCAGGTTCTTCCTTTTCTTCAGGCTTACCCATCACCTTCTTGAAAGAAGCAGAAATCATCGCACTCAATTCGTCATCATCAATACCTTCTTCATCCTGTTGATCCATATTAGTATCTTGATGATGTTGTTCATGGTGAGTTTGTGGTTCCGGTTGTGGTTGGTGTGCTGGTTCTGGTGCTTGTGCTGGTGCTGGTTCTGGTTTATCAGTAATAGACTTGAATGCTGCACCAATTGCACTTTCAAGATCGAGATCATCGTCATCCTCTTCTTCATGAGACACATGCTTTGGAGACTCGTGGGTTGCTTGATGAGTTTGTTCTTCAGAAACAGGTTTATACTCTTCATTCTGGGGTTTTTCTTGAGGCAAAACACTCTTAAATGCATTTCCGATTGCAGCTTCAAGATCTTGTTCACCAAAATCGTCTTCCTTTTCATGATTTTCGACCTTTTCGTTCATCAAATTATCGAAAACTGCATCAATGGCCCCATTTAAGTTGTCATCTTTCTCTGATTCTTTCTTTTGGGCTGCAAAAATATCGTTGAATGCATTGCCAATAGCGTCCTCAAGGTTCTGGTCGTCGTCATCTTGTTCCACATGGTGGTGACTGCTTGATTCTGATGGCTGTTCAGGTTGCTCGTGGACAGGTTCATGTGATGGCTCTCTGTGAGTTTGAGGTTCTTCGATGTTCTGGTGGGTTTCGGAGCTTGAAGGTTCAACACTGTGGTGATCTTCTTGAGGTGCAGAGACATCAGATTCTTGGTGGGTGGCCTGGTCTTGTGGAACTTCTGGTTGATGTTCTTCCTTGCTTTGTTCCCCTAGTAAGTTCTTGAAGGCATCGCCAATTGCATCATCAAGGTTGGTATCTTCATCGTGGTGCTCGGGAGAAGCAGATTGGTTCAAAGCGTCCTGGAATGCATTTCCAATGGCCTCGTCCAATTCTTGTCCTGATAAATGACGCTCTTCTTGTTCTTGTTGATGTTCCGAAGGAATATGAGCAGGTTCTTGGTGGTGTTCGTGTTGTTCTTGATGCTCTTGTTGATCATGTTGATAGTTCTGGGCCTGTTCTTCTTGGTGTTGGTACTGGTTCTCTTCGCTCTGTTGGAACTCTTTTGGTTCTGGTTCTGAAAAGTCAGGTACTTGTTGGTCTTGCTGGCCTTCGTACTGTTCGGATGCTACATGTTGTTGTTCTTGATGCTCTTGTGGTTGATGTTCATGCTGCTCATGTTGTTCTTGATGGTCCTCATGTTCTTTGTGATCTTGCTGTTGGTGTTGGTCCTCTGGTTGTTCTTGAACTTGGTCCATTTGGTGATCTTCAAACCCATGATCCTCGGACTTATCGTGCTGTTGGTGCTCTGATTGCTCTTGGTATTGTTCTTGCTGAAAGTATTCATCATGGTTATCTTGCTGATCGTGCTGTTCTTGTTGTTCTTGTTGTTCTTGATGCTCTTGATGATCTAGACCCTCTTGTTGTTGTTGATCCTGGTGATCCTGGTGATCTGGGTACTCTCCCTGTTGATATTCTTGATGGTCATGTTTATCGTGATCGTGATTGATTTCCTCGTCCTGTTGGGCTTGTTCTTTCCCAAAATCAAACTGACTAAAGACGTTACCAATTGCACTCTCTAAGTCCAAGTCTTCTTGGTCCTCGTGATAATCATTTTGCAGCAATTCCGATTGTTTATGCAATTGATCGGGATGAGATGGTTCCTCGGCAGAAGAAGTTAGAGTGTTGATGGAATCGGCAATGACTTTGCTTAGATCTATCTCATCATGGTTGTGATGATCATCATTAGCGTCTACCATGGTCCATTCGAAAGTGTGGGGTAGACGTGACTTGTGTGACTGCTTTTTGGAGGGTTTGTTGTGACTGCTTTTTGTTTGTTATTGGTGATGGTTGTGGGCAAGTGTGGTAGACACACGCCCGGTGTTAACTTAGGGTAGATGTTGGTTAAATTGGTCGGAATTGGGTGCAAAATAAGCTGGAACATGGGGACTTTACTTGATATGACTTAGAGACGTGCTTTACTTACAATTATCATCTGTTTGATGCTCTTCTGCAGTGTTGGGGTCTGGAATTTGTGGTAATCTTGCATCGCATTTGCTCATCTCATCACGTGACTTTATGGTTCACCAATATTATAGTCCTCCAAAAATTGGCCCATATCTACAGACTGTACTTATAGATTTGTTTCGTTTCTAAGGTTAAGTGGGCATAATAATCGTATAAATATATATAAAGAGTATATTAGATGCATATAGTGAGCTCTTGAAAAAAATTTATCCTGTTGTTCCGCTCACGTTACTGTGTCTTTCATATTTGCACCCAGTTGCACCCAAAAATGTGCAAACTGATACTGAAAAACGTCTCTAAAAAAAAGATTTCATGCTCCAGGCATGCATGAACTTGTCAACGATCAGAATAGGATCGTCAGGTTTATAATCGGGAACAGCCGTGCCTATAAAAAAATTCCATTAATGTCATAATTTCGACGATACCAATACTTAAAAGAAGAATAGAATTAGTTCTAGTTCAAGTGTGGTGGGTCGGCTCTTAAGCGCATAAGTTGAAAAGGGGTCCGGTCCAATATTTCGATATTTCTAGTAGTAAAAAAGTGATCACCGAGTTGACATTTCATGTCCTGTCATAGTTTGATGTAGTTAGATGACTGGGTTTATGTTTCATTGGTGTTTCAGTTTTCGTACGGCCTGAAACATTCACTCAATTTGCAACAAGAATTCATGTGAAGTCAAATCTTTTGATCTCATATGTCAATTTCACGTGATATTCATTGAATAGTCAAGTTCCGGTCAAAAGGGACCCTAGACACCAGCAATTAAAACTAGACAAATCGTCCATGATCACAAGTAATTGCATTCAAGTAGTTTCATGTTTATATTTCAATTAATCTTGGACATCTTTATCCAAGTATAACATCATAATTGGCTGGTTGTTGGGGTTCGTAGTATATGGTCGGAACTCGAATTTGGGTGCAAATGCAAACGAACTATTTTCATCTTAAACCTTAAATATTCAATTGGCATGTTGATCATAGCTCTTCCAATATGACTCGATCACCCCTTGATTCAAAAACTAGATCAATCGTGTTTTACTTATTTCGATATCACCAAGCTGATCAGTCACAGTTAAGAATATAAAGACTAGACTGGTCCCATGTAATTACTGCGTTCAATTACGCTTGTCTGCTTCGTCTAACAATGCAAAGTTGACGACCAAACCCAAGATCCCGTGGCCCACGCCCTCGTAACCACCTTCCTTGATTGTCCAGTTGAAGTTATTCAAATGTTCATTTGCATAGCTGGAGACATCAATATCAAAGGTCTTGCTACCAAAAGTAGGGATGGAAACTGCATATTTGGAATCGGCCATTTTCACAGATGTAGTATCAAACTGGAACAAATATGAATGAGCTGGCTTGAATGTAAACTTCTCAGCATTGGCTTTGTCAGAGAAGAACTTCTTTCTGGCAAAAGAATTATCAGGCACTTCCAAGCCATCGCCATTTTCCTTAAGGTTCTCTTTAAAGTTGTAGAGATCAGTAGATGCCTTTCTGGCAGGAGCCACTACCTCCAAAACGTCACCTGGGTTCTTATTAAGCTCAAATGAGGTGAAACTATTCAATCCAAGACCATAAAGGTATGGTTTATCGCTATAAACATCACCCTTGACGGATCTATTCATGAACCAGGTGAAGAATTTCAACCCAGTGGCCAATAAAGTGGTTGGAACGTAATCTCTAATTGGGACATTGAAGTCATTACCAAACAAGAGTTCAGAGCCAACAATGGATTTCTTGGGTTTAAACTTGATTTCCAATCGAAGATTAGGAAGAACTTTTTTCACGAGCTCATCAGAATCAATGACATCGGAATTGATTGGTTCGCCATCCAAAAACACCTTATCGCCAACATTATATAAACTATTGGACAAATGAGGGGTGGAGCCATCGAAGTTCTTGATGTTGACTACGAGACTGAACACCCCAAGTTCCGATTCAATTTCCACGGGCCGGTTGCTGTTGACCGGCACGATCTTGAATCCGGAGTCATAGTTGTTGGATGCTTTGATGAGGAGTCTTTTGACGACAGGCATGGTTTGGTAAGGTTAAGTTGACTGTGATTGCTGATATGTATGCCAGGTCACGTGACCTGCTTGAAATCAAATTGCTACTACAAGAGTATGATTTGAGAGGTTTAGTGGTTTAGTGGGTGCGTGTCGTTTTAGTGATTTTGGGTCATGGAAGGGCCGGATAGTGGGTTGCGCGGCTGATAGCGAAACCCAAACAACCCACGGAGTGACGGAGTCAGATAGCGAGATCCGGTGGTAGTGAAAAGTTGGAACTGAAAAATTATTAGAGATGTGAAAAGTGACATTGGTGGGTCAAATTACAGACGTGTAGAAACGTTAGATGGAGGTATGGAGGGGGGGTTGGGCCGGAACTAAAGACTTAATCGATAACATGTAAAGAAACGCCCCCTCGAAACTGGCAACTAAACAAAGTACCCAATTTGAAATTCAGGTGATTTAACCTCAATTACTAATTTCCACATTTCCACATGGTCTCACCAAAAAGTATCGATAAACGAGGGTCGAGGGTCTCATTAGTAACGAATCGCAAACGAACAGGAGGAAAAAAAAAAACGTCGCTATTTGGTGGTGGGGGAGACTTGAACCAACAAAACCCCCAAACAACTGAAAAAACACAGTTTGTCCGCGCGGCCATTTTCTCGGTGGAATGTTCCGGGGACTCCGAACACCACGTCTTTAGATCCATCCGATCCAGGCTTAAAGGCTGCGGTCACCACACCATGACCCCCAAAACCCTTAGTCATCCCTTGGTAAGCCCAGTAAGAAGAGGTTGAATAAGTTGTATGGTATTAGTTAGTGTAGGTAGTTTAGTATTGACGTAGAAGTGTTAGTGACTGGTAGAGATAGCAAGCATTATGTTACCCGGAAAAGAAACGTCGTAGAATGTCGTTTTTCCATAGTCTTCCCCAGTCTGGGGCAGAGGCGAGGCAGACAGTAAGAGGGGGGTAAATCGTGGCCGGGTCTAGCCCGAATGTCGGGACACCCAACGTGGAAAAAACTATATAAACCCCAGGATTCCGGCCCACCAAGTTAGCAAACTAATTTTAATTCATCACTAATTATTAATAATAATGTCTAACTCTTTAGAACAATTGAAAGCCACTGGTACTACCATTGTCACTGACACTGGTGAATTCGAATCCATTGCCAAGTACACTCCACAAGATGCTACCACCAACCCATCTTTGATCTTAGCTGCTGCTAAGAAGGCTGAATACGCCAAGCTTATCGATGTTGCCATTGATTACGCTAAGGACAAGGGTTCTTCTAAGTCTGAAAAGGCTGCTATTGCTTTAGACCGTTTGTTGATTGAATTCGGTAAGGAAATCTTGCAAATTGTCCCAGGTAGAGTTTCTACTGAAGTTGATGCCAGATTATCTTTCGACAAGGAAGCCACCATCAAGAAGGCTCTTGAATTGATTGAATTATACAAGTCCATTGGTATTTCTAAGGACAGAATCTTGATCAAGATTGCTTCTACTTGGGAAGGTATACAGGCTGCCCGTGAATTGGAAGCCAAGCACGGTATCCACTGTAACTTGACCTTGTTATTCTCTTTCGCTCAAGCTGTTGCTTGTGCTGAAGCCAAGGTTACCTTGATTTCTCCATTCGTTGGTAGAATCTTGGACTGGTACAAGGCCTCCACTGGTAAGGATTACGATGCTGAATCTGACCCAGGTGTCGTTTCTGTCAAGCAAATTTACAACTACTACAAGAAGTTTGACTACCACACTATTGTTATGGGTGCTTCTTTCAGAAACACTGGTGAAATCAAGGCTTTGGCTGGTTGTGACTTCTTAACTGTCGCTCCAAAGTTGTTGGAAGAATTATACAACTCTACTGAAGCTGTTCCAAAGCAATTGGACGCTGCTTCTGCTAAGGCTGAATCTATCGAAAAGGTTTCTTTCGTTGACAACGAAGCTGCCTTCAGATTGGCTTTGAACGAAGACGCTATGGCTACTGAAAAGTTGGCTCAAGGTATCAGATCTTTCGGTAAGGATGCTGCTACTTTGTTGGAACAATTAGAAGCCAGATTCTAAGTTAATTGAGTAAATACGAATCAACGAATTTAAGTGAAAAAACAAAACAAATTACGATATATCTAACTATAAACATTGTAGTAATTCAATTGAGGTTTTAAGATATAGGATCTCTATGGGATCTGGATCATGGCCGGAGTTTACGGAGTAGCAATTTGAAAAATTGACGAATTGAGTGTTTGGCAACTTCGGAACGTTTTGGATAACACAATTGGCCTCAATTGATGCAATTGATACCATAACTATTGACCTTACATAGTAATCTACAGTTCCACGACATTTCTGACGTGGCTGGTGATCTGGTTATGGTGTAATGGGCAACTTTTGCTGTTTGTATTGGATGATTAGTGGTCTTCACGTGCTTAGATTTCGTAATTTTTCTTTTGAAAAATGTCGTATCGGCTGGGGTGCTGCGCGAGAACCGGTTATGTCATATTTACTAAGTATTACGTTTTCGTAGATTGTGATGTCAAGGTGCGTAGGGCCGGTTGTAACGATGAATAATAGGAGTAGCCGTGATTAGTCAGTTGAGTCAGGAATGGGTAATTGGCGGTGAGTGCAGCGGGAATGACACTGGACTGCGGCCGGAGCCGGAGTTGCTGTAGCGACGATTAGCGAGGAATAGCTAGATGGTTATAGTGATGGTGGTGGTGTGAGACTCGTACTAAGTATAGATTTGTGTAGCGAGGGAAGTGGGCAATAGTGGTGGGGTAGCGCAACAATTAGCGAGAAGTTCCTTGGTCCAGCGAGACAGGTGCAAATTTCAGTCCCAGTAAAAACCAACCTAGAAGACCAATTGGGCCCCTTAGAAGAAGCCAATGAGTCGGTATTCCGACACAGACATAGCTATATTCTACTTTATACGGAATTCTCGTTTTTTTATCCTATTTTCAGGTCTTGATGCTTGTTGGTTGTCCTATTTGCCATGGCTCCACCTACCATTACATAATCGTGATCCAGCTATCGCACTGGCGATATCGTAAATTCGGCTCACTAATTCTACCACCAACAACCAACACATACACCACAACTTCTTCACAATGAGACCGGACGTTCCTATCCCAGAATCCCCTACAGCACCATACCCAATACATCAAGAATCCAACATTATCAGTGGATTCGGCCGTGGTTCCTCCGAGTTGGGAATCCCAACTGCTAATATCCCAATTAATGACGAATTGAACAGTTTAGAAACTGGTATTTATTTCGGATGGTGTCAATTGTCACCTGTTGATGAACCATACACCACTACTGAACGTAATGGTAACGAGCTTGTGTTCAACCACGGTAAGAACCTTCAAGAAGACGAGTTGGTTGCACTTCCAATGGTTATGCTGATTGGATGGAATCCATTTTATAACAATAAGTCCAAGGCTGCCGAGGTCCATATTATTCACAAGTTCAGAGGTACTTTCTACGGAGCCAAGATCAAGTATACTGTTTTAGGATATATAAGGCCAGAATTGGACTACACCACCAAGGAAGCTTTAATTGAAGATATTATGACTGATATCAGAATTGCCAAAGAAGTCATGGCCAAGGACTGTTACAAGGTGTTGCCATAAATGGACATATGAGGACCGAAACTGGGACCGAAACGGAAGCAGGAGTCCAAAAATAATCACATATCGATACTCAACCAATAATTAGCACCCAAGGACCAGTGACCAGTGACACACTGTCACCATCACCACCAATACAAAATAATATTGGTGATTCGGTACCGGTTGCCTGATTAGACATAGCTGGAGTTGTCTCACTAGTTAGATAGACCAGTATAATTGTTAATAAGCATCATTCGCATATAGTAGGCCTGTCCCCACCTGAGTAGACTAGAAGTCTTCCTTGCTGTAAGGGTCTAAGTAGCCATATCGCTAATTCTACAATAAACTTATTAAAAAGACCCAGTAAAACGGTAGCGACCACAGATAGTACGGCTGAAATTACTAACACAGGTAATCAGTACAACCAGCAATTTTACGATATAATTGACATTGTCTGTAGCCATAACCAGTAATGGGCTATAATTGCTAAAGTCAGAAGACCCTAAATTACTGAACTGCGCCAAAATTACCAGTAACTGTGCACCGAAAAATAAAGCTACCAGTAACACACCACAAGTATCACCACCAAGTGACTGGTAATTTCAGGTCTAGTTAGTAGTTCCGGTCCAACTCCCGTGACTGGTAAAGCCCCGTTCGCCGTTACCATGACTCGTAGTCGCTCGACCTGTACAGTGTCACAGTATCAACCTTTTTCATGTCTTGGCTATTATCGTTGCTCAGCCTGGCTTAGTTCCGCAGCAGCCGTCATCTCCCTGGTAGAAAGCCGTGTAAGTACAGAAATCAAAAAAAGGGCTTCGAGAACAAGACAAAATACGAGCTGGACGCTGATCTTTTAGTTTTCTCTTGGACTTGTTGATTTTCACATCTAATTCGCCAGTCTTTTCCTATCGCTACCTTTGGACCCTTTTCTTTACCCTTTTGCAACCTATTGTGATCTATCTCGGTTCGCTCCTGCATAGCCTTATAGATAAAGGTTGAAGTCATTGACCAGGGCCCTCATCTGATAACACCAGTGGAAGATTCGCTTAGAGTCGCCTTTAACTGTCACTTTTTTAGCCGCCAACGGTCTTCCAGTATCACCACTTGATTAGCTGGTTCTGAGATCTCTACCAATTGCTCAATTCCACCGTCTTCGGCTTCCCTTATAGCTTAACCATCTCCTGGTTCTAGAAGTCCCAGTGCACTGCGCCGCAATCATAGATACCGCCTCGGTACTTGGTCTGTTTCATCATCAACTCGATCACCATTGAGCCTATAGGTACCATCTTTGACACCACCACCACTTCCGTGATACCTTTGACCAGTCAGCTCTAGTCGACCTTCACTCCCGCTATCACCACAGTCTCATTGCTCTTTCCTGGTATAGCGCCCTTCCCCTTATCAAATAGCCCCACTATTCTCACCATTACCTCCACTCGATAGCAAGCCACCTTTACCTAGTGGTTAAAAACTACACACAATGCCGTCCAGACTATGGTTCCTTGTGATACCCATGGCCCTCCTACTTTTTCTATCGCCAGAAGCCACTCTTATCCAGACTGTTCAGCAGGGCAACTCCTGTGAATTACCCCCAAAAACCAACATTTGCAACCATATAAAAACCCAATGTGATCCGTCCTACTTTATGATAGCGAGACTCTACTACTGCTCAACTACACCATCATGGACACTCTTGATCCTCATGCTGTTGGCGATCTTGCTGTGTCTTGTGGTGATTCTATTCTCATTGAGCGTGGTTGTTGCCAACTTTCTATTCCGTAATCTTCATGAATTGACTACCACTTTGAAAATCAACAACAAGGTCTTGAGCTTTATACTTATCCCTTTGACAAACACATCACTGGACTTGATCAATTATTATGTCATTCTAGATTCTGGGTCAACTGACTTGGTACTAGGCCAATTGGTTGGCTCCATTTTGCTCATGTTCACCATAATCATAGGATTAATTAGTTTGATGACCAGTCCTCATAAAGTCACTCATCAGAAAACATTACTTATAGACTTTCTTTGGGTGTTATTTGTGCTAGTGATATTCATCTACATTTTATCTGACTCTAAAATTACTCTATATGAGTGTGTTATGATGATAGGATGCTATGTGATCTATATACTATTTTTGAGTTACTTCGATAAGGAAAAAATTAATCAAGTGGATGATTGTATGGCATTAAGTCCATGCAATAGCAACCAAGACCATCCTTATAATATTGAAGATGCCTTAAGTATTTTATCTGATGAAGATTGTCCAAAATCCCCCACATCTCCTAAGCATCCTCCATTCCTTGACCCAAACAACCAGTATCCTAGCTCAGCTCTTTTAGAAGGTAGCCAGAATATCGATTATGGAAATACTGAAAATGATGATAGACACCACTATCCTGGAAATTCATTACCTTTACCTAGTCAATATTTGGATCGTACAAATTCATCACATTCACTGCATCTCTCGGCAGAAGCTATAATTGTTCACAATTCAATTGATTTGGTACAAGTTGGTATAAGTTTAATTCATTACTTATTCTCAGTACTTATTCCTGTGAATTTTTCACCACAAGAAATTTCTGATTTCAAAGAAAAAGCTCCTAAGGTGAATATCATTGAAATAGCAAGAATTTGGTTTTCAGCTGAAATTTTATTGCTCTTGAACTATCAATTTTTCCATTTATCAATGCCCAATATTATTCCTGTGGCATTATTGGGAATATTGTTCGTTCATTATGTTTACAAGATTATTCCTCCTGGTTTAAATACCATTATAGTGAATTCATTTGGAGTTTTGAACAGTATTATTGTTCTTTCAAATATATCAGTTCTAGTACTTCAAATTCTTAAGAATTTTGGATTATTATGGAAAATGTCGGATTATTTACTTGGATTGCTTGTATTTTCGATAAGTAATTCTATCACTGATATAATCACCAATATCACCATTTCAACTCGTATTGATCCTATTTTGGGGATCAATGCATGTCTTGGTACTCCAATATTAATGGTTTTATTGGGAATTGGAGTAAATGGATTTCTTGCTATTATCAAAGATAAAGCACACGCTCCATTGACTTTTACCTTGAAGACTGATGTTGTCATCAGCACATTGGCATTGACAGTTATAATTGCATTTTATTTATTGTATCTCCCATGGAACGGATGGGTATTTGATAGAAAGTTGGGATTTATAGGCTTGGCTTGGTACTTTTTGATTACCGGTATGAACTTTTATTTAGAATAATATGTTCTTGATATGTTCTATGAGGCCATAAATTTACCCCAACATCTTATTTTAAAAAACCTTTTGGGAACCTCGTGATCGAGTTCCCTAAATCACTTCTCTAATGACGGTTTATTGATATTATAGTTCAATTCTCTTCTATCTATTTTCAATTCTTCACATAATCTGAATTAATAAAGGAACAGTTTATTTTGATGGACATTCATGACAAAAACAGGTGATTCACTTGTATTGTTCTAACTCATCATCAAAGTCCACAAGTTTGGACTTTTCAGTTTCTCCCATAATACTCTTCAATTTCTTTAATGCGTCTTTGAACACAGTAGACTCGCTGAAACTTTCTTCAAACTCGGTGAACAATTCTCTCTTTTTCTCATTGCTGATATCGTACAATAACAATCTGTTGAGCCACCAGTCCTGGTGAGTTTCTGTAATTAATTCTCTGAACAATGAGAGCAAGTACTCGTCATCTTCAGGGTTGATCACTCTTTCCAATTGGATCAATTTTTCATGGATTGGAATTGGAACAGAAACTGTATTTTTGATGTATGCTAAGATCAAGTCTCTGGCCTTGATCCATTGGTTTTGGTAGATGAGAGTGTCAACGAGTTTCACCAAGAGAACGTAGTCACCACTGGAAGAGAAACCTCTAGTTAATACCTCTACTGCTTTTTCTAAATTGTCTTCAGAGATGTAATAGTCGGCGTACTTGATCCAGAACCGTGAGTACAGAGCAGTGACCAATAAACACCTTTCAAAGGTGAAAATGACGTATTCTGAAGGGTATTCACGGACTTGGAGGAAGTTCAAGTATGAGTCCCATACGTCCAATTGTTGACGAGAAATGTAGTTGGTATTGAAGAACTGTTTGGTGAGTTTGCGTTCGAAATTAAAGAGCTCGTAAACCTTGTACTGGGTGGTTATATAGACATCGATGAACATTTTTTTGAGCTGATTGGCCACATTCTTAGGGTTTCTGACGTTATAAAGTTCTCTTTGAGGAACCATTAAATGCATATTTTTGGCGTCAATTTGGGAAATCGAGGTCAAGAGTTTTTTGAAGAAGTATTCGTAATGATAAATAGGCAATTCCACTATTATTCTCAATAATATATGGTATTTGAGATCGTACTTGTTAGAATCGGTCTTGTAGCTGTCCAAGAAGGACAAATAAAGGTCATAAAATTCGTAACTATGGAAGTGGAACCCCACTTTTCCTCTTGCTTCTTCAAATAAGTCCAATATCTTGTCTTTATTCTGGTTGGTATCGATTTGGAACTGCAAATAATTGACCCAGTAGTCGATACTATAGGATAAATGGACCAATCCAGTACGGTAAACGGCCTGGGCCAAGTCCATGTTGCCCAATTGGAACTCCCATCTGGCGTATTTGATCCAGTAGTTGTATAAAAGCGGGAATTTTTCAAGAAACTGTTGATAAGTGGATCTTAATAGGTTTATTTCTTCGATATCACTGGACTTGTTGATGCCCTTTTTGTTGTTGGATTCTGCTTCTTTCACGAGCTTTTGCCAAAGCTGGAGGTCGTCGGGGTTCAGGACGAGCTCGGTGGAGATCGCCGACCACTGTTTGTTGGGGGTAGCCATTGGTGATGGGGTGAATGTGTGGTGATTGAGTTGTAAAAGATAGAGATGAACTGGTCATGTGGGTGGTCGCGTGACATGGGTAGATGGATAATAGAGGTAAAGCAAGAGGGACGAAAAGGTACCAAAATGGATAAGAAAAAAAGACTTAAATAGGTATATTTGGGTTATACGACGTTTGGGGGAATATGTGTGGTGAAAGTGGTTTTATTGGGTCTCTGGGTGTGGAATAGATTAACTTAGAGGCTTTCCTAGTACTGAGGGAAATCACTATGTTATACAAAAAGAACAATTCCAGCATCTTTATATGAGGAGAAAAAATATATAGAGCTGTAAAAGTAGATGGTCTTTTGGCTATTTTCGAATGGTTTAAAGAAGTCAAAGTATTTTTTAACTAGGTACTTTCTGGGGGAGGGCATTACTTACTTGTACAATTTATCCAATTAATACTATTACTAGCAACAGAGTTATTATTTCAAAAAAGAAGATAATATTGAAGTAGAATAATTAGAGGCTTATATTCTATATACCTGCTTATATCTAATTATTTTTATTCATCTCAGTGTATCATTATACTGTTTAATTCTTATTAGTGATGGATTGTATAATTGTGAGAAATTGCAAAAAAATGAAAATAATTGAAATAGTGATAAACAAGATAATACCAACGAAACAACACTGATTTATAAGATAATATAAAACGATTTAAACCATGTATTTGATAACCACGATATCACCATAATCATACCAGCTCCTTACTCCTACTCCAATATTTCCATATAAAATGACCCGACGCTTGCTCTTCTACTATTCCTTTACTATAGGACATAGACTAAACCAATAGATAGACTTAAAAACCAGAGTAAATTGGAAAAACCCAACCGTCCCAAAAACCTAGTAAACATTTCAACTACATATTCTACTCTTTTTTCCCTATAAAATCAACCATCCATTATTTTCTCTCACTATATCTTTTAAATCTCACTATCTTGTTCACTATCAGATGTCTCACGATTTCGATTACTCGATTGGGGTGAAAAATTCCATTGCGAAAACCCATTGCAAAACCCATTTCATACTACAAACACCAAGATGTCCGATGATGAAGCTATTTTAGAAGGGGGTATGTTCGACGAACCAGAAGACTTCTTCAAGCCTCCACCAGAACCACACTTTGCCTACTACGACCGTAAAATCGCCGGTTCTCCATCTCAAGTTAAGCTTAGATTAGTTGGATCATCACCATTATGGGGTCATCTCCTTTGGAATGCCGGTATTTTCACCGCTGATTACTTGGACAAACATGCATCTGAATTAGTTGAAGGTAAAAGAGTTCTTGAGCTCGGAGCTGCTGCTGCTTTACCTTCATTAATTGCTTCTCTTAATGGAGCCAAAGAAGTCATAACTACTGATTATCCAGATCCAGAACTTATCACCAACATTCAATGGAATTTCGATAACTTGGCTGAACAAGCTAAAATAGCTCCACATACTGTCAAGGGATACATTTGGGGTAATGATGTTACCGAAGTTATTGGTGAAGAAGGTAAAGAAATTACTGAAGAAGACAAGTGCGATTTGATCATTTTATCCGATGTTGTGTTTAACCATACTGAGCACCAAAAGCTCTTGAGAACTTGTCGTAACGCATTAAAGAAGACCGGAAAGTGTTTGGTTGTTTTCTCTCCACATAGACCATGGTTATTGGAAGCCGATCTTGAATTCTTCAAAACTTGTGAACAATTTGAATTTAAAGCTGAAAAAATCGACTTAGTGGTTTGGAAACCGATGTTCGAAGAAGACGAAGAAACTGCTGAAATCAGAGCCAGAGTTTACTCCTTCTTCTTGAACCCACAATGGTAAATTTGCTAGGTGATGTGGTAGAATACTACAAGAAAATAGAGAAAGTGAGCAACTAGATATCACTAGAATTAATTCTGAACAATGAAGATTGTTCAGATTGTACAAAACAAGAATCTATAGATTTTTAATTTCCTGGGTCATTATAAATGGCCAATAAAGTGGCCAGTTGGTCCAATTAGAGCTCCATTTAGGTGTAATGAATAAAAAATAATAGTAAACGAGTGTAGAAAAATTTAAGTTTAATAGAAGTAATATTAGAAATATTATAAGTCAGATTCATATAAAAATTCTAATACCTTCAAATTGCAACGACTGTGAATCTTTAGTACCAGGTAGATCAGAACATCAAATTAAATGATTTGTATTAGTTCACCTAACTTCGTTATTGGGGACAATTCGAACGTATTTTTTTGGAAGGTGAAAATAAATTTTATGAAAATTCCAAACAAATATGAAGATGAATAGAACTGGCTGGAGTAAATCAAGTCTTTACATTCCAACTATGGATAGGTGATGAAATGTGCAAAGAAGCAATTCATTACGTAATCAATGTACCAATAATTACATAATCCAAAACATATCAGGACAATAAAGACCCTACCCCAGATATGACGTTAGTATCATCGCTAGAATTCAAAGAGTGAACGAGATTTAATAACCGATCTACGAGATCGCGAGGAACTAATTTTGTTTAGAGAATTGTCTGTTATCAACATTTTTTTGAGCTATACCTGGAATATTGCACCTATAAAGAGAAGAAAATCCTTACCAATATGATAATTAGGGAACTAAATTGCCGTGGAGGATATTAGTAATCCGACATTATGTTCTTGTTGTGCTCTTTCTAGATCTACTACAATTTTTGTCAAATAGCTAACTTCTCTTACAAGCTATAGTCAACGGTGTATAAGAGTGAGAATGAGTAGTGAAAAAAGTGAAAAATTTCGACAACTAGAACCCAAGAACTGTTGGCCACCAACTTTCAAACTTGCTATAAATGGCAGACCACAACTAGAAGGTAACTCTTCATTATTTGCTAGGCTTGCTGTAGTGATCTAGATATGTATATCTCGGATTTCTTTCGTCTTTAATTCAGTTATAACTGTAATTAAATTTTTCAGCTATAATCAGTCTTCTATATTGTAACTTTCACTTTACACTTTCAATTTACATTTCTACACTAAAGCTGTTCAGTCGAACATTGCTTAACTAAGATCACTTAACGATATTTATTAGATAAACGAACTAATGTAACATGAGGAACTCTCGATTATAAACATTAAACCATCATAAACTATATTAACTATTAGCTTATTGAGAGGCTGGGGATGGGTTCATCTTTCTCTTACCGTTGGTCAAGGTGACGTTGATGAATCTTCTGGTGTATAACAATCTCTTGTAAGCTCTACCCTTTGGTTGCTTTGGCTTTTCTTGCTTGTCAACCTTTGGAGTTTGAGATTTAACTTTACCAGCACGAGCTAAGGAACCGTGAACTTTACCCTAAAAAAATTGTTAGTATTATGCAATTACGATTTTGATTTGATTTTAAACATCAGAAACAAGAACAGAAAAAAAAAGCCCATATTCGATCAGAACAAATTTTTTGACCACCTTTTTCTAAAACTGAGTCACACTCCAACCTATTCACCTCCAAACTGTTTCCTTTCAGGACGTGATCATTCTATATATCTCTTTATCCTCTGACGTGTTCTCTTCTATTGGATACTGGCGGTTGTTTTTTCTTTGGTGTGTTGGTCTCTTTGTTTTATCATGTCTTTTGCCATTTGAGGAGCTTTTCTCACATTACTTGATGATGGAGGGACTGGGACGAAAAGTCATCGATTTCGGGACTCTTTTGATTGTGTTTTCGAGGTGACGGTTTCGGTGGACTGATTCGTTACATGATCGTTCTGGGCTTTCTGTTGAGTCTGTTTGTTCTATTCATTTCCACATACCATTTTGAATTATTGTGTATAGTATTGATGAACAAATTGTAGAGAAGAAAAATTTTTAAAACCTGAGAGCGAGTGGCAGGTGCGGTGCACTGAGGGTACAGGTTGGGAGAGGAAGGGAGATTGCGGGTTAGAGAGTGCGGGTTTGTGCACGTGAGGACAATTTTGGGATCACGTGTAAATGTTGAGGTCTAGGGCTGGTGCCCTCAGACTGTCTACCTACTACCCAAGCCAAGCCAAGCCACCCTCTTGGTAGTGACACTTTTGCAGCCATCAGATAGAACAGGAATATGGCTATAGCTATTGGTATAGGTGTAGAGTATAAGTAGAGGAGAGAAGCCATGTAACTGGGATCAATAAGTGTTAGTGCTTCTAGGCCTTCCTGGTTTGGTCTTTCTCAGTATGTTGATGTGAGACACTATTGGTAAACACCTTGTTTAACCGTTTATAGGCCATAGTGATCGCCAACTAGTTGAACATTGGAGCTATTGGCGTGTAATTGATGGTATCTCTTCAGTATATCGTTCCTATGTCTTCATATTGCCAAATCGGGCACGTTTATTGGCTCTGGTGTTCCTACTTCGTGCCTGGTACCTTATTCCACAGTTCCAGTGATCCCGTGTTGATCTCTCCCTTGATCCCACGACGATCCATGATCCTATATGATCCAGGACACAGGACACAGGAGAACATAGGTGGTTGACCCTTCTAACGTTCTAGACTCTACATTACGGTTCCAATTGGTTCCAATTGATTCCAATTGATTGGTGTCTACATCGTCTCAGTATGCTTTAATCATCGTTATTCGTATAAGTCAATTCGTTGTCGTTATATGATGGGATACTTTTAAGAATCTATTCAATTTATCGAATGGTTGGATCTATCTTTTCTTGTTTAAGATCTGAATGAAACACTTGGAGGTTGTTTTAAGTGGTTGTGTTTTATCCGCGATCAACTGTATTCAATCTAATCATGTTGTTCTTACCACCATAGCAAAAGTAGTCAAAACGACCGCCAAAACTACGGTGATCAATAAAACCAACAGCAATCTAGAAGCAGGGAAGTAGTTCTTGGTAAGCATGAATTGGACTTTGAAGAAACGCAACATTCCCAAGATTAAGGTGATGATCCCAAGTACGATAAACGTGGCTCCTAATGGTTTCCCGTATTTGTTGATATCATTTGGTTTGTGGGGTAAAACCATATTTCTACCATTTTCACTGGATTCAGTAGGTTTATTCTCCAATCTGAAAAGTTGGGTCACCCCAATTCCAATAGTAATGAATGAAAGTGATGTACGAAGCCAAGCAAGGAACGTCCGTTCATTTGCTAAATGATCTCTAGCCACGGATCCTTTATTCTCAAGGTAAACAGAATGGAAATTGAATACTCCCAATGCTTCGGAAACAGTAATTGAAGGCAGCAGATCTTTGTCTGATTCATCTTCATTTGAATCCTTTGATTTATTCTTATTGGAACTGCCAGCAGTTCTCATGATTGGGATTGATTCCCTCCTTAGTGGGCTAATGCTATGGTCAGAATCAGAATGTCCTGGAGATTCTCGAGAAGGAGATTCGTTACGTCTTCTCATGGCCGGATTGGTGTCAGATTCTGATGTTGAATCGTATGATTGTTGCCTCGAAGACCTTAAGAGAGACATTATGGAGATAACGTCACTTTATCGTCATCATTAAAGGATCTCTATCTAGGATTATGGGTCCAGCACGACCCATCTGGACTGTGGCTCGCGACAAAAGTGACTTAACAACGATCTCAGTGACGTAACCAGTTGCAAATGACTTCTTTTGCAAGCCTTCCCCTTAATAAAAGTGGAGATGAGTTTAAGGGAGAGAGGGAGCCGATCTATCAATTGGAATGACTATATCAATTTTTAGATTTACTGGGCTATGCTTGTATGAATGGTACGATTGACCGGTAATCCTTTGATATTCAAAAGACAAACGCATCAACTACATATAGATGCATTAAGAGAATATAGAATATTCAAGGATCAAATGCATGGTATGCTTGTAGACGCTAAATGTCTCATATCGCGTCGCATACATACTAAATAATGTCGTTTAATCGTTTAGTTGAAAGTTGAACTAGAAGTTGAGCTGATCCTACACGCCCGGAGTTAATTCGGTTCTAACCACTTGAACTGGCATTTGCACTGGCTCTGATGTAGGATACGGATGTACAAAACGCGTCACGTGTACCGCCCGTTTCAAAAAGATGCAAGACACTGTCGGTTAATAATACCCCTGTCAAGAATTCCGGAACTCAGACGAGTTCCGGTCGAAATTGTTTACCTTGTTAGTTGGCCCGTAAATCGTAAAAGTTGAATTTTAGATCTGGTGCCCCAAACCAATAGCCAACTTTTTTGTTCATGATTGCCCCACCTTGACTCCGCCTACGGTAGTGGGACTTAAAACACAAATGATCACTCCTACCTTCCTTGGCTATGTCAGTCTTGGCTAACCTATGTCATTCAAGTATTGGCCATTTTGGCCTTGGTGTACTTGGCTCTTCACTTGGCTTTGTTACATATTTTGAGATATTAAATTTCGGTGGGACGGTTATGAAACATATTTGTCATCGGTTCCATTTACGGTTTTTGCATTTACGGTTTTATCGAAGAGTCTTGCATTAATGATTCACAATATGTGATTCTAGCTAATATATGAAATGAAATGAAGATGCTAGGACGGTAGTTTGAAATGGAATTAACCTACCTGGAAAGTATTAAATGGGAGCCCTATAGCTCATGCGGAATGTTGACTGATCAGAATGATCTCGTAGTCAAATGAAAGTGGGAAAAGGTGGTGTATGTTCTTTTTTTTATCTATTAATTGTATCCCTTTTTTGGTAATGATTAAAGTTTCACCCTTAGATGCAGATCACACCTGCAACGAATGCCATGACTAAGGCAACTAAGCCGAATACAGAACGATCCATGGTACCAGGAACTAAAGGTTTGGATCTAACACCAGCGTTAGCACTGACGGTAGTTCTGGTGTATGATCTAATTTTTCCAACTTCACCAGTTAAAGAACCTAAACCAATAGAACCACTTCCGACGGATGGGGTTTCAGTATATAACAGTTGGAATTTTTGACTGAAAGGAGATTGAGTAACAGTAAGTTGACCTAAAGCATTGGTACCAGTAACCCAAACCATGGTTGGGGAGGCAGAAGATGTGGTGGAACCGGTAGAATCGGAACTGGAGGTTTCATCAGCTAAAACGGAGTGAAGTAATCCTAGTAATAAAAGAAAGACGATATTCATGATTAAATTATAGGTAAGAATAAGTTGATGACTATTTTTTTTTCTTAATAATTTGATATGGGCCAGTCTATGATGTTATATATATATAAGATGTGATTTAGGGAATGGCCTATTTATAAATTCATGGCTCACCGTCTGTCATGAGGACCCCCCGGAATAGCGAATCCGAGGTATAATCAAAAGTCATCAGAGGCATCATGTCCTGCAGACCGTGTATATTATAGTGGATAGAGACAAAAATTGCAGTTGAGGAAGAAAATTTTTCCGTTTTCCGAGGGGTGATTCTGGTTATCTGTCCCTTAGATTGCAAAAAAAATTGCACTGTCAGTAAATTTGAAATTTCTTTTTCCTGCACCAGCTGCGCAAGCGGAACATCCATTTTATTATGCTCAACTTCTAATGAGGCCACGCGCTATTGATCAAACAACCACACCACATATAACCGGTACTGGTTTCCCTACTGACAAACAATAGATTGGGAGCATTAATGTGACACGGATACCAAAGTATACGAGGAATTGTTTTGTTTGGGGCTCCCACCATCTGTTACCACATATCGTAAATAAAAAGGAATGAATTACTTAAATTACTCAAATTACTCATTCCACAGGTTTTTAAGCCACATCACACCCCTCCAAACCACAACCGATTTCTGAGTTAAGGGGTCTTACATTCATAGTAACGAGTATTATATTGCTTAGTCCATACTGCAAGATGCACTAATATTTTTCTTTTTTTGCTCCCAAAAATTTGTCACGAGCACCTCCCCCTCTGCTACCTAGGCAACTGTGCAAAGTACCTTCTATTTGCCCGGATCTCGACCAATACCGGTTTGTGGTTAACGGTTGTATGTTGAGTGGTATACCGGGCATCGGTGGTGGTAGTGGTGTGGGCCGTAATTGAGTTACCAAGAATCTTATTTCACCCTCGATTGCTCTTAACTATTTTTCTTGTGGTTCTTGACCATCTTCATAATCTCGAGAATAAGGGAGGTATGTCTAATTCCGCCTTAACCTAATTTATCTTAAGTAATGAGGTCAGATTTTGATGATATTACCAAGTAATCCAGAAGGACATGTTTTATTCACTCTATTTACTGTCCTACTATTACTAAAGTATTTGACGTCAATATCAATAACTTGGCACGTCACACGGATTCTTAATTTTCAGTTGTGGTAAAGGGAGGGGGAAGGAGGGGCGTTGATCACTTGTGCTATCTATAGATAAGATCCGCTAATGTCAATAAAACCACAAACCGAAATCCATCAATCACTTATGTACAGGGCCCTACACAATAGAACTAAGACCGAGACATGTAGTCTTTTTTTTTTCTTTTATGGTTTTAGGGGCCTTTGTCAGCAATCACACAATCAACTAAGCCAGACTCCAAAATTGGACCACTCTGGTTGTATTTGATTATTGCTTATTCACCTCGGCCATATTTGGATAACGCGTGAACGTGTTTGTCCATTGCCTTGAAACCCAATACCTAGTTATAGGACCACAATTTGATACTTCTGGTCAACCAATTACCCCAATTGAAATACATTCCGGGGCTCAAATATGGTGAAGGTTTGAAAATTCGCCGCAGTGTTCCGTGTTTTTAGGGCGGTTCAACAGTATTGACTCTTATCGTTCTATTGTATTTATGAAACAGAGTCCGGAATGCGCGGACTAAGCTTCCACTCATGTAGTTAGTTGTTGGGATTGCATTTCAGAGCGTAATTGTTTGATGGGAACCGTGGCATCTTACCATTGCAATGAAAATCTTTTAATGTAGTTCATGAAAATTAACTATTTGTGTCAATTGCAACATTACCTGTCATTTGCAATTGATGTCCCATGACGCCTCATACTAAAAATAATGGAATTTAAAGGCTTAAAATTGGAAAAAGAAAAGGTACCACTAGAAAGCTATGGTTCCATTCTTATCGGACCAACCTGATGATTGATAAGGTTGTGAAAAATCCAGACCAATTGGCTTTAAAAACACATTAATTCATTATTCAGAACTGAAAATTGAAAATCGCTTGATAATTTATCTAGAATGAATGTTGTAGTATAGTATCGGAAACTAAGCACCATTTCTATATTTAATGGAAGCCTAGAATTTCCTCATGAAATTGTTTCCTATTTAATTAACTTGATCATATGAAATATTCAACAGCTGGTTTTTTGGATGGTATTGACCCCACATCTTGAGTTGCAGCCTCAAATACCTTATAGTCTCTATTCAAATTATCATCAATTGTAAGCACAGAGGCAATATTTCCACATCTATAACAATAATTAGGGGCCAGCCACACTGTAACTAATCCCTGATTAAACATTTCCTTATAACCTTCCATTACCAATTGATGCGCCCGCGCAATTAACAGAATATTATTATGATGTAAGAAGGTATTGACTTCATTCTCTCCAAATAAGAATCCGGCACCTCTTGGACTTATAGCCCATCCTTGAACGTCTTCAGGGTCCGACCAAAGTAAATCACACATTCCACCTTCATGAGGAACTTCTTGTTTTCTATCTAATATTCTGATTTGATCAACAGTTTCAATATCTGGACTTAAACCCCCATGAATACAGAAAACTCCTCCTTTACCACCAACTATGGCACCTAAAGAAAGATAATCAAAAACTTCACAGCAGTATCTCCAAACATTAACTGAACCATATTTTCTCACACATTCATCGTAAAATCCATATACGGTGGTGATCTGTCTAGACTCGTGATTACCCCGGACAAGGGTGATTCTATCAGGGTATCGCACCTTAAGAGCAACCAAGAGAAGGAAACTTTCAAGGGAATAAAACCCACGATCCACAAAGTCTCCAAGAAATAAATATTGGGTACCTGGACATTCTCCACCTGTCTTGAAAAGGGTAAGAAGATCATGTAACTGACCATGTATATCTCCACAAATAGTGACTGGAGTATCGACATGCTGAATATTGGCTTCTTGGATGAGAAGCTCGATCACCTTGGAGCAAAGCTCCTCGACGTCGGCCTCGGGAATATGTTTACACGCTTTGATGTTTTGGATAGTTCTATTGTTAGTATAAGATGAATTAGTAGATCCGCAGAGACTGGCTTGATAAAAAGACCAAATTGTGAATTGAATGAGTCTTGTTTGAGCTGGTTAATTGGCGATATTAGTGCATCCTCTATTTTTGGAATTCTCTGGAGCTTTCTTCACTTGTATAGGTTGGCTCCTCTCTTTAACACATATAACTGGAATCATATCGCAGACTTGGTAGTTTTGAGTTTTTTCACCACTAATCTGCTATTAAACCGTTTCAATATGGGCACTTCTGAATCTTTTCTGGGACTAGTGCTGTTGTAACTGTGGTAAACCTTCACAATGGTTTCTTTAAGTTCATTCTGTGGTATACTTTGGGCTCATTTATCCTCTTTTCGACTCCTGTAAGTGCAGTTTTGGCTGTTCACGCGTTCTTCTTTCCAAAAACGTCCAATAACTGATTCGTTCGTGCTTTCGACGCCCAACCTCTTTTGATAATCATTCCATCAGTGGTTCTCATTGGGTGTATCACAAGGCAACTTGGACCTCGGACTCCATCGGGCCTTGCAAAACTCATTTGCCACAATCGGATCTCTCGGCGACTCGTGGTCTCGTCTGTACATACTCTTCCAAGTTCAACATCGTGGTGGTGGCGATGAGTGATAGTGCTGCCAACTTGAACGCGTTGATAGTGGTGCAGGTTGAGTGTTTGGTCACGTGACGAGATAAGTAGATAGATAGAGTAGAATAGTCTAGAAGACAAGAAAGAGGAAGTGGAGTAAGGGAAATAAGAGGATTGTAAGTGGATATCAGTTTTGGCGCCGTGGTGTTTATTTTGGCTGAGAACTTTTATTATTGTTGGCAATCACAAGTAGAAATAGTCACGTTATAAAGGGTGTTACACGTTAAAGAAAGACATGAAAGCTGCAAGTAACATACAGAACAGGAGAATGTTACAAAACCCCTCAGCCATTTAAGGTCACTCCGTCGGCTATTGTATCCTGTTGAGCCCGATGAGTGGCTGTATGTTATTGTCTAGCATTTTTTAACGTTATGTGGCTGGTATATCCCCCATATTCACCATATACTACCTACACTTGATTCATATTTAAATACATTAATATACTAATAACACACTATAGAACAAAACCCATTGAATCCTAGAGATACCAAGTGGTTCTCAAAAACGCAATACCCAAAACAGACACTTTTTTTTGCGGTTGCAAAATGGTTGCAAATTATTGTTGATAACCAATCTATGTTGGCTGCAATATACAAGTCACAATGAGACAACTCCCAGCTCAATAAACACCCGTTTATTGGTTTCTGGTTGGCAAAGTATACTTTTGGAAAGATCTTTGCAATTGTCTTCTGACAGTAACCTTTTGAGCACCCACGAAACTGTCGATACTGACCTTAATAGCTCTGTTCAAATCGTTTTGACTGACGAAATCACTCAATCTCATCTTGGCAAATGCTTCAGCAATTCTTAAGATACTTTCCAAGTGTCTGACGGTAATTGGGAAAGAACCAGTAGTAATGGATTCTTTTCTCAAATCAGCATAAACTCTGGAAACCTTGTCCATATCCATTTGGTGCAATTTAGGTTGGATCTTGACTCTAGCATAATGGATATATTTAGCAAGTAATTCTTGGGAGATAGGAGAAATTTCACCTTCCTTTTGTTGGTTCAATCTGTCGGCCTTGGCCTTTCTAGATTGAGGGTTTTCATCCATATTTTCATCATCGTCTTCATCATCTGCTTCACTTGGGTGAGATCTCATATGACTGTCAATAACGAAACTGGCCAATCTTTCATCCAGCTCCGGATTCACCAAGTCTCGTACAATACATAAAATATCAAATCTAGACAAAATAGGTTCGGTAAGATCCACATTCTGAGACAATGGAAGAGTGGAGTTATATTTACCACCAGTAGGGTTAGCAGCAGCAATAATAGAACATCTTGCTTGAAGGGTGGTAACAATACCAGCCTTAGAAATAGAAATCAGCTGTTGTTCCATGGCTTCGTGAATAGAGGTTCTATCTTGATCGTTCATCTTATCGAATTCATCAATAAGACAAGTACCCTTATCAGCAAGCACCAAAGCACCACCTTCTAAGGTCCATTCTCTTGTAACTGGATCTTTTCTGACAGAAGCAGTCAAACCAACTGCGGAAGCACCTTGACCGGTTGCAAAAACAGCTCTGTTGGCGGTTTTTTCAGCATATTTCAAGATTTGGGACTTGGCAGTACCTGGATCACCTAGAAGCAAAACGTTGATATCACCTCTGATGGAAAGCTTACCGTTAACATCCTTTGGAACACCTCCGAAGAGAGAACAGGCCAATGCGGTCTTGATATCCTTGTGACCATAAATAGAAGGAGCCATAGAAGAAATGATCTTATCAATAATTCCTCTTTCACGGGACAACTTACGGAACTCTCTTTCTTCTTCTTCAGTCCAGGCAGCTGCTGCACTGTCACCAGAAGCTTCCTTTCTACGGATAGAGTTGGCTTCAATAATGGTTGCGAAAACTGGGAAACCGTTTTTCACGTTCAATTGACCATCGAAGTTGTTCTTATAGATACCAGTGACTTCAATCTCTTCACCAGGCTTGGCTTGGTCTACCAAATCGGCCAAAAGAATGATTTCTCTGTGTCTAGGAAGTCTACCAGCTGGAACAGTACCTGGACTTTCTTGGAGGGTGATTCTTTGGTAGTTTCTGTAGAGAGTCTTCTCGGAATTGATCTTGAAAGGACCCTTGGACTGACAATTGGTACAGAAAGAGATCTTGACTTCAGTGTTGGAGTCTTGGATGTAAGGACCCAAAACAACACCACACTTAAGACAGTCAAACTTGACGTATTTCAATTGTGGGAAAACACCAGTACGACGAGTAACCACACCCATGATCTTGACCAATTGGTTCAAGTTGTTTTCTCTCAAGTCACGGAGGTTCAATTGGTTAGGGAAACCCACGATTCTGACGTGAATTTCTTGGTGAATTTGGGAATAGTTAGGGTAGTGCAATTCGGTAGCTTCCATGGCCACGATATCGAAGATCTTGAGCATTTCGGCTGGAGAAGTGGCTAAGAAAAGGGCCAAGATGGCCTTGGAGTCGGCAAGGTGTTGGTAAGTGACTTCAAGCGATTCGGCGTTGATTTCACCCAAGGTTCTAATTCTAGCACCATACACGGAACGACCTTTATCATCGGTATATTCCAATAAGAAAGACTTAAGTTCACGAGCAATGGAACGAGAAACAGCAGGCTGAAGAATCCACTCGGTGATACTTGGAGCCTTGATATCGGTCAAACTTTCCAATGAAAGTTCTTCATTGAAAGGATCAATTTCGATGTCTTCAGCATCGTCAATATGGTCGATTTCATCATAGTCTCTTCTTCTTCTTCTTTGAATTGGCAAACCGAACTGGTCCATGGTATCGTCGACTTCGTCCATGTCTTCGTCCAAGAACGCTTGTCTTCTGGAACGGTTCAGACCTCCCATGATTTCGTCTCTTCTGTTCAATTGTTCATCGATTCTTCTTCTACTAGCAGCATCCATCTCATCGTACTCTTGGTCATCGATGTTTCCGTCACCCAAATCATAGTGATCTTGGTCTTCACGGGAACGGTAATCTCTTTCCAAATTGTCCATCAAATCTTCACCTTCTTCTTCGTCAGAAGGGTTTAAATCAGCGACATCATTGTGAATTTCGTCTTCGTCATCTGGTTGTTCAAAAGGAATGGCAGGGGAAGATGGTGGAAGTTGGGGACTGGAACCGAGGATGGGCGACGATGGTTGAGTGGTGTCGTCCTCGGCCTGTCTCTTACGTGAAGGGGTAGACATGGTGTAAAGAAAGTGGTGATGTAAATGAGGATAAAGGTGAAAAGATGGAGGATATAGGTGATGGACGCGTTTAATTAGCCCAATTAGGAAAAGTGAATAACGGGCGACTTCGGACTATATGTAGGACCTACACACCAAAAGACATATACAGGTTTGACAAGGCTGGCAAGTGTACAGTATGTGAATAGTGGGCTGTGTGCAGGGCCCACAAGGTAAAGACCATAGAGATGGGTGGAAGACTATAAGGCACCACTGAGCGGTGGTTGCATCTTTTTGGTCTTCCTTTTGAGAAAGAGCTTGCCCTAATGAGTGTATTATAAAAGAGGTTGAAGTTTCAGAGTTGAAACCATTGAATTGGGCGAAATGGGTGCAAATGGTATAACTGAAGACTATGTTAAAGAGGGTAACTACGTCGGTAAGCAATGAAACAGTAGACTAAAGTCTACAGTGATAAGTAATGAGAAAGTCTGTGGTATTCTACATTTATCTAATTGGGCTGTTTTTCTATCTATTCTTTTAATTTTCATATACTTATGAAGATATCACATACAATACAAGAAAAGACAAGAAAATACTCTGAAAATCCCAGAATATCCAATTTTCAATCTTCCTTTATCAACTACACCCTTTGATAATAGCCTGCTCAACTCATTCCCCTCTTTATTCGTCTAACTGTCTGATTCTATTGATTACTTCGGCATCTGTAGTCTACAGACGGAATTTTAAACCTCGTTCTTAGCCTGGTTAGCTCAATCGGTAGAGCGTTTGACTCTTATTCTGAGGTATCAAAAGGTTGCGGGTTCGACCCCCGCATCGGGCTTCTTTTTTAACTCCTGGGTTAATTTTTACCTTTTTATAGCCCATCTCATCTCCAAATTTTACTATGGTCATTTAGTCACGTGACTTTACATCCAACCACTATAACCACCAAATCTGTCAGAAATGATAGCCAGCATTATAGAGAAGACTTGGCGGTTTAGGTGTAACTATAAGCTTTTATTTTACCCAATTTTTTTATTATTTTTTGTCCTTCTTCTCGTATTTTTCAGCCTTGAAGCGGTTGTCAACTGGTATTTTGCAGTAGATGGTATGAGACTTCATAACCAGTATAACTTCATAACCAGAATAAATATGAGCACTTTGGACACCGAGCGTTAGGTTGGCAAAGCCTTCATTGCAGGGATCCGCCCTTTGTTGATGCCGTTTGGACAATTCAACACAGGTATAATAGGACTGGTTTGGAGTCTACTGTTCAGTAGTACATGGCAAATAGAAGCACTTGACCGAAGACATCCAGTGGCTTCCAAAGAGGTGACTTTAAGAAACCCAGCTAATTATATAATTACAGTACCATAAAGTTATTTGGCCGTAGCCATGGTGATGATTAAAATCATTATGTCTTGGTATTTTATTATTTTTTGATATTTTGCAACTATTCACAATTTCTATAATTCTGTAATATCCAAACCGCTTGGCTTTACACCTAATTATTATTTACATATATTACACTGGCCCTAAAATACAAACAACCTTCACCCGAACGGAAGGCTTTAATTTAACACGATTAGAAAGGATCAAAAGAGTCGGTCCGTGGCCCATGCACACACCTTTAATTATAACGAAACCACGTTTCTAGTTAACTCAAATTCGATCGCTTGTTTTTGTTTTCTTTTTTTTAAAAAAAAAAAATTATGGCATAGAAAGGAGGATGTGGCTGGTTCAGTCAGGTCCTCTAAGCAATGGCACACCTAATCCAACAGCGTGGACGTCTTGGTGGTGGCCTTGGCCTGGTCCGTGGAGATGACCACATGGACATTCTT
This sequence comes from Suhomyces anneliseae, assembly GCA_030568535.1. Lineage (NCBI taxonomy): Eukaryota > Fungi > Ascomycota > Pichiomycetes > Serinales > Debaryomycetaceae > Suhomyces > Suhomyces anneliseae. The sequence continues at coordinate 236,083 of JAJMGB010000011.1, read as the reverse complement.
GAGGCAGGGCATCGGACATTACGTAATCAGTATAGTCCTTTGGAGCCAAAGAAGTGGCAGTAACAGGAGCAGCATCGTTCATGATAATGTCGACAGAAGGAGTAACAGTTCCAAGATGAGGATTCATTATGGTTCCATGGATATTAACCTCGGATAAAGTTTTGATGGGGGTTGGATGTTCAAGCTTTCTTCTTTTTGGGGGATTTTGCTCCATTATGTACTATTGATGTAAATGAGACTGGAAATAGAAATGGAATGATCGCAACGTGTTGACACGAGGATTGGTATGTGGAGGCGTCTTAAAAATGACACAAGGGTTACGGTATGTAATGGAAAAATACCGGGTGAATAGGAAAAGTTGGGGTGTTGGGGGTTTATGAGTTGCCTGTTTAAGGTGGTGGTTTGAAGGTGCCGTTCCGAGTTCGGTGTATTTTTTTTTTATTTCACAATAAGGAGAAGGATCTCGGAGTTTTTAGGAGTATGAAGACCAAGTTGCTGAGGTTAAGGCGGGGAGTAGAAAAAAGACCACACGTAGCACGGACAGTAAACTATGGATATGTAGGTGTATAATTAGTTGCTTTCACTGTTCTTTTGGATCTCATCTTTAAAACATGGAGAAGGTATGCAGGAATGGCCCGGGACAGGCTATTCCCCTCATCACCTTAACAAAGAGAGAGACAAGCGAATTTACAGGGTTTTTGAGTGAGGGGTGGAGCCAAGTGGAGGTTAAAAGAGAGAGTGGATCTAACCTTTTGTAGTCTCGAGGCTGGGGAAATACACTAGACAGCCCCGCTAGGATGCGGTGGGGGATACAACGGGCGGATTATTTAGGAAATTAACCTGGTTCGGAGTGGGAAGTGTCGGAGAACGCCGCAGCCCACTTCACGTGTCCCAATGTGGATAAATATAGCGGATAAGTACGAGGCAGCAAATGTGGGTACGGCTACGACGGGGGTGGCTTCTTATTGGCTGGAATAGACACTATGGAAGGTTGAGAATGACCGTTATCTTTTGGTATAGGTGCAGCAGCTCCAGATTATTTTGGTTGCAATAGAGCAGCAACTAAAGAGCGCAGCATTCCCTATGCAAATGGCTGCAACTTCAGTCTGCAATGTAGATCGATTTGGCGGCTGCAAGAGTGACACTAGTCATCTGCTCCAAGATGCTTATAGTGGATCCATCTCGCTGGTAGACACTGCTGTGACCTTCTTTACTGGCAGCAAGTGTTACACTGCACTAGCTGCAAAATACAACATACCCCAACCTCGTTTTGGTCAAAAGTCACGATCAGCTGCCAAGCCGTCTCCATCTGTACTGGAAGTAAACAAAAGGACAAATAGGGGACAACTCGTCTGGTACATGCTTGTTGATGTACAGGGGTGAGCTAAACCCCGTCGTCTGCCTACCTAGTTTCCAGTACACCATGTACTGCTAGTTTGACGTGCTATTCACGCACCACCGCAACTGTCTGAGACTTGCTTGTTTTCGACCAAGGAACCCAACCCTAAATCAGGGACTACACTAACTCGTGGCTAGTTACCTGGAAATCAAGGGACATCACTAGCCAACTGACTCTGTTCTCCTCCTTATGGCGACAATAGGCTTGATCACAGCTGGTCGCGTTTAGTTTCTCCACTATTTCATGTTTTGGCCAATATGACGTCATACAACAAAACTACTCTCTCTACATGCCTATAGTTATGCATCCGCTATTATTAGACATACATTGCGGTAGGCAGATCTAGCGGATCAACCACAGTCAAAGTCTCGCTAGCTATACAGCTTAAAGACTAGTACCAAACAACACCACTAAACACACCACTACTTTTACCTCAGCCCATTGGACCCTTATCTCGTACTATTACGGGGCTTTTTCGCTACAAGGCGCCCCTCCACAGCCCGCTACACAAATGCCTGGCCCACACACCACCTGGCAGCCCTTCGGCTCCCTGTCTTTCGTCCACCTTCTTAGCCCTGTCTGGCCACGCGGTTGCATGGTGACTCCCATCCCGTGACGTCAGATCATAATCAGTAGTCGTGCACAGCAAGATCAACCCATCAACTGTTATCTTTGAATACTCTCGCTTTGTATATTTTTCTACCCCATAATTTCCTACCATTAACTTAACGGATTCCTTCCATTGGACTCTTCTCCTCCAGTATCCCGCTCCTCTGGTCCCGCCAATTGCCGCTATCCAGACTCTTGGTACCGTCTCGTGATCCAACGATCTCCAGACTTTCACATTAATTCATCTTTAGTTGATAAAGCTTTTTCTTTTGATCACTTGATCATTGAATGTCATTTTCGCTACTTAAGCGCCAGAACCATTCACTACCACAACCACAACCACAACAATTTCCATAACCGCTGTCTTTCATCATGGAACATCATCACGTCCAGATCAAGGAGTCCTGGCTCGTAGGACGGGCTCTTCTTAACTTCACGTCTATTTTCGTGTCCTTGGGGGTGTTTCTTTTTGGTTTCGAACAGGGTTTGATGAGTTCTCTTTTGACCAACAAATACTTCAAGGAATACTATAAAAACCCTACACCTGCAGAGGTGGGTACTATGATTGCCATTCTTGAGATTGGTGCTCTTTTCTCGTCGTTTGCTGCTGGTAAAGTTGGTGATAAAGTCGGTAGAAGACGGACCATTCGTATTGGTTCTTTCATCTTCGTGGTAGGGGGACTTATCCAAGCCACTTCCGTCAATATCTTCAATTTGGCCGTGGGTAGATTCATCGGTGGTATTGCCATTGGTTTCTTGACCACAATTATCCCTCCATACCAATCTGAAATCAGTCCTCCTTCCGATAGAGGTTTCTATGCGAGTTTGGAATTCACCGGTAATATCGTGGGTTATTCCGCCAGTATCTGGGTCGATTACGGGTTCTCCTTTATTCAGAACGACTGGTCCTGGAGATCTCCTCTTTTTGTCCAATGTGTGGTGGGTTTCATGTTATTCTTGGGTACTTTTGTAATTGTGGAAACCCCAAGATGGCTTCTTGACCATGACCATAACCATGAAGGTATGATCGTTATCGCTGATCTCTACGCTGATGGTGATGTTGAAGACGAAAAGGCCAAAGAAGAATATAGAAACATCAAGGAATCGATCCTTGTGGCTAGAATTGAAGGAGGTGAAAGATCATACCATTATTTATTTACCAAGTATACCAAAAGACTTTCTGTTGCTTGTTTTTCCCAAATGTTTGCCCAATTGAACGGTATTAATATTATCTCCTACTATGCACCAATGATCTTCGAATCTGCTGGTTGGGTTGGCCGTGATGCCATTCTTATGACTGGTTTTAACTCCATTGTCTACGTGATAAGTACAATTCCTCCTTGGTATCTCGTGGATTCCTGGGGAAGAAAGCCATTGTTGCTTTCCGGTGCCGTATTCATGGGTGTTCCATTATTAATCATTGCATTATCCCTCTTTTTAAATAACCAATATACTCCAAATACCGTGGTAGTTTGTGTGATCGTCACCAATGCTGCTTTCGGTTACAGTTGGGGTCCAATTCCATGGATGATGAGTGAAGTGTTCCCTAACTCGGTTAGATCAAAGGGTGCAGCAATGGCTACTGCAACCAATTGGTTATTTAATTTTATTGTGGGAGAAATGACTCCTATTTTATTGGACTTGATCAAGTGGAAGACTTACTTGATTCCAGCAACTTCTTGTGCTCTTTCTTTCCTTGCAGTTGAGTTCTTGTTCCCAGAAACAAAGGGATTGAACTTGGAAGATATGGGCTCTGTATTTGATGACAACTCCTCCATTTTCTCCTTCCATTCCAGTGGAAATACTGGCTCCAATTCCAACTCTAACTCTAATTACGGGGCCACTGAACAACCAGAACCACACAGAGGCAGTTTCTCTGCAGAAACTAATAGTCACAGCAGTGGAGTTAATGATGTTTTCCGTCAAAGCAATGCTCCTTCCACTGCGGCTTCTAAGGCCAGAAACCCTGCGTTGATGAGACCTGAATTCGACGGTATAATCACCGGAAACACTCCACCTCCACCAGTTCCACCTCAACCTCAACAATTGAAACCAGTTCAATCTGATGCTTCTTCAGTTTCCGACAGTAACCAATTCGATGCCAATGCCATTCCTCAAGAAATTCAACCACCTTCTCTCGAAGAGATTTTGCAATTTAAGGTGCAACAATTAGAGAAGCACAACTTCTTCACGTCGATCGTGAGCAGCCTTTTCGGTAGGAAGAAGGCTTTGGGTGCAAGTGTCAAGAGTCTCGATGAAGAGAGTAGATTATTGGAACCAAACCATTGAAGGGAATTTTTTTTATTTTATTTTAGCCTTTAAACAGGCATTACTTAACGAATCAACGTCTAAAATGTTATTGTCACCACCAAGTGGTGATTGCTAGATTAATATTTATATACATTAGAGTCTAAATGAAACAGTCATTGACAATTCTGATAACTAGTAGTAGCAGTAGAAATTACAAAAAAAATACTAGACATTCTTGAAGTGTTATCGCTACTATCCACTAGGTTATCATTTCATTATCAATTTTTGAAGAGTCCATTATGGACTTGATTTTGGTGCATTTTTGTAGTGATGGTGTGATCCAATTAGATCAACTTATTGGTTCATTTCTTCATGTGGATGTCCATTTCGATTGGGGCATCTTCGTGTCTGCTCTTTTTGCCCAGCTTGGCATTCTTTCTCTCATCGAAGAGTTTCTTTAATTCTCTTTCAATTTCTCCTAATAACTCGTCATAGCCTGCACTCTTACTCCTCACTCTTGATTCTCTTAATAATCTTTCGGACTTATCGTAGTCTGAGAGATGGAGGTATACCACACCAAGACCATAGGTGGCCAAGGCAACTGTTTGATTGATGTCCCTGTTACCGTTTGCGGTTTCTTGAGGGAGACCCTTAGCGAAATCGAGAACTGACTCGTAAGATTTAATGGCTAACTGGATACACTTTTCTTTGGAAGAGATGGCATTTTGGTAAACCATCTTATCTTGATCAGAAATAGTCTTGTCCAAAGCAGCCTTTGCTTCTTTGTTATTGTTCAACAACTCTTGAGTCTTGACTTGTTCATATTCGAATCCAGATGCTTCAGCAAACTTTCTTCTCATTGCGACTTCTTGAGCTTCGAATTCATCGGCTTGAAGGTAAAGAAGAGATCCCAAGTTACATTGGGACATCAACACCTTGAAAGGTTCTGCGTCAGCCAAGAGCATGGCTTCAGTCATAGAAATCTTAACTCTGGAAGCAGTGGCCAAGTCACCAATAGAAATACAGATTGCACCCAAAAGGTCCATGGCATTAAAGAATTCGTCTGCAAATGGTTCCCATACTTCAGGGGTCTTATTGATCACAGTAGTCACACCATTGTTGGTAATACTAATAGTATGTTGTTCCAGGACCGCTTTGTAATCGCCTGAAGTGTTTGGTTGATTCTGAGCCATTTGCCCAAGACCGATCTGGGTAAGTTGCGTACCCTTCAATTGCTTATTCACTTCATCTTGAGCAATAATAAGATGGGTAATCAATATAGCTCTGGAAAGTTGAGGGTCAGCCCTGTTCAATTCCACTAACTTGATTGCAATACGAAGATCCTTTTGGATCAAATGACGTCTATGATCTCTATCCTTAATACGCTTACGTTCTGGTGAGTCTGGTGGTGCTGTTAACACAGTAAGATACAAAGTACCAATCTCATTATAGATGAATTCAGCGTCTTCCAACATATTGAGTCTTTCAAACATTTCTCCAATCTTCAATTGGATTCCTGTGTATTCGTCTGAAAGCAGATCAACCCCAACATCTTTACATTCTTGTAATGCTTCAAGATAATGTTTAAGCGCCAATTGGTAGTCATTTTCACCCTTGTCACTTTCAGCCCAGAGTCCCTTACGGAGGATCTTGGCAACAGATTTGGGAAAGGTATGGCGAGGCCAGAACATGTAGTAGGCATAGCCACCGACGGCGCCTAGGACCACGATGGAAGTAAGGATTCTTTTGGCCCAGGTGGAGCTACGTGGCGGTTCTTGGTACTGTTGGTGGTAGTTGTACGAGTATGGTCTGGTTGTGCGGCGGAGGAGGTCCCGACGAGGGAAACGGAGGGCCGCCCGCTTGGCGGCTGGTCTTAATTGGGGGATTCTAAGCATTTGCTTCTTTGTAGCAATGGTGGTAAATCACCAGATACTTGAGGTGATTGGTCACATGGCTGCTCACGTGATTTGCCATACTAATTGAACCATCAGATTTCCCCATCATCTCAGTTTCAGACCAGTATCATGTCGAACATTCTTTCAGTATTCAATCCACCCCCATCACGTCCGTTGTCACCAGAGGAGCTTCTGGAAGGGTGTGTTCCATGCACCGCTATGCAATCGATCATGGCCATGGCCGGTGGTGCTTATCTCGCATCTGGATATCCATTCAAGGACTTTGACACTGGCAAAATCGACCTCAAGAAGAACCCTGTATGGTGGCAAAGAAGTGTCAAGACTATGGGTGCAGTAGTGATCGGATTTGGTGTGTACCGAGCCGTGGAGGTAGTGAAGATTTTGGGCAAAGAAACCAACGAGAGGGTCCATGAACTGAACCCATGAGTGATGACATAATGAGACGGTAAGGATATTACCATATAAACTATAAAAAAGAGCCAGAAAAAAGGGCCAATTGCTTGTTCCAGTTAAGGGTGATACGGTAATGGTATCAAAAGGCGTTCCAGTGTGGTCAATGCTGATATGACTGGTACCCTTCAATGGTGGCCTGTTTTATATACCTGTAAATATTAAAATTATAATGCCAATAAGATCGAAAGATCAAAAGATCAAAAATATTGAAGATAAGGAGCTTATATTCAGGTGTATCGAGAGAGTTTTTCTGTAGAAGGGTTGAATGGATTTGTAGCCATGAATTGTAGTGGTCAGAGCACCAACATATTGTGGTTAGTGTGAATAGCCCGAGTTGAACTATGATCAATGGCCAAAGACCATGTAATTAGATATGAGTGAGTCACTGACATATATCAATAGTAATGGCTTGATATCAGACTGACTCCCTGAACTATAGATATGGGTTTTCTGGAGGTGTTGTGTCATATGGGTGCAAATTTAGTAACACCACATATACAGTTAAGCTTCAGGACAGTATAACAGGCACAACTCAATGGATACACAGATTTTTCAATCACGCCATCTGCCAGGGTCTTATTAGCTTAGAATATGTTAATCAATTTCACTTGTCATTTTTACTTTTATAGATTGGGTGCAAATTTTCAAAAAAACAGATATGATGAGTTCAACTATTTCCTAGACGAAACGAAATTTAAGAGCAATGAATGACTAACTAAAACTGTAAATATAATATACAGAGTAAACCAATAGCCTAAAGCTTATAGCCCAAAGATTGGGCCTGTTTGTATCTACTAAGCATTGGTACCTTTCGTTGTGTGCAACATTAATTTCCCTAGGTAGCATAGAATTGGACCAAGGCAGCTTAGTACGCTAAACAACGCCAATTAATAGTTTCATAATTATTAAAATATTCCAAATGGCTAGATAGCCGACAGGTACCGCGGTTTCGGGTCTTATTCCAGCTAACCTAAAAGTTAGTTTCACCTATAGTACTTACCAATTATTAAGTTATCGTTACTGGTATGGCGGTTTCATGGTGTACGCATCAGCAGAACCGCTTATAAGTACCATAACTCCATAGCTCAACTATCCTACAACCCATTTCGTGTATTTGATTGTTGTAACTGTCTAGTGTCCAGTCTAGGTACTGCCTCATTTTTGCAGCAATTAAGCGAGGCAAATTCCTAACCGTAACCACAAGTTGACAGAGTCTTAACCACCACGAGTTTATCCGAGCTTCAGTAGCCTACACAACGCACACAGCAGCCATGTTCAGGAACCGTAAGTGGCTAATGGGTGCAAATAAAAGTGTTCCGTTCTGGTGGGACACAAATATGCCAGTACCTGGTACCTGTAGCAACCAGTAGATGTATAGAAGAACATATAGGGGCCCACACGTTCTTCGGTACTGCCTACTTCAATTCCCCTCCCCACGAATCCCTTCCACACCGTCTAGCTTCCGCTAGTCCATAGCTCACGGTAATGGTGGTGGTGGCCCCACCTTCTGGTTGTATCACAGCCCCAACGCGATGCGGCTATGTTTCGCCTGGTACCGCGTATGAGGCTATACTAAGTCTAAGACCAAACGACAATCTGATAGTTTCAGATATGTGAGATTCACGACAAGAATGGAAAAATCCCACCAAACAGGCAAAAAAGCAACTGGTGGAAATATTACTGAATATGTAAATTACGCGTATAGTAGATCATGGGAGGAATTGGAACTTTTGTACTTGAACTTTGTACACGAAACTCCAATTCGACTCCACCGGTCAAAGGCCACTGAACCAGGCAGGTTCGCTTGGATTGTGTTCGAGAGTCTGTCGCCCGAGTCAAAAGACGCAAGACATCGAGTTTTGTCCCCAACATTAGCCAGTGGTAGTGGATGATATGTCCGATGGCTGGATTTTGATGAAATTAGATAAACCTAAACTTAGTCGGTCAGGGACCGGCTGTACCCCTTACACCAATGGGCATGGCTCAAACTTAGTCATGAGCTCTAGACACAGACGAGCGAAGCGAGGAAAACTTACCAGGAAATTGCCATTAGGAATCTTTTAGTCATAAGGTTAGGAAGTGAAAAACGGATGCAAAATGTCCGATTTTTCAGTGGCACCTATGACGCACTATCGGATTTTGCGATTATCAACGAATGAAAACCCACCAAAAAAGGTTACCAACTCCGGAAACACGACCTGGTGAAGCAGATACGGAGACAGTAGAGTTTCGTTAGTTGTGTCGATATGTGCACTGCCACAATCTGGAGTGAAATAGGAGATTCTGCAGAGAAGATTCAGGTCAAGAATGGGCTCATATGGCCGGTACCGGCACGTAAACTGCTCCTAATAGAGACAAACAACTTTTAATACAAAGGAACACCAAAAAAAAAAAAAAATTAGAACCAAGCAAATCAAAGTATCGGGTGAAAGGTGAATTAATGCTTTTTGGTAGATCTTGTTGATGGTGTTGATGCAGACCATCAAAACCTGTAGATGTGAAAAATAACCACCACAATCTCATTAGATCGCCTGCTTTGGTCCCAATTGGGATAATTATTCGGCAAGTTTGACAGGTCCAATGGTTATGGTAGTCCCCTGACTTTCGCGTGCCCTTACAGATTCCGAGACCCTCACCGGGTGGCGCCAACGAGGGAACGGTAATATTTGATTCCATTATTGAGAACGGAGGACAATAGCCAGATAATATGCCACAAGTACACACACCAAACTTTTACGTAATATGCTCATATGGTTCCCTAAAGCAAAAAAGAAAAAGAAAAAAAATAATAAATAACAAATTCATGTGTATAGTCGAATCTAAAGGCTATGTGGGTTCTGGATGTAATGTCATGTTATGCTATGTGTTGTGTTTATGTCGCGTGATATTCAACAAATAGTTGTATATATTTCCGTTTGTTGGTATAAGCTCTGGTTTGATTGGTTTGGATTGGTTGTGTTCCCTTTGCCTTCAGGTACCAACAGCAAGGTCGATAGCACGGCGGCGAATCTAAAGGGCATGCGTTCCTAACTAGATTTTTATCGTATGCGCTGTTGTTTGTATATAGAGCAACGTAAGTGGGGCAATTAGCGGTTGCCGTTAATAGCGATGGTGACATCATCATGGTAAGGCGCTATTATAATCCAAATGAGCACTGATAGATGATAGGCTGTGCGTAGAAAATAGAAGACACGGGAAGTAAGATTATCAAGACGTCATCGTGCTGTTTGACCAATTATGATGATCCTAGATTAATAATTGTTATAAGATAATTAGTGGTCTAGCAGGAAATATGCCCCGGATCGGGCTTAACAACCTGTAAATGCTAGACATTAAAAATTTGGATGACCCAGGGCTCATGAGCTTAATTGACACAGCCTGCGGGTAAAACCATATACAAACGGAAATATTCTACATTATATTTTAATATAGTTTCACGCGTTTCACCTAGACGATTTCAGGAGATTTCACATAGGTGGCAAAATGGGAGTGGGTAGAAGGAAGGAACCCCGAGCATCTTTAATAACTAAACTAGGAGATTCAAGTTTAACCCAGATTAGATCAAATGTCGTTATTACGTCATTGACACTGAAACCTGTAAGCTGTAAGCGCAACTTAATTACACAAATATTATTTGTGTAGCATTCCCGATCTGTCCTAAAAGTATATTAAACATATGTAACATATGCTATTTGATCTTGCATGGAACGCTCAGGGCCGACAACAATTAAATACAACAACCTATTTTCTGATGCAAACAGTATGACCGAGTACACCAACGGGTGCGTTAATGTAAATATTACCTTTAACAAACAAAAAGAGGATTTATCTTGGGGATTAAAACATTCAACGCCTTCAATTTGCGAAAGGCAAATCATACATTGATTTTTATGCAATACCTGTACATCACCCTTATTATTTTTTTCTTATTCAGGGGAAGCGGAATATTCACTACATTTGCCGTGATCCTAATCCCACCGAGATGCGGTGGACACACGCAGCGCTGCGTCAAAGCCAACTTTTTGACATACAGCACAAGACAGCCCGAGATAGTGCAGCATGCCATCGACAGTTGAAATTAATGAAGTGATCGGGGTTATCATAGAAAAGTTTGCTAAATTTTTACATTATTTCTTTTGTATATTTGCTATAATTTACAATAGGTAGTATAGTGTTAATACTTGATTTGCCAACCTTTCTTGCAGTTGATATAAACGCAGCCCGCACACGACCTCCGTTCTGGTTTGCGGCTCACACAAAAAAAAATCGTGCATCTTACACATTGCTTTTTAGGAGTTAGGTAGATTGCATTGCATAGGTCTCACAACCATTAGCAATTCTTAAGATTGTGACCACTGGTTGCCATCAAATATCATATCATTCCTAGACATGCGATCAAAAAAAAAAAAGCGCGCCCTGACACCCATAACGGTAGATATCGAGATTATTCAAAGTTGGTAGGATAAGATTTTAAATAAAAGCTCGAGGGATAGTGGACCTTGGACCAATAAGATGATAGACGTTGGGATGTAGGTTAATGTGGGAAGCTGTCAATAAATTATGTATGAATGCCGCCTATCCTTGCTTTAGGAATGTTAGGTAGGAGATGTCAGTCCTCTGTCCCCCACGTTACATCATTGGGTGGCTTTTATTACACAAAGCACCTCAGCTGCAAGTTTAAAAAAAATAATTTTATTCCAGTTTAATTTGTGTTTGTTTGCTGCCTGACGCTTTGGACCCCCTGCTAACTGTGTACACTTCCTGCACTATCAAAATACCTTTGATTATATATATCGATCATTTCCAGTTGGTTAATTCATAACGGGCTCATTTAGATAGTTATCTTAATCAAACAAATCAGAAATATTTAACAAAGATTCAAATATCTTGAAGAGGGAGATTCATTTAATCATTCACCACCACATTAATAGACTTTTTTAATCCTCGAAACCTCGAAACCTCGAAATCAAGCCTTAGCCTTTTCAGTTTTTTGAGTGTTTATTTTTAATTAACTTATGCCCACCTTGTATATTTACTAGCGTACAATTAGAAATGGAACAGTCGTTTTTAGGTGTTGAGACTCTGATAGAGCCTCAGCTTAACCCATCACCTCAACTGCAGCACTCAAGCTCAACTCAACCAAGAATCATTAACCACGCCACTGACCATGGTAAGGATTTCGACCTTTCCAACCCTTCAAATCCTTCCATCGCCACAGCACAAGCTATGCTTCCAGATGGCAGATATCAACAACAACAAGCCCTGCAACAACATCAACATCAACAACACCAACAACATCAACAGCAGCAGCAACAACAGCAACAACAACAGCTGCAATATGCGCAACAGTATCCTCAACTTCACCCTCAACATGTTTCCATGCCAGGCCAGTACCAACTTCACCACCATCTTCCAACTGGCTCCCACCTTCAACAAATACCTATGAATGGTCAACAATACAGCAGCTCTCTTCAACAGTTACCACCACCGCAACTTCCTCATAGTCACCACATCCAACAACCAGTTGGTCAACCAGGATACGGTATGGAACAAAGATTCGATGACAACGGTGCCAGTAACCAGAACTCACCATCTCAAAGTTTCTCTGAAAAAGGTTTGGTGGCTCCTATTCCACCTCTTCATATCCAACAACAAATGGTTAATGGAAATGAAGGTACTACTGGTACCAATCCAGTGATCAAGCTGGATCCTTCGCCAGCGGAGGATAAGCCTGCTGCTCTTGAAACTGGAGCTGAGGTTCCACCAGACCAGATGCTTAGATCTTCTTGTTCTCGTTGTAAGAAGGAATTTGATCAACCTATCATTATTCCTCAAAGTAACGAAGAAGGAGGTACCAAGTTCCTTGCTGAACCTAAGATTTTCAAGTTATGTCAACACTGTCGTGACCTTCAACGTCAAAGATCTCGTAGATGGCAAAAGAAGACCAAGGATAAGCTTGGTGCTTGTCGTCGTTGTGGATCTGATATTCCTCCTGATGAACAAAAGTATGTGTTGTGTCCATCTTGCAGACAAAACTTACGGAAACGTAAGGCGAATCGTGCTGCTCAAGGACGATGTGTACATTGTTCAGGACCATTAAATGCTTCAATTATTACTGAAGATAAGAAACGGTCCACTTCACCACCAGGAAGTGCAGGTGCAAGTGCTGGTGGGACTGGAGATTCCAAGGCCAAAGATCGAACGAAGGCTGGTAACTACAAGGTTTGTGAACGGTGTCGTGAAAACGATAAGATTAGAAGAACCAATTTAGAAAAATTGGGTAATTGTAACCGTTGTGCAAAGGCTTTAGATGCCAAGGATATCGGTAAGCACAAGGTTTGTGCCTCATGCCGTACTAGAAAGAAGAAACTTTCTCAAAACATTAACAATACCAGTAATGGTGGACTGATTAGTAGATTACATTCTATCACTAATGCAGGTACTACTACAGGAGGTAATGGTGGTGCAGGTTTACCAGTTCAATCAATTAATCAAGATCAAAATCATGGTTTAATTGCTGCTTTACCTCCTACTACTAATGTTCTTGCTCAACCACCAATGGGAATGATTCCTTCTGATATGGCTATGTTATCTAATCAGAATGGATCTGTACCATTTGCGCAAGTTCCAATGGCCCAACATTATACTACTGCACAATACGCTCAAGCTCAAGCACAAGTACAATATAATCAAGCAGTAGTTCAACAACAGGCATTCAACCAAGCAATTGCTCAAGCACAGCAACAACAACAGCAGCAACAGCAACAACAAGCTGCCCATAATGCCAGACAGCTTCAACAGCAACAACTTCAACAGCAACAATATGCTGCTGCTCTCGCACAACAAAAACCTGATGATTTTACATCTTATGGTGTGAATCAACACCAATAATAGATTTGTATATTAGCGCACTGGTGCCCCATGTATAATAAACATCCAACAGATGAATTAAATATTAATGTTTACAGTTAGAGTAAAAGATGTAGTTGTAGTAAGGGTTGTAAGAATTCTATGAGGAAGTTAGCTTAATTATAGCACCTCTCGAAACCGAATATGATTTGAAGTTATAGTTTATTGTACTTTAAAAAATATGATGCCTCGCTTTTTGCGCCAAAACCTTAAATATGGTACCTGTACCTGTCACCTTTGCTGTTAAACGGTTTGGTAATTACCACATGCTGGATTTTCGTTGTGAATAGTGCAGCTGTTGATGTCAAAATGTACATTTCGGCAGCTAAACATGTGGTCGACATAATGCAATATTGGCACCTTTTGCAACCTCTACCAGTTGCATCCGTTCCTGAGACACTAATTGTCAGATGGTTGGATCGTCTATTTGCACCAAAAATGCCGTTTGAACGGTTCGCTTATACTTTCAGTCTGCTATAAGCTTCTGTGTTTCAATAGTTGGTCATCACCTTTTCTTAACTCGCTATGGTTTAAAACGGAGAGGCTAAAGTGAAATGGACCTTTAAGCGAAATACATTGATAACGTTATTTCCAAACACATAACGTCACTCCAGGCAATACCCAACCACATATCAACTAGAAGAGTATCAGGTAATTTAGTCTTGTATGCTTGATATTCGACTGTTTTCGCAGCAAATCTATCACTCACTTGGTTCCTTATCTTTTTACTCCACAGGTTAGAAACACCTGTAATTTGATGCAAACCTCACTAACTTTCAGGAACATAGTGGGGCTGCTGTTAGATTGTACCTTAAACATCACCTACTAACCACTTCACCTCGTTAGTCTTGACCAGTGCTCCTACCCTTGATTTACGATCTTTTGACCTCTGCAGGGCAAGTGCTCCAGAGCAGAATTAAGCCCTGTTAAACGTTCGCCAAGACCTTAGTCTACTATGCTCTAGCATGTCACCTAACCCAAGTACATTATCATTAGGATCAGGTTAAGGGGCCTGGCTGCACATGACCTGCAATAAACTATAGAGCCCTTTTACAACTAAAATATTTAGACCTATTATAATAACTAATACATTTTGGATGGATATAATAATACGACTAAAAACTCATACCCTTACACACATTAACCTTATCTATTTAATCAACGTCATCCTGCACGCCACAAAGTGTCTTAATTAGACAGATTATCCCAGAATTATGTTTCAGATCCTGTTTGATCTGCGATTATTAAATAATTAATTAAACTGCGGCTAAAACTTCACTAAATGGTATGGTCTAACTGAGATGATTATTAACATGAGATTTAACCCGCTTGCAGCATTGAACTTAACATGGCATGAAGGTCTAAGCCATGCACACCCTGTTAATGCAGCTAGTTAGACTGCCTCACTGTACAATTTTTTGTTGGAAGTCCCAAAGCAGTCACTCACATGTTGGTCCCCCAAATTTCCTCCACTTTTTTGACGCACCTTTACTTAATTTCCCAATTGGTAAATGCCAAAGTCACGTGACTAGACCATTTGGTCCAACAATTTACTCTAGTCATCTAGCTGGATTGATTTGGGACTTGTAGTAGCGGATCCTCGAGATTTTAGTTGATGTAGACGCGTAAATAGCAGTACTAAAAAATGTATGTAGTTTTTTTCTGCAAATTGCATCTACAAGCATCACCATACATGAAAAAGTGTCAAAATGAAGCTTATTAAAGTCCCGTTGACAGGCAATAAAAGCTTTCATGTCTCGGACAAGCGATTAATAAACGTCTATGCAACCACTGCAGTATCGATAATACCTCACCGACTAATAATAACTGTGTTGCAACATCATGTAAATCGTAACACCAAAGTAGAATAAAATAATCGAGTGAAAAAATAATAGCAAGGCTTGGTTATTTTTTTTATAGCATATAAGATCTGTGATGTGGTGGGTATCGCTGGACCAAGGTGATGAGCATGGCAGCTGTATGATCTGTACGATGGTTCACTTGCTTGGTTAGCTGATTTCAAGAATCGAATTTTATTCAAATTAGCGTATAATTATAGGTTCGATGCATGATGGAGATACCGAACAATTTGCCACAGTTATGAGATCTCTGGTCCTTCAACGGTCTAACAGTACCAAGAAGAATAGTGCTTAGGTGGAAATGAGCCGTATTTTGTAATTAATAATTCGATGTTCCAGTACATGATACACCGCATAGTACTCAAACTAATACAGAACACAGATACAGCAAGACAGAGCCTAATGCTTACTCCAAAGCAGAGCAGCAGTTTCTGCCTGGTCTAGAACAAATGGGCTCAAAAACCACTAAATAGACGACATTAAACCCTAATTTAGCCATCTCTAAACACGTCTAAATTATGTACCTAATTAATTAAACTATATCCATCACTATTTCCACTTATTTCCACCATCTCCAATCTCCATCGAATCTAGATCTTCCCAAGATCCGAATCTCTACATAAATCCAACAACATCTTAACTTGCTCTATTTTTTCACAACCTACAATTTTTACCGCTCCTGTTTCTCCACTCCATTCTCGTCCTATTGTCTTACAATAGACCTCTCTGTAAAAGAAATGCGATTTTACCATAATTGGCGAACCTATAGATCAATAGGTAACTGAATGTTGAACGATATGTCCGGGACTGAAAAATAATAACAACACTAGAAGAATTAGCAATCTAGCGATCTCTGAATTTTGATCCCATCCTCGGCCCAATCTCGTCCTTCCTTCCTTCCTTTAACTCTCTCTTTGTCTCTCTTAATCCACGGCCACCTCCACCTTCAGCCTCGCTTGTCTCCGGTTTGCTCTCTCGCTTCGGTTCTGCCCTGTAGCCCACGCTTTTTTGCAATTATCCAGCGTCCCCCAAACGTTCCAGACGGCAAATTCATATTTTTCACCTCCCCCATCTGCCTTCTACTGCCTGTTGCAAGCCCAACCCTTCAGCCCCGCCCCAATCCGCTCTATGAGCTAGACTCTACCGCCCCTTTACTACCGGTTAATACACGTGATGAGTCACGTGACCACACCCAACTCGTTCATGGGAACATAAACCCACACACGCTTATCGTTCCCCACTGTTGTCCACCCCTGTGCTACCCTCCCACCAAACACCCTTGTAAGCGTTCCAGCTACAGCATTAGCAGCATCGCCAGAGTCTCCTCCGGCTGCCACACCACCACCCCGTCACATCCCTCCACTATGATGCACCTAAACAATAACTCGCTGTCCTCGTTGGGCTCCAATAAGGACAAGCAGTTACCGCCCATTCCTTCACCACTACCGTCATCTCCGTTGACGGCGTCCCATCCCAAGACCTCGATCGGACAAGCCGATGGCATTGCGCCAGCATCGCCGGTTTCTCCTGACTCGGAGATCCTTCAAACCAAGACTTTAAGACGGAAGAACTTCAAGAAACTTTCACTTAACGCGTCCCCCGTCAAGGATCCTCAACCAATAGATGATATTAAGTTTGAAAGCACGTCGTTACGACAAAAGAGAATGAACATGAGGCCAGCTCCGGTATTGAACCTTGATATTCGGGGCTCTAGCGGCACCAGTAACACCAGTAACATCAGTAACACCACTACCACAACTAGATTAGTGGCTCAATCAGTCACTCGTCATTCACCTACAACCACCCTTAATATTAACCAGAGTAATAGAAATATAGATCCAGATTCACAATCATCTCATGACATTATTGATGAACTTACCAATTTGGAACTCTCCAATAAACCTGCCAATAGAAAGAGACAAACCGTGATTTCTTCAATTTCTCCAACAAAATCCACTGCCACTTCTCCATCGGAAAATAAAGAAGCTATAATCGATAACATGTCTCCTATAGCAACCACTTCTTCTATAAAACTTAACAATAATGATTTGGTGACTCTTAAAAGTTTAGGTTCTGGTAATTCCGGTACTGTCACCAAAATTCTTCATGTACCAACTCAAAAAACCATGGCTAAAAAAATCATTCATATCGATCTGAAAACAGTAATTAAAACTCAAATTATTCGAGAACTTCGTATTCTTCATGAATGTCATTCTCCTTATATCATTGATTTCTTTGGAGCTTTCGTCAATAATAACAGTACCATTGTCATCTGTATGGAATACTGTAATTGTGGTTCCTTAGATAAAATCTTACCTTCATGTGATGGTAAACAATTCCCACTTTATGCATTGAAGAAATTATCATACGCAATTTTATCTGGTTTAACATATCTTTACACTACTCATAAAATTATACATCGTGATATTAAACCAAGTAATGTGTTAATGACCCATAAAGGTGAATTTAAATTATGTGATTTTGGTGTTAGTCGTGAATTAACAAACTCATTAGCTATGGCTGATACTTTTGTTGGTACTTCTACTTATATGTCACCAGAACGTATTCAAGGATTAAATTATGGTGTCAAATCCGATGTTTGGTCAATGGGTTTAATGCTTATTGAATTAGCAAGTGGAATACCTGTATGGACAGATGATGAAAATGGAGATCTGGCAGGTAATGGAGGTCCAGATGGTATTTTAGATTTATTACAAAGAATTGTTAATGAAACTCCTCCAACTTTATCCAATAAAAAGAACCCAATTACCAAAGAACCATATGATCCATTATTAAGTGAATTTATTGATTCTTGTTTGATTAAAAATGATTCAGAAAGAAAATCACCATGGGATTTATTACAGGAAGATGGATTTTTAAGTGGTGTTTCTAAGGGAGTTTATGATAAAGACGTTAAGGCATGGGCCAAGAAGATCAGAAAGAGTCATAAGAACGAATCCACCGAAGCAAGTTCATAAGGACCAAAAACAAACAAAAATTAACAAAAATTACAGGTCTTTTGAACTGGGGCGTCCGTGTTCGTTTTATAGAGTCTGATTACTACTACAATACTAGAATATAGCAACTGATTGGTTTGCTCCAAATACCATTTGTTGATAGAGTTCATATTAAAAGCGCCCCACAGGGCCAGCGCCCCACAGGGCCAGCTCTAGTACTGGTCTTGTTGGGTAAACCTTGAGTTACGTCCAGTTGTTCCTATTGTTTCAGTTGTTACAGATATTTTCCCCCCTTCTCATCCACCAATTTCACACATTCCAAATCCTTCATCGCATACTACAATACTGGGATCATCATCATCATCATCATCACCCCTATCTTCATCACCCACGATCCCTTTTACTTCGTATTGCTGTGACCAACCAGCCCCTTTTCTCCTCCACTGTGCATCAGGCCTTTTAGCATATCCGTATATAGAGTTAATTCGGATTAAATACATTCTTCTACTGTAGATCAACCAAGGGTTGATATTGACTTGATATTATCAACACTACAATTATTTCGTTGGCATCATTCATTTAAATACGTAAATAATTAGAGTGGTCTATAAACCAACTCCAAATAGTTTAAAAGTGGATAGAATCCGGTTTTGAAAGCAAGCGAATAAATTAGGTCTTCGTTTATAATTTTAGTTTTGGTATCAACATGATGATGGATCTAATTAATTGTTTTACTTGAGGAAAGCACCGTTGGTCAACTCCAATTCCAACTCGTAGTCTGGTTGGAATTCACCATATAAACTTTCTGGATCACCAGTTAATTCAAGACTGTATTGCGCCACATCATCAGGAATGATTTGTTTCTTTAAACCAGAGGCATCAGCCAATAATTGTGCTTGACAAGAGCTTTCCAATAAGGTGAATAAGTAAGCAGCTTCATCAACAGTAGAACCAACAGTAAGAAGACCATGGTTTTGTAAAATAGCAGCAACACCGTTTGGACCAAGAGCTTCGGCGATTTCTTCACCTTCTCTTTCATCAACAGCAACACCACCGAAGTTAGTGAAGACACATTGACGCTTGTAGAAAATACACACATCTTGGTTGATCATTTCAAGTTCCTTACCAAAGGTGGAGAAGGCCTTACCGTAGATCAGGTGGGCGTGACAAGCAGAAACGATATCTGGTCTAGCCTTGTGAATAGCAACATGGATAGAGAAACCAGCGGCGTTAACGGCAGCTTGGTTACCATCTTCCAAGATATTACATTCTTCATCAACGTGGACAAAGTCACTGACCTTCATCAAAGAGAAATGTCTACCTAATGGGTTGATCCAGAAAGTACCAGGTTGAACAGGGTCCTTGACGGAGATATGACCAGCAGTACCAACAGAGTAACCTAATCTACCAAACACTCTGAAGGAAGCAGCCAAATGCTCAAGCATCCACTTTCTCTTGGCGTGTAAATCAGTGAATTGTGGAATAGGGTATGGAGGTGGAAGACCTTTGGCAAGGTTATGGGCTCCCTGTATAACTTCATCGTAACCTTTAGAGGTGGCGGATTTTTGGGCAGCAGCGGCGGCAGCGGTAGGAGTCATGATATAGGATAGGTATAGATAAGTAATCTAAAAAAAAAGTGATAGTGATTAGATAAGGGGATCACTAAGTATTTATAGTGGAGAGATGGTGTGCCGTTGGAGATGGGCCATTCCATCTTTATCAGTGAAAGACACTGACGCTTAGTGTCGCGTAACCCTATTGGGAGAGGCGCGATGGCAACTAGAGTTGAGATTAGCATATTTCCGCAGCATTAGAGTGTGGGGGAAACGATCATGTGCTGTTTTGTTTGCCAGTTTGGATCATATAGTCGCGGATAACTAGCGCCAGTAGTACCAAGAAGACTGTATACTATTGGGGGGTTGGGTGGTGGTGTTGGATATCTATACAGTCTTGTTAGTAAGCTCCAGGCCACGAGTCGGAATTGCTGCCACTTAAAAATTAAGGCAGATGACTGGAATTTTCACCAGCCAAACAAGCCATAGAAACAGTACTGAGTTCTAATTAAGGCTAGTTGCAACTATTAAACCAGCTGTGGCAAATTTCACCATATATGAATGGTGCTCTATAACTGGAACCTGATGGCTTTTGGTTGATCAGATCTTTACCGTTCATGGTATACGATGCACAGTACTGTTACTCTGATTAGGCTGCGAAATTACTAGTAAACTAAGTCTGCCTTTATTTTTACTTAGCCACGAATGATTATTTAGACAGGTTGTAATCTTCACATTGATAGAAAGACCATACAAATGCCAAGGGCAAACTCAAGGCATTTGTAATCCAGCTCCTACATTTTGATACATAATTATTATCATTCTCTTTAGAAATTAATCCTCTCTGAAATTGATAATGTACACTTATTAAACATCGAATCCCGGGAGCTCTGATATGCCAATAAATATTTCTATTACGACGAACGATCTATAAATGGGTTTTGATCTTTCCAATTGTTTGTTCATCTCAAAAACTTAGCGAAACACTCTGACACCGACCATCTATGTACCTGGCTTTTCGAGTCCAGTTTTCTCCATCCTCAAGTAGCATCAGGTCGAAGAAATAGATAAGAGCTCAGTTCGAAGATGTTAGCAGCGAATCCGAGCCTTCATTCGTCTGGTATAAAATCTACGACCTCTTTACTCCTTTCATAACTATCTCGACTACTATTAGTTGCAACTCAAGTTGCAAAAACATTATACTCCTGCATATAAATACTTCATCTTGAAATTCGGCATCTTCTGTAGTTCCGAGTAGGTGTGATTTCTCCTTTGGCCGAGGATAAAACTTGAAAATGTCCCCCAAAAAGTACCCCTTCAAAACTATTTGTGTGGGGGAAAACGTATGTAGCTGCAGTAGCCTCCACACCCAAGCAAGGCATATCTAATACTAGACCTGTAGCCGCAAGAAACGGACATTATCCAAAATAGGTATTAAACTAACGTGTCTTCTCCCCCAGAAAATGGTTCCAAAAATGGATGCAAATTGCGCGAAACTCAAAACGTTAAGCGACAACCGACGTTCAATCGATACAATACAAACAATCTTTCCGATAAACTAAAATCTATTATTTGACAAGTTCATAACTACCATTGACAGAGGATATAATAATATATATATTTAACATGTTGATACAAGTCACCACATGGAATGCCATTTTAGGAAATCTTTCCGAATTTTCAACTAACTCATGATATGTTTCCATTGACAGACTTGGAAATTTCAACACCTGATACCTTTTGACTATAAGATGAAGTTGGTTGGAGCTTTCTAGTTGATCTGATTTCATCCATAGCATAACCAGGAATTCTGATATTCCAATTCTTTTCCAAATGTAATTGAACATCCTTAGCATCAATAGTATCCACCTTACGATGCTTGGCTAATCTACAAGCAAAACTAGTAACAGAGTTGATAAACTCATCTGCCAAATCTAGAAGTAATTCTTCAACATTTCCATCAATATTGGTCTTTCCATCTCCTTCATCCACTCCTGTAGTACTTACCAATTCGGTAAGTTTTCTCTTAGTAAGCACACGGCCTTCAGCATCTGGTAAATTACCTGTAGCACCACGACTAGCGAGGTCAAACATTGGTAATTTGGTGATAGCTGGGGTGTTTAAAAGAGCACCCAAACTACTTGCTGCACCTCCAGTAAGCGACGGTCTATTATCACCATTGACCTTAAGAGTCACTGATGTTGGTGGCTTAACATTGATGGTATTAGAAATTGGAATCGATGGAACGCTTGGCTTGGTAATACCTGATAAATTAATATGTGGAGGATCTCTGGCCAGTGGTGATTGTGACTTCTTTGGTGATCCTTCCTTTGGTGTATCAGCAGAAGCATTGGCAGTGGTTACAGGTGCACCAGCACTAGCACCAGCACCAGCACCAGCACTAGCAGTTGCAGGCCCAGGTGCAGTTGCCAGTGGGGTTGATAGCTTTTTATCAGGACTAGCAGCACTTGATGCTGGTCTGGTCTGTTGCAATGGTGGTGAACCTGATGCAAGTGTAGCTGAAAGGCCAACTGGTGTTTGACCTTGGCTGGGAACAGCAGACACTGGCTTTGACAGCTGTGGAGGAACACTTGGTACTCTTGACTGTTGCTGATGAAGCTGCTGTTGTTGTTGCTGAAGTTGTTGCTGCTGCTGTTGCTGTTGTTGATGTTGTTGTTGCTGTTGTTGTTGCTGCTGCTGTTGCTGTTGTTTTTGTTGTTGCTGTTGTTGTTGCTGCTGCTGTTGCTGCTGTTGTTGCTGTTGAAGAATTCTTTGGGCTTGTTGTTGAACCTGTTGGATCTGACTGACTTGAGGAATTGGTCTTTGAGGTGCTGCTTGCGCTCTTTGTGGTGCAGGGTGTGTGTTTTGAGGAGCGGATTGCTGCAAATTCATGGCTGGAGAATTAATCTTCTGCTGTTGCTGTTGTTGGGCAACTTGTGGCATGAACTGCTGTGATTGGGAAGGAGTTGGAGCGGAGATTGGGGCTTGTGTTGGTGTTTGAGACAGCACTTGACCCGGAGTACCCACATCACCAGCTGCTCCATTATTACCCTTTACCTGTTGCATCAACTGGTTTCTCATAATAATTCCTACCCTTTGGAATTGAGCAAATTTAGCCTTCCATTCATTAATCTCTCTATCAAGTGCAGCCAGCTGCTCAGGAGTAACATTTCCGTTCTTGCTCTGCTCTAAGATCCGAATCTTTCTTGCAACCTCCTGCAATCTCTGCTTGACTTGGTTGAATCTTTCCATCGTCACTGCATTTGCAGGAATTGAAGGTGTGTTACTGTTTGCTTGTCCCAGCAGGTTTGAGGTCCGTAACTGCTGCTGTTGTTGGAAATGCTGTTGAGCCTGTTGTTGTGTTTGAGTCTGTTGCTGCTGCTGCTGCTGCTGTTGTGCTGGAGCTGCTTGTTGTTGCATCAATGGAGACTGTCTCATTTGTTGTTGCTGCTGTTGTTGTAATACTGGCAGCTGACGTTGCATCAATGGAGACTGGTGTAACGGATCAGCCAGGAGACCAGGTGAGCCCATAAGAGGAGTGGCCTGGGTCGATCCTTGTCGCGTTTGTTGCATGTTATTTGGAATAGGTGATTGTACACTAGAAGGAGTAGGCTGCGATGAAAACCCTTGTTGAAGAGAAGGAGACCCAGCTGCTCCTGCAAGCGCCAGTTGTTGTTGTTGACCATTCTGGTTCTGTTGCTGCATTCTGGACCGCTGTTGCGCCTGGTAATTCAACAAAATCTGTCTAATATTCTCCGCCTTACTGTAGTGCTGTTGCTGCTTGGCTGGATCATCACCAGATGCCTTCGCTAAAGCAACCTCATTCTTAAGCGCCAGTACAAGGTGTGGAACTTGACTGGGATGAACATTGATTTGTCTTTGACCCTGACGGTTCATGCCGTTTGCTGCACCATTCATGTTCGGCTGGCCCTGATTGGACATGGAGCCGTTACCGCCTTGCATGTTCTGATGGTTGGAGAGATTGTTCATGGTGGGAACGGGGAGATAAGTGATGGATTGATGGTGAAGTTTGGTATTTGGCGTTTGAACTGGAGAGAACAAAAGTCACGTGAGCACAGTGTCCTAGTGTGAGTTATTGGTCAGACGCGAGGTTAAGAGTGGAAGGAGGTGTGTAGTGAGAAGGTGGTGCTATTAGAAGGTGATTAAGATGCAGGAAAAGGATCAGAAAAGAGAGTTGGGATTTTTATGGCTTTTTTGGAGGAGATTCAGGTGTTATTAGGGCGAAATCAGTGTGGCATCGAGACCAACCGTGTATTTTGGGGGTATAGAGGAAAAATAGGTAAAGATGAGTAATTAAGTGGTCTTAATTATCTATTTCAGAGGATGATAACTAGACAAGAGCCTTCAAAAATGTTAATAAAACTGACTTTGGAGTAATTGGATTACGTAATCAATGACTAAGCGGTATATCCAATAATCAAAATGGAATTCACGAGTTTAGAGCAAGTAAGAAGACGAAGAACACTTTCAATCATGGAATATTATATAGCAGATAGTAGATAAAACTTTCAATCAATTGTTTTGGGAAAAATGTCTGAAAATTTCACCAGAAATAGAAAGTCCAGCACCAAAAAAAGTACTTGCTACACCATAAGTATACACAATTTCATATTAGTGATGGAGTTTGAACGTCCAACTAGTCAATATTTGAACAATTGTGTGACCAAATAATTGAATTATATAGTTACAGGGTTTTTAGTTGATATAATTGAAAAGAAAGAACTTAAAACAGGTGAGATAACAATAATATAGCATAAAATGTATCATCTTGTTTAGAATAATTCTTTATTTTTTCACTTCCAAAAATTTTATAACAATTGGGACCCTTTGAATTAAACTTCTGGGGAACCGACAAAATTATAACCTTTCAATTAAACCAATTCTTCGGTTTATTGATAATTTAGAAATAGTAACAACATATCATCAGGTATAAAAACAGAATAGTTCATTCTATTTCTTCAAATTTAATTATCTACATCAAATTCTATCGGGAGGTATATTATTAAATATTAATTATAACAGCTAACTAAACTTGCTGAGAAACGGCCTCTTCAGGCTTTTCGTGAATATGTTCGTTATCGGTGGTGACACTCTTGTCTTGTTCAGCACTGGAAGATTCAGGTTGAACTTGGTTGGCTAATTCAGCTTCCTTGGCAGCCTTTTCAATGGCCATTTGCTTGAAGAATGCAGCATAACCAAACTTAGATCTAGCTCTAAGGGCTGGACCGTATTTTTCAAAAACAAAAGGAACAGGAACCATAGCAAGAGCAATGAAACCTAATAAGGAAGAAGCCCAGCCAATGTGTAATTTTTGGTACATTTGAACGGTAAATAATGGGAAAACAGAAGCCATGATATAACGTAAAAGGTTATTAGCAGCTAAAGCAGAAGCAACATTTGCTGGAGGGAAAGACATGGAGAAGTATAAGACAATGGATAAGAAAATTAAGATCAAACCAAAACCGAATGGGACACCAGCAGCAGCTGGAGCCATCCAGTGAACACTCTTTCTACCAGTCCATCCTAACCAGAAAAGAGCTGGTGGTAAACAAACAGCACCAATCTTACCGACTAATAATTTCTTTTCTGGAGCATCCCAGATCATGTTACCATTTTCATCGTATTTACCTCTGGTTCCATCTGGGTTCTTTGGGAAGAAATAGAATTTATCTAAGATGACGTAGAAAAGAACACCACCACATAAACCTAAACCAACACCAATAAATGGAAGACCAGAAACACCTTGGTCCATACCGTAGACACCTCTGAAAATAATTGGGAAGGCTTCGAAGAAACCGAACAAAACAGCGAAAACGAATGCAATATAAATGGACATAATTAAAACAATTGGTTCAACAACCAAGACTTCTAATGGACGTAATAAAATGTAAGAAGCAGTGGTCTTGATAGATTCCTTGGTAACTGGAGGAGTAATAACGTGGAAACCTCTCTTGATGGCTCTTCTCTTTAAAATCATTGGCTTGTAAGTTTCTGGAGTAATTAAAACAAATGGTAAAAGAGCACCAGTGATCATAAGAAGAATCCAGGAAGCACTCCATTGCCAGTTCTTATGTTCGGCTGCGAAATTACCAATAACTGGACCAGCAACTGGACCCAAAAATGGAGCCAAACAGAAAAGAGAAACGGCAAATGACAAGGCAGGTGGGTCATTGGACCAAAGATCAGAAATGGTACCACCAGCAATAGAAAGAGCTGGAGACAAACAGTAACCATTGAAAAATCTGAGAATTAATACAACATGGATTTGTTTAGCTAAGCCGACACCCATGGCAAAAAGCATACCAATTGGAAGGGAAATAATGTAGACATAACGACGACCAATGGTTTCAGACAATGGAGCACTAATAAGTGGACCTAAGGCCAAACCCAAAATATAAAAGGTCAAACCAGAAATCACCAATTCTTGAGATGCGCCAAATCTTTGCATCATTTGTGGTGTACCACTGACATAAAGGGAAGAACCCAAGGAACATGACAAACAGATAATGGCCACTTCGAAAGTAATGGCCCATTTCTTCCATATTGGCCAGTTGTGAGGGTTACCAGGATCGTTACCATCATCCCAGTCCAAATGTTCCACTCTGATTTCTCTCTTACCATGACTATCCACTGCGTCTTCTGCAACATTAGCTTGGTCTACGTGCGAATCACGAGAGAATCTTCTATTCAAGTCATTTTCATCACATATGGCATCATCATCAACATGGTCTGGGTGGTAGCTGGAGTCGGCGCCGGATTTGGCAGCGTCCTTTTCTTTGACATCAACACCATCAATTGTGGCGTCATCGTTGTCGTTGTCGTGATCGTGATGTTCTTGTTCATGCTCATCGTCATAATATTCCGGATGTGGTGCGTCCAGATCAATTTCTTCAGCAGTCTTGTAGGAAACGTTAGCCGAAGAAAATGATTGTCTTGATTCTTCTTGTTGGTCAACACCAGCAGCAGCACGAAGCTGGTCTTCTTCTTCTTTAGATGCACCTAAGAAACCCATTGCGGTTACTGAATATGAATTTAAAGCAATTGACTAGTTTTTATGGGAATTATGGTTACTACTTATAGGATGCATCAGCAATATTTAGGTTTACGGAGTTAACAATAGAAATATACATTTGTGACACTGGGTACCAGAAATGGATGTTCAGCCGAGCCTGCCAGCCTTTTGATTACTATAGTATTGGTAACGGTTTGTCTGGGCATGTTGTTCCTCGGCACAATTTGTATATAGTATATTTAGGATGCATTGTGCGGCCAGTAAAAGAAAAAAAAAAAAAAAAAAAAACGAGGCCACTGCAGCCGAGGTTTAGAGCGTCTGTGCAAGTGGCTGCCCTCTCCGGCTCAACTTAAAGATTCGACTGCATTAACCTCCTTGGTTACAGTACGGATATTATTCAGTAGAGGGTGGGATGTTGCTAAATGTTGGTTTTGGAACCCATACCAATTGGATTGGCCGCGTTAAAGGGCTGATGTTTTAATTATGGCCAGTCAATTTTTTTTCTATTGTTATTTTCTTTTTTTTCATGCCAGTTCTGCAGATCACGTCACTGTTGAGATGGACTGGCTGTGCATATGAACAATTACTATCAACGCAATAGACGGAGATGAGGGCGCACTAGAATTATTAATATTTTGCAGAGAAACTGCCGCTTACGTAACACACACGGACGGAGTTTATCTACTACTTCCCTAGCACACACACTAATCCTAGACATATCAGGCTACACTCCACACCACCCCAGATCATGTTTAGATCTATACGAGCCCTTTCGCGCAGGCGGAGATAGATGCTAAAGCATGACAGGATTGAGCTTCAACAACCCCCCTAATTACCCAAACGATTTACACTCTACAAACCCTCAATTCGTTCCTCTTTATCATTGCTTTCATTCGGAACTTAGACAAATTGCCGAACTACGTTCTAAGCTTTCTCAAACTTTAATCACAGGGCCGTAGAGAAGGAGGCATAGCTAGAATTACAAGCACAATTGCCAATTGCCACAAGGGGGTTATTCCATAATTAGGCTTATGAATGAGGGGACTTTCCTCCTCCAGAGTTTCAAAGTTCGGCCCCTGTTCCATCCTCACCCACCAGTACCTGTAAGATGTAGACTCATAAGTGGGTTTGGCTCGGGTTAATGATTGATTAAGGAAGGTGGGGAGAAGAACCATTTGGGGTTCAATTGGGGTTCAATTGAGTTTCCATGACATGTGGTCAAACCCCACCATTTGCTAGAACTATCATCTACAAATCTTGATGGTTATTGTCTAATTTTTCACACTCCGATTGTTTGTATACTTTAATTGTAGGTGGGGGGAGCCCTTTTTTCTTGCAGTCTATGATTTTTTTTTTTTCCCTTTCAAACAAACCTTAAGGAGACCAATTTCCTGCCAAAAATTAAAATGGAATCGCTCTGTGTACAGGCCCTACCTTATGATAGATAAGATTAGTTTTTGTAGCTTAGTTCTATAGAGCTTCTACAATAGCTACTATAGCGCAAGCACTGGTTAGATAGTATCTAGCATGCTGTATCACTCGCAGCCACCAAGCAATGCAATTGCAAGTACAACCGCAACTTCAACCCTGCACAATCAAAGCACTATAGTAAGGTGATTGTTCCTTGTAAATCTTTTTCTATGCATAGCCGATCACTTGGAGCTGCGTCAATAAAGACAATTGGTAAGGCTGCTACAACACCCCCAGCCTATTTTCTCTAGTTAGATAAGGGTGCTTCCATGGTACACGGTGATAAGACGCTGTAGAAGTCGATTGGTAAGCGTATAACTAAAAAAGAAAGCTGCAAAATATTCCCCTCCATTAACTACTATGCTGTTTTGATGATTCACTCAATTTATTTTCTCGTACCTAATAGTCATGTAAGAATGTATATTTAGTGTTGCATCGCAATTTTTTATGCAATAAAATCTATATAATTAAACTGGTCACATTTAAGGAAGCACTAAGCGCTGAATAATCAAATGTTACGGCAGAGAAAAGCAATACCCAATTTGCCATCGCTTACCATCTCTAAATGGTACCACCGTAGAACACTGCCGACAGTGGTGTTCAAAATATACTTGGCACGATCTAACTCAACCTCTAAAATTAGTGCCGGGTTCTATTTGGTATCCCGGCAACGGTGCGAATACGATACCATCCCAATCGAGCAACAGGACCGAGATGTGATGCCACCATACTGCCTTGAAAATTCGGACTTTTTTCTTTTACTGTTTCAAGACATGTAGATACATGTAAGATGTAGTTTGTTGAGTAGAATCTTGGGCTATGTATATGTTGGAACAAGCGTCGAAAGCTTAAAAAGTGGAACTTTTCATCTCAGTGAAGAGAAAAAAAAATCAAGTGATTTCTCACTATACGAGATCTGCCGAGGGCCAACCTAAACACCCGAAGTTAAGCGAAACGAAAAGCACACCACGGGCGTCCCTCAATCACACGTTTCTATGCAACGGATAAACAGATCTTCTATTTGATGTAACCCTGAGATTTAAAAAACCAATATTTTTGGGCACTTTTATCGCCTCAAAACTTTTTGGGACAATTTTGCACTTCTATTTTGTGGTTCCACTATTGTTGGGATCAACTGACTAAACCTGTAGATCGTATAGTTCGTACTCATACACCTTAATTGCAACACTGCGGCAATCTAAGGGTCTTAAGTGTTGATAAGACCTCTAAGCCACACCAGTAATTTGGTTATTCTTTTATAGTTTTCACTTTTCATTGACTGGTTGGCTCCATCCATAGTACATTTTGGCTCTAATATATCCAAAAGTGACATTGCACCCAAAAATAACCACTATGAATGCACTAACCACCATGAAAAACTTGAACCCTAATGGCTCCACCAATGAATTGATAAGAATACCAATAGTCTGGGCACTAATGGAGGAGGTATTACCCCTTTTCGAAGGATCTTGAGTCATGCACTTATACCAGTAAGCACACTGCTTTTCTAAGGCCGGAACGATAGTTTCAGGCATGCAATTGTTCTCGTAATAGGAACGACGACAACTTTCAATTTCAACCATGATTTGTCTAGTCTGCTGTGATACCTTAAACAGGACATCTTGTCGTATAGACAGAATCACCGTGTAGACGATGTAGCCTGCGTACAAAGACATGGCTGCATT
This sequence comes from Suhomyces anneliseae, assembly GCA_030568535.1. Lineage (NCBI taxonomy): Eukaryota > Fungi > Ascomycota > Pichiomycetes > Serinales > Debaryomycetaceae > Suhomyces > Suhomyces anneliseae. Next base: position 205,990 of record JAJMGB010000011.1, on the reverse strand, counting down.
GACAATAAATTGAAGATATGATGATAAAATGTAAGGAAGATGAGAAAGTGGTCTAGATGCTGGTGACCATGGCTGTGGTAATGGTACCAGTACCATATGCGAAGATACGTGGTGACTGAGTTGATTATGGACCTGATTGTGGGGTACTGGCCGATAATGCTCAGTTTTTGCAACCTGATTATTGTCCTGTCTTGGAGGAGTCAGATCGCCATAGTAGTGATGATGATGGACAATGGACTGTGGGAAAAGCAGAGGACGGTCATAGTTGAAGCCCATGGACTTACGAAGATCATAGCTTTGGGTCATAGCGTTGGTCTGCAATGGGAACCCTGCTGCTACCTTATCGTAGTCTCCACGCGCAGGATTATACACGTACTCGTCACTAGGCTTTTCTAGGAATGATGATATGTCAGATTTGGAGGAAAACGAACTAACATTGGCCGTGCGGTGGCGCAAGGCGGGGGTACCTAAAGTATACTCGTGGTCGTAATCGAAACTAGTTGATGCTGGTGCGTGTTGTTTTGGAGATGCTTGATTTGATCTTGATCTGGAATCATCTGGCCTAACTGGTGCGTTGGCGGCACCAGCCTTATCTGGAGGAGCCATCAACAATAACCGAGGACGAACGGCCAATTTGGCGCCTAGAGTGGTAGGAGAGAGAATGGCTGAAACTAAACTGGTATCCGCATAATCTTCCTCTTCTTCTTCTACCAGAACTTGATTTGGATCTTTCATCTGATCCTCCACTCCTATAATGTCCTCCACTTCCTCCACTTCTAACACGTCCCCAAACTCACGTGGATCGTCGATATCCATCATGTCGTCATCGTGATAACCGCCGCCTCCGCCGCCGTCCCGGTCTGCCAATGAAAGACTCTGCAAGAACGACCCGTCGAACTCAAATGTCATGTTGTGATAACTCCAGGCCTTGATTCTACACGGTTGCATAAATCACTAAGTTTTCGGTGCGCGCACGACACCGATGATTTAAGTGATGAGGTCTCAAACTTGATATGAGATGGCTGCTAGTTATGGGTTCCAAAAAGAAGAAGGCTGAAAAGCACAAGGATTTCGTCAAGCCCAAGCTCAGGGTCGGTAAGACCGCCGCTAAGCCCGACAACCATACTGATACTTCGTTCGTGGCACGTGCCATCAACTTACCAAACCAATCGCTTGCCAAAAGAGCTGGAACCTCTACCACCAGTGGTGATGCTCAAGAAGTGGATTTAACCCACCATTTGTCGCTTACTAAGCACCATGCTTCTACCACTCGTAAGGAAGTCTTGGGTTACATCCAGCTGCATCTTCCAGCCAACCCATCTTTCTATAAGAACATCTTAACCGCTGTGACTCCATTAATTCTTGATCAATCAAGTGGTGTAAGAACTGCATTGGTCAGTTTATTACTTGCATGTTCCGAAAAGCAACCGGGGCTTTTGGATCTTCATTTAAGAAGCATTGTGCTTTTTATCTACTCTGCCATGACTCATATTCAACCAGATATCAGAAATGATTCTACTAAATTCTTACAAATAATAGTTGACCAAGCTGGTCAATCACTTGCACGAGCATATTTTGTTAAAACAGTGAAAAATTTCTTTGGTCTTTTAGCTTGGACTTTGACTGAAGATAAGAAGGCTCAATCTTTGGCTATTACCACCAGTCTGTCTCTTGGAGGATCTACCAAAAAGGCTCGTATTCTCCATTTGATAGTGTATAGAAAATTCCTCGAAGCTTCTCTTTTTGAAGAAGAAGCCAAGAAAGATGAAGAAATCATTGCTGTGCATCCTCAATCATACAAGTACATTGTTTCCCAAACTCCACAACCATATGCTCCATTAAACCTTTTCACCAGTACTATTCCAAGATCAAGAATAGTAGAAAGTGAAGTTTCTAGTATGGGTATTGATGACGGTACCTTTTCACTTAAAGATTTAGATACCATTTCATCTGAAGATTTGGAAACTAGAAGAAAAATCATGAATGATGTATTTTTAAGACCTAGTATGAAGAACTTGAGAAGTTTGGTTAAGGAAGGAGGAGAAGTCGGAAGAGAAGCCAACTCTTGTATGGCAGTTCTTGACAAACTCACTGCTTCTCAAGCAGCAGCAGAAGAAGAAGAGTCAAACAAGTAATGAAGCTTCAAGTGAAAAGTTGCAGCCACTAAAAAGAAAAGAATTCCGATTAATGAAAGAAAATCAATTAAAAGAACAAGAATAACAAAAACTCTACTATGGGCTTGATAAGACTTTGATCTGGTTTAGATTTACTTTATCTTCTACAACGAATTGGAATTTTAGAATATAGACTAGGACAGTATGAGAAGCTGCCAGTTTTCTGCTTTACCAATTAGACTCCTATTGTACATTAATAATAGACATTGATAACGAAAAAGCGTAGCCACCGTAAATTGAAAGTAGAAACCAATTTTGACCTTCTCCTAATAGTGTTAACTCATTAATGTAGCACTGAAAAGGGTCCAAATACTGCAAAAAAGCCCAAAATCACTCCTAAAACACCAGTACAAATCCCCAGTTTTCGAGCCAAAACTAACATACTCCAGCCTGACCATTTTAACCACTTCTTAGGACTCAATTACCTCTTCCAGACACTTTTTTCCAATACAATATCTCCCGTTATCTCACCATCTCTTCTTTGGTTCCTCTACATCTGCCGCAGTGTGTCCTGCACAAGTTGCAAATCTCCATCCTCAAACCACAATTGGTCGCTTGACACTTACCAGATCTGTTCCCCTCAAAACCACCCTTTCTCCACATCCACAACCATGTTCAGAATACCTGCTCTCTACAGACCACTCGTTGTGGCGCTCCCAAAGTACGCCGCTTCTAGAACCTTCTCCAGACCGTTCTCCGCCGCCCCAATCTTACTCAAAAAGAAACCTAATAAAAAGGCAGCAGCCGCCGCTCCTGTTGAAGAAGAACCAGTCGAAGTATCAGAATTGATCGATTTCGAAGATGCCACCTCCAAGTTCCAAACCGTCATTGAAAAGTTTACCAAGATCGCCAATGAGAGCAAATTGGGTAAGACCAATCCTCGTATTTTCGACAAGTTAATTGTCAATGTTCACGATGAAGAATTACCATTTACTTCAGTAGCTCAAACTTCCATGAAGGGAAGAAACTTCATTGTCACCTTGTTTGACCCTGCCCATGCCAAACACGTCATCAACACCATCTTGGGATCAGGATTGAACATGAATGCCCAAGTTGATCCTTCCAACAAGTACACTTTAAAGGTTCCTTTACCTCCAGTCAACACCGAGACCAAGAAGGAAAGCGTCAAGCAATTGAAGGAAGTTTACGAAAAGATGAAGAATGGTTCTGCCAAGGGCAGTTTGGCCGCCATCAGAGCCGATGTCAAGCACAAGTTTGCCAAGGTGGTTAAGAAACAAAAGAGTGATGCTGAAAACAAGGTATTGCAAGACTTCGAGAAGTTGCACAAGACTTACAGTGAGAAATTGAGTGAAACCTTCAAGGCTGCTGAAACCGCTATTCTCAAGTAAGCCAGATATCGCTTGATTTAACGGTCTCTTCATTCAATTGGGCCCTCTAAACGTCGCTGCTTGGCCCCCAGTATAAACTACAACTACAGAATTAACAGTGTTAAAGGTCTCTACATCGGACATCGGTATATATCCAGTTCCAGGTTTCAATGGTACTGATAAAATGCATTGGGCTATAGAGTTATTAAGCTACATTGGCTAGAACGCTACTCCTCCCCCAATAAATAACCTCTTGGAGTTCCGTTCACACCACTCGATAACCCTCAAACTATAACTGATCAACTCCTTCGAGTTCACCGACTCTGTACATAAACAATAAAACTCAAAAGAATCATCTGAAAGCATGAATCCGGTTACGTTTTTCCATTTAGTGTAGGTCAACTTTTTGTTGCTAAAAGAGTTCAAAATCTTATTCTGGGGCTTGAACACTTTGGTAACCTTGGTATTTTTAAGCATAGAGTAGAAGTACACCAATTGAAGTGTACTATTGATATTTCTTTCTCCATTAAAGTTGATTATATCACTCATAATGTACTGGTTAGACTTGGTCACTTTGTATATGAAATGCTTGATCACCGGGACCTTTATATCATGTAACGAAAGTCTAGATGACAATATCAACTCTTTGTATAATTTAGTCTTGAAAGATTCATGCTTGATAAGTTTTCTAATTATATGCTTGGCCACCTCTTGCATCTCAAAGAACGAGTTCTTATTACCACTGATAAGAATAATAGTCATAGGAGACACCGCAAGTTGTGAACCAGTATTGATGTAGTCTGCTAAATTGAACTTCTTGACGAACACATAAAGAAACCCGTTTTGATTAAATCTAGGCATACACAAAGGTACCCAAAGATCACCTTCAACTTCGCTTTCATGAGACTCGGTCGACTCAATCATTGAAAGCAAAAGCGTGATATCTTCATTGGTTAAAGTATGGTTCTTTGGCTTCATGTAACTCAAGATTTTATTAGAAACTGTAAGGAACGAAAAGAGCAAGTCTTCGCTAATATTCTTCTCGTCATCTTTCTTGAAAAAGCCAGTTTTCTCAGGATCTTTCTCCTTAAGTTTCTTAGATGAAAGGAGAATATTGTTAAGTTGGGTCCGAGTGGTATTGGTAATTTTAATGTTCTGTAATGAAGACCCCAAAAGTTGGCCGATAAAGTAATCGAAACCAACACGATTGGATCCGTGAGGATGAAGTCCATATGTCAGCTTCATACACAAATTGTCTAGATTATGAAAGTCCAAGGGAGTCAAGACTTTCCGTAAGTCATAATTCATCCTGTTATGGAAATTCTTTTCCAAGGTTGGTTTTGATAAGATCAGCAATAAATAATTGTACAATGTTTCAAGTTGGTTTTTTAATATACTATCTTCATCTTGTCCCATCAGCTCGTAGCCGATTTTGGTGATAGCCACGAATATAAGCTCTTTCTTACTCATGACCACGATCTTAAGGTCATCGCCCAATGTCATTGACTTTATTTCTTCCTTCATATTCTCTTCAAATGTAGACACAATTGTTGTAATTATTCCCATATAACCTATGATTATATCGTCTGATCCATTCATGGAATAAATGGGTTTACCAGCAGACGATAATATAAAGAACTGCTTGAGTTTGGCGTGGAACGCCTTATCATTGGCAGATTTATCTATTTGGACATATTTCTCATAGAAATCATTCTCTAATGCTGCTTTGGACCGAGTGGTCTCGTTCTGGGCCTCTGTCTCTTCTTCCCATTCGTCAATACACTTATCTCTGACTCCAAACACGTTCAAGTCTACGTAGCTGACCGGCTTGGACTCCTGTTCTTGTCTCTGTTCGTATCGTATCAAACCGTTCAATATCGTGTGCAATTCCTCTTCCTCTTGGGTGTGGCTATGGTGGTCATACTCCAACTCACTTTCGTAACTATGGACCGATTGGTGAACCAGCTGACTATCAAGAATTTCGCTAGCAGACTCAATAGTCCCGTTTCCCACTGTCTCTAAGTTGATAGCGGTTGTTGGCAGACTGATAAACGAGCCTGTTGGACCGCTTAACTCAGGTCTGAATGGACTGGCTGTTCTTGGTAAGAGAACAGAAAGACTAGACGCCATTCGACGGGGTTCTGGTTTGGGAGACTCGCTGGATGGCGAATTCGACTCAATTGGATCGTGTGTCTCGTGTATTTCGGGCGATTCTGGTGATGCTGTGCTCCTTCCTATTGGACTATCTGGTGGCATTGTGATAAGTGACCAATGGTTTTACAACAGTGGTTGGTGATAGCGGGTACAATAAGCGCCGTGATCCAGTAGATGAATAATACTGGGATGAATGCTGCCTAGTTTGGTACGCTATTGTTCGCTTTGCTCCTTGTGTGGCTAACAGAATTGAGTCTGTTTTATGTGTTGATGTTTAGGTATAAAGTTAGGTCTAGATCCGTCTCGCTAGCAAATAGTGAGACTTGGTGGTACACGGCGGTAGCCTCGCGCGAGAAAGATAAATATACCGCGACAACAGTGACAACTTAAGCCTAGGCTACACCCAAAAACCACACAATAAATATACCCAGACTCCACAGAACATACCCGTCTAAATAGCCTCTGTTTTAAAATAAATAGGTTTAATGGATCTAATGGTTTTCAATCCACATAAAATGTAAGAGAAAACTGAAGTAACTTAATTTTACTCTAAGCATTAACTAATACATTTATAGATATAGATGTATAACTGATAAGTTGAAGTCTTGACCTAGCAAAGTTAATTAATATAGAAGCTTTTATTAGCATCAATTTTTTGTCTATTAATTTTCAATTATTTTAACATTGCAAAAACCTAAATTGGATTGATCTCCAACTTCTGTCTACACTATCAAATTAACTTGCTATAGATCTAAAATAATGAAACCTGTAACAATCTACAATTTATTATTAGCTGGATAATGATACCCTATTTACTTAAGTCAGTACCAGATATGAAATACGATTTACGGAGTCTGAATATTTCAAATATATTCTATAAATCTTTTCTGTCTATTCTTCTTCATGGTAAATCTTTATTCAATTGCTGCAAAATCCAGCTACTCCATTATTTACATCTTTATAGCCCAATGCTAACCTCATCAACCAAAGGTCTTTAATTCTACTAATTCAGTTCTTTCTTTACGTATATTATTTATGCTACGGACATAACTAGTTATTATGAGTAAGGTTATTGATCATGACTCAACATAAACCATCCCTATTAATATTAAAGGGTATAAAATTGTTTTGTTGAATATTTCTTGGTTAGTGAGATTTAAAAAAACTCCTTTTAATCCTTATTCTCTCATTTGGTTGGTGTTTGGCTTGTTCTTTTTGAACCAATTCTTGAAAAACTCACTTTTGTTCGTTTCCATGTTTAGGAATTTTACAAGAACTTATACCAGATAATGAAAACAAACATCAAACCGACTCCAACAATTGGAATGTATTGTCTTATCATTGCTTCAAAATTAATTCTTTGTGCTCTTCTTCTATATTTAAGAGAATCTGTCTTTAAACTGGAAGACAAATCACTCATTTTATCTAAAGAATCACCTCTGTAAAGTAAATCTTCAATATTCTTGGTCATAACTTTCTTGACATCAGCCAAATCATTGTTCAATTTATCTAAGTTAGATTGAGCTCTTTGATCTTGATAAATCTTCTTGGTTTTACTTAAAAAGGTTTCAAAAGAACTGAATCCGAATGGTCTGGCACTACTACTTAAAGCTTCTTGACCATGAGAATGTTGGAATTCCTCGGAGATTTCTTGTAAGTATGAAAATGCCAATTTTCTAGGGTATGATTTCTCGCAAATAGCAAGGTAAATGATAGAATTGTTGATAAGGTAATGAATGTTGTAGGCACCAGATTCCACAGTGGCTTGTGGTTCGGAGTTTGGAGTGATTCTAGAAATAAGAATCTTACATTTCTTCTTTTGGTCTAACAATGCTGGGTCATTGTTGTCATCGACAGAGCCGACTAAAGGAAGGGCTAATTGTTAGTATGAAGATACAATATAAACGATAAAGAGCTTTCTATTGAAGAATTTGGGCTCGAAAGTGGTAAATTCGAATATGAGCAATTCAAGATTAAGGAAATGATCTTGCCCATGCCGATAATATGGTTATTTGCCGTTTGTTTGGTTCATCTCAGTTGGTGAAGTTTTTCCTGGAGATAGACGGAACTTCGAATAACATCACCACTGCACTGGATTGTGGTATTCCCACGCCATTGAGAAAACTCAACTGGTTGTCAAAAATCACCATTGAGCACTTGCGCCCCTCATTTGTTGATACTTCATCCACTTATCTCCATCTTTGATAGTCTTTGTTTGTCCATGGACATTGGACGTTGTTGAACGGTTATTTCTTCTAGAACATTCCATAATTCGAATTCATTGGCCCCCACTTTCATCCCCTCTTCCACGAGTACTTACCATCGTATCTGTATATCAATGTCGATTGCACCATGACGTTGTAGTGTTTTGAATACGTGTAACAGAGATTCGTCTACTGCACATAGACTAGCGACCCAGATCATCAAATGGGGTTGTATACAGGAAACCGATATGATTACCTAATCGCTTGGTAATCACCAACACTATGAATATTCTTATAATGAGAGAGGTGATTGAATAGTAAAGTGTAGGGGAGGCATTGCTTGGTTTTAAAAAGAAGATATTTGGTTGGAATCGAGAGATTTATGTGATATGGGGACGTTTGTGTGCTATTTGTGCTTGGAAGGCTCGAAATGGTGACAGATATGGTCAAAATTTGAGCAAAAAAAGATACAAAAAGTAGGATAAATTTACATAATTACTATTATATATTACCCGCTTCATAATCTATACACACTTCCTTTCCATATCATGACTATTTGTGAGATAAATTGGTTTATTACTCACAGAAATCACGTGCGATTCCACGCTTTTTTTTGGTTGTAAAGATCATTTCTGCACGTGATGCTATTTCCGATCACTCCTCTAAAATTTTTAGATACGCCTACTATCACTATAAACATAATCCTTACCCTTAAAACCATCGATTATTAAGTGCTGGAAACTATAAGTCACGTTTAATATGGATTTGTCGAATTTGTCGTCCGACCTTCCTCCCACAAAACCCGTCAACCAAAAGGCCATTGATGACCTTAGTCGAGACCTAACCACAGAATTCAAGAATGCCGCCAAATCAGTAGCCAAGTTATATAACTCATCGGTTACCGGAGGAGCTACTTCATCCAATCATAAGACAGAATTTGCCAATGCTGCCAAGTCCGTGGCGGCTCTTTATCGAATCACTCATAATGCTACCCTGATGTTAAAATATAATGGATACTTAAACTGCTTAGATGATTTACTTGAGATAATTTCTAATGATGGAGATGTTGAGAACTGGGCATTGACAAAGAGAGCAGAAATCACCAATATGAATAATACTGAGGAAAGAGCAGCCGAGTCTTGTGACCGTAAAGAACAAATAGAACAAAAAGAGCAAAAAGAACAGAAGGAACAAATTCTTACCAGTGAGCAGTTTCAATTTCCAGACGAATTCAAGTTTTCATTCAATCATGATATTCAACCTCGCAGACCATTTGTGCCTGGAGTGGCTCCATTATCTGTGGAACACAGGTACAGACCTGCTGGGCGTAAAGAATACGCTTCATTTAACGCGGTTCTGTCACCACTGAAGTCCAGTAGCAGTTCCGATGAAGATGACGACAGGGTTATAATGAAGAAGATGAAGCTAGACAAGAAGAAATGGAAAAAAATGGGCGAAAGAACCACCCATCACGAACGCAATCATCACGACCGTAGTCATCACGAACACAGTGAGATATGAATTATTAATAACAGAGAGTGCAGTTAGCTCTCTATGATCATGATTTATGAAGATAGTAACAAAATGAGACGAACCCTGAACCCTTTGGTATCCACCATATATCCTTACATTCACTATTCATACCATTCATACCATTCATACCATTATGCGTATTAATTGCTAATTCACATCCACAACACAAGCATCGGATCCTCATAATAAAGGTGTTCTATTTGTTACTCTTCACATTCTAATTCCAGCACCGCTGGATTGCATAGTACTCCGTACACTTTAGCATAGATTTATTTCAGGTTAGGTAGGTTAATATATATGATGAGATAAAGATAAAATATGTAAAAAAGTATTATTTTAAGCGAAGTAAAATTGACTATAGATTTAACTGGCCCAAGTAGAAATAAATACTTCGTAACAAAGAATCAAAGAATTTAACTATCGGTTTATGTGGTGCTTATCAAGTCCATAAATTAATACACAATAAATATATATAATCATATGTATAGAATCATAACCAAACTAGATATATATTTAGGTAACTGTAATTACATAGCTCAAAAATGTAGCTTGTGAATGTTCCATTTTTCTTATTGTTAATTAATAAACTTATTCAACATTCTTTTGGTATTGTTCTTTGTGAACTTAATAAGCTGTATAATTTTTATAATTTTGTAAAATATATAAAAAATTATAAAACCACAAAATAACCAACCCAATCTTTAGACTAATGTCGACAACAATTTACTTAATTCAATTAAATCTATGGGTTAAATCACATCGATCCATTTCTATAATGATTCTACAATTATTACAATGAATGTCGTCTATTCTATACTAAGCCAAATATTTAGATGAAGTGCTCATCTGGTAGTGAGGCCACAATTACAACAAATTCTATACCTGAGTGTCTCGAACTTTAATCGTTCTTCACTCTTTCGTCAACTATCGATAGACAAGATATTTGTTGTTAATTTTGTAGCTCACTGGTTAATCATTATCACAGTGAAAAGTGCAATTTTTTTATTCTGGTGGTTTTTATAAAGGCTTCAACCAAAAGCATTTAGTATGCAAATAACCCATCTTCATTATCATCATGCTCATCGTATTCACCATCGTAATCACTTCCAGAATCGGTATCACTTTCACTTTCCAGACTTTCAGATTCGTCTTCTCTTTCAACCAAACCTTCCAAGGTGAAACAGAATAAGGTTTCATTCTTAGCTTGAGTACCCTTAGTAACTTCATGACTTGATTCAACATTAGTATTGGTAAGTCTGGCCTTAGAATGTAAAATAACTCCATTACCTATTATACAGTTTTCTAATTGAACATCATCTTCAATAGTAACATAATCCATAATTAAACATCCAGTTAATTTAACTCTTTTACCGATATTACAATCATGACCAACCACAGTTCTTTTAACATTAGTCTTTTCACCTAAAGTAGTATTGTTACCAATTAAGGAATCAATACCAACATTAGCGGCAAGTTTATCTTTTGGAGCACCAGAAGTAGCACCACCTTGATGAGCTTTAGCAATAGCTTGAGACTTCATAAAATAACGGTTTGCTTCCATTAAAACAGGAATATTATTAGCTCTGAAAAAAGTGGCTTGATGTGGTATTATCAGGAAACCAATAGTTTCCTTAGCATCAGCATGTTTCCATGATCTTCTTGCTAAATCACGAATCACTTTAGTAATGGATCTATTTTGGAAATAAGTTTCAGTAAATTTATCAGGATTTTCATCAAAAACAGTTAAAATTTGTTGAGAACCAAAAAAGATAGAACTGTTTAAAAGTTTGGTACTAATGGTAGATTTTGGATATCTCCAACACATTTGAGTTCTTATTTGAAGAGCTTGATGGAAATCAGTATCTTCAACATTATAAATATCAAGAAGATCATTTTTACCATCAGGTAATTCAGCATAAATGGTATAATTTTTTGGGAAAATCTTGGATTTTTTATCTTCTATATCCAATTGATTACGGTAATGAACCAATAAACCTATATCTGAATCTTCTCTATTTCTATAAGCTTCAATAAGCACTTGAGGAGGTAAATTGGTAATCAAATCACATGGTAACAATACGAAATGGGCATGCAGTTTTAAAACTGAATTCTTATGTAATGAATAAAGAATTTCACCACTATTTTCACTATCGATTTCAAAAGTACTAATATGAGCAGTATGTTCATAAGCTTCATCAGAACTATCGGTGACGGCTTGAGAAGCTCTAAGCTTTTGACTCTTGACTTTCCATGCAGTTAATGCTTCATCAATTCCATCTCTACTTTCAGAATCCATAACAATAGTAACTTTGGAGAAGAAGGCCTTTTCACACCAATCCAAAACGTATTCGATCATTGGACGGTTGGCGATAGGTAAAAGTGCTTTTGGGGACCCGGAAGAACGCACTTGTGAGAATGGTGACAAGGCCTTACCCTTGCCACATAATAAGATAGCGTGGAACTCCATTGCTGGTGGATGATGGTGTCTTAGCGCTAGTGATGGTTGTGGGTTTTGGTAGAAGAAATTTTAGTAGGTGATGTTGGTAGTGCACAGTGTGCGATCCGCCAGAGAGCGAGCGACAGTACCAGGAACGAAAGGAAAAGGAAGAAGTGAAAAGAGAGAGGAAGAATGAGAAGCAAAGAGAGAAGAAAAAAGAGAGGAGGAAACGGAGTTAATGTATTCTGAAAAGGGAAGATCAGGCGAGTTGCAACCTTTTGTCTTGTGGCTTGAAAATGAGATTTTTAAGTGATGGAAATGAATTTTAGTTACTTTCGATGTCTTTAATTCTTGATGTTCGCAGCCATTTAGTAGGAAAGTATACTAACGAATACTGGTGAAGTCTAGGACAAATTAATTTAAGTGAATGGGAGATATAAGAGAATGGAGATTTCGTACTTAGTGGTTTTTATTATCCAGATTTTTTGAATACCCTATTTTGGTTTTTGGCTTGTTCTCTTGGGTTGTGTCAAGAAAGTAGATCGTACTGTTGCATCCGTTGGATTATAATACTAGTAGACAAGTATCAGGAAACAGTGTGACAGATTCATTTTTTTATTTCATATTGAAGCTTCAGTATTTAGATATACTTTAATAGAACAAAATTACGGTCTTTCCATTTTTCAACTATTTATTTTCAAACCCATACTCATATCCTTCACTTGCTGCAAAATAGGTGCAACCAGATACCACTTCAACTGCAAAAAACAGAAATTAAAAAATAGAACAAAGCCACAAATACATAATACAGTATAGTATTTTATTCATATTGCCCACCTACTTGCTAATTTTGCTAGTTTTATGGTATTGCTCTGTCCACTAATAATCTCAACAGTATAGTTATATACAACAACTACATTTGAAATTTAATTACAACAGTAAAAACTAAAATCAGCCAATCAAAATGGAAGAGTCGAATTTTATAACAACTTCAACCATAGTGCCATCTTATAATACCTCCTAGGTCGTTAATACTGCTTGTTATTGGTCTTGGGTACTGGTACTAGTCGTGGGTGGTTGTATGCACAACCAGCCAAATCTTACCTAATGTCGCACATCACGTGCCCGCGCCGCCGACACTATTTGCCACTAGCCTCTGTATATATACGATTATCACTACCATCTAAACCCCCAATTAATCACCCAATTCAAACAATGAGTGCAGAAGAAGATCCACTTTTGGCCGCCTTAAACTCAGAAGAGCCTCAAGCCCCAGCCCAACCACAAGATGTCGAAAGAGACAGAGCATTGAGCAAATTTAAAGAAAAGTTAATTGAGCATAGAAAATGGGATTCAAGATTAAAGGAACTTCGTCTTAGTATACGAGACTTAGAAAAGGATTATGAAAAGACAGAAAATGATATTAAGGCCCTTCAATCCGTGGGTCAAATCATTGGAGAAGTTTTGAAACAATTGGATGATGAAAGATTTATTGTTAAAGCATCAAGTGGTCCACGTTATATTGTTGGATGTAGAAATACTATTAAGAAAGAAAGTTTAAAGAATGGTGTTAGAGTATCTTTAGATATGACTACTTTAACTATTATGAGAATTCTTCCAAGAGAAGTTGATCCATTGGTTTATAATATGACTACTTTTGAACCTGGTGAGATATCATTTAATGGTATTGGTGGTTTAACTGAACAAATCAGAGAATTACGTGAAGTCATTGAATTACCTTTAAAGAATCCAGAATTATTTACTAGAGTTGGTATTAAACCTCCAAAAGGTGTTTTACTTTATGGTCCTCCAGGTACTGGTAAAACTTTATTAGCTAAAGCAGTTGCCGCCACCATTGGTGCTAATTTCATTTTTTCACCTGCTTCTGCAATTGTTGATAAATATATTGGTGAATCTGCAAGATTGATCAGAGAAATGTTTGCTTATGCTAAAGAACATGCTCCATGTATTATTTTTATGGATGAAGTGGATGCTATAGGTGGTCGTAGATTCAGTGAAGGTACTTCTGCTGATAGAGAAATTCAAAGAACATTGATGGAATTATTGAATCAAATGGATGGTTTCGATACTTTAGGACAAACCAAGGTTATTATGGCCACCAATAGACCTGATACTTTGGATCCTGCATTATTGAGAGCTGGTAGATTAGATAGAAAGATTGAAATCTCTTTACCTAATGAAGCTGGTAGATTAGAAATCTTCAAGATTCATACTTCCAAGGTTGCTAAACAAGGTGATTTCGATTTCGAAGCTGCTGTTAAAATGAGTGATGGTTTCAATGGTGCTGATATTAGAAATGTGGTAACTGAAGCTGGTTTCTTTGCCATTAGAGATGAAAGAGATTATATTGTTCAAAACGATATAATGAAGGCTGTCAGAAAGGTTGCTGATGTGAAGAAGTTAGAAGGTAAGTTGGACTATGAAAAGTTGTGATTTAGTTTTGTTAAAATCTTAACTTAATATTACAATGTTCAATGAAAAATATGGAAAGAAAATGCCAATACTTGCTCGAAAACAAAAAAGACTTTCGAACCCAGTACTCTAATCAGCCAATTGGAGTCTAATTAACTCCATGGAGCCATGGACCTCACTAAGCCTTAGATTATTAGACAATAAGTCTGTGGTCATAAGGATAAGTGGGAGCCAATAACCATCAGATTCACAAGATTAAATACAGTCTGCTGATCAAGTACGCTTGATGTCATGATATTGAATAATAAATGTTCACAGTAACCAATGTAAAAGGATGAATGAACCATCCACCAGTAAAAAAAATAGTATTAATGAATACAATAACTAACAACTGTTAAGTATTATAAATAAACCATGTAAATACCTTTTATATTCTCTTGTTTTGTCTTCTCTTCTTTTATATTCTTTTATTTATATTCTCTTCTTTTTACTTCTACAGTTTGATAATTGTTACTTATTTATAATGGTGTTACCAACTAAGCTGGTATCTATATACATGGACTCAAGCATCACGGTTCATATTCTTTTGAGTCTTTTCAAAATCAGGAATAGTGGACTTGGATAAGGCTTCCAAATGGGTAAGCATGGCTGGGTTATCAATCTTGCTGATATGTTCAGCCATCTTGGAACCAATAAATTCTTCAACTTCTGCAGATAATGGAGAATAAGTCTTGTTTGGCTTGGCAGCATTCTTGGCCAAGTAAATCTTTTGTTCAGTAGACAAAGGCATTTCTGGAGCTTTAAGTCTTCTAGCTTGTAATTCGGATAAAATTCTCTTTTTATACTTGGAATGAGGATTTCTTAATTGAGCCAAAGCTTCAGCTGGAACAGGAGGTTGAGCAATGGTTTGAAGTTCATAAGACTTTTCTAAAGCCACATCACCATCAGTTGATAATGCACCATCTTCAAGCTTACCAGGAGGATTTGGCCATGGAATTTCAATAGAATCATGATGTTTAACAAATCTTTTAGGAAGCCATTTTTTATATCTATCATCATAATATTTATCCTTTAATTCAAGTTCTTCAGCAACCAAATAGTTGGTAGCTCCGGTTTCATCCTTTTCTTTACCAGCTAAACGAACATGTTTACGAGGAATAAAATTTGGAAAGTCTATAACATGACTTGTTTGTCCTTCAACCCAATTAGATTTTTGAAATAAACGCTTGGAAGTAGAGTTGGTTACCACAAATGAATCATAGTTTGGAAGGTACTTGGTAACAGTAGTAACAGTTCCTTTGTTTTCACCTTCAGTAATATAAATTAAATCACCTTCAGTTATACCAATTTCATGAGCTGATTTAACATCTTTGTCCTTTAAAAGTGGAGGAGTTTGAACATCGAAGGTTGGTAATGCATATTTGATGGCTTCTCTTTGGTAATGGTCACGGAGACGTTTAGGAAGACTCTCGATGTCTCTGGTAAGTCTCTTTTTGGCGGTGTTCCACGACATGTTTGGGTAGAGATGTTAGAGATGTTAGAACAGTAGAATTTTTCAGTTTGTAGTGGTGACTGCAGACAAGTAGTAGCGGTTGGTGCGACGGGAGTGGGCAATGAAAATCGACAAAAAAAGAGAGAGAATGCGACAGAAATGCGACAGAGAAAAAGACATAAAAGTAATGCGACACCAGAGAGTAGGCAAACATTCATTACCACCTACAACCAATATAGAAGTATGGAGTATGATATGTGAATATGTAGTATTATGAGATATGTATGGATTGGGTGTATTTGTAAAATTTTGGTCTTGGAAATTTGGAAATTTGGTACATTTGGTGCCAGTTTCCACCGTCTATCTAGTTATAAGTATAACATCTTAAATATAAATTATTAATTAATTCATTTCCCTACTGAAGACAGACCAGAATATTCGAAATTTATGGTTGATTAAATTTACAAATATAATAAAAAAATTTAGGTAGTTGATTTTTATACGAATGGTGGAAGGTAAGATGTCTTGTCTTGTATTGATCTAGCTATTTAGCTGATACGATTCTGGCCAGCTATATAACAAATACTTTAACTCTACTATAATTCAGTGCTCCAGCTTAATTTGCAGTATTTTTGCTCATTTTGTTATCCTTCAAAACCACTTCTCTCCCAGATTTATCATATTCTATTTTACCTTTTTAATATTCAATTACATTGTCTCTAATAATACATATATTAAGCGATACATTAAGTTTATTGTGATTCACATCACTTAAAGCCAGATTGGCATTGAATCAGCAGCAGAAAGTAGATTGAAAATACGATCTAGCAAAAGATAGCTACAGCCAATATTTTTCTCCTCTTCTATCTTCAATTGTTATTGATCTTATTCAGTACAGATCTTGATGAATTCCTGTTCATTAATTTCTCCATCTTCATCCAAATCGAACTCGTCAATCATGGCCCTCAATTCGTCATCGGTTAAATTTTCACCTAATTCCTTGGAAACTCTACGTAAGTTTCTTAAACTAATCTTACCAGTTCCGTCGTCATCGAACAATTTGAACGCCCTGCGTATTTCGTCCAACGGATCACGGTTGACTATTCTTTCTCCGACTAAATGTTAGTATTGATTAAATGTGAACAAACTTCATGGTTATTAAGGGCAAATTATGAGTTGACTATAAGCTGACTGAAAGCTGATCCCAATTGATGACTAGTACTGTGTAACATATCTGAAACACTATTTGTTCCTTGTTCAATTGGTTCTCATAATTGCTTGCTGGTACCCGCAATTCGTGGTTTCACTCACTTCATCAACTCTCAAATACCTTAACCTGTTTGTTTGTTGTGTCATTGGTGTCCTTCAGATCCACACTCTAAACCGTGTATCATCTAGACTCTTCACATATTGTACTCACCTGCTTGGAAGAAACTCTCGTACGTTATCAAGTTTCCATCATCGGTATCATATTCATGCATTATATCCAAAACTTCTCTCTTTGTCAAATCAAATCCAAGGGCTCTGAAGGCTACCTTTAATTCGTGGTAGTCTAAACATCCATCGTTATTCATGTCAAAAAGCGAGAAAGCTTCACGGATTTCTTGTTTCTGTTCATTGAGCAATTCGAGCTTGAGGTTTCCCATCGCGCGCTTGTTGCCGCTGTTGCCACTGCTGGACACGGACGAGTTCTGGTGGGACATGGCGATGGTGTTTGGTTAAAGTTTCATGATTGTTGATATATGAGACAGTCACGTGATCCGAAGATCTCGTAAAATCACCATATTTCACCTACCACAACGTTGGCAAATGTGAAGAGAAGAGACAACAGGAAAACTTAAGCGTGATCCAGAAGTATGTTTTAATAGTACCCACGTTTTAATTTGGGTATTTAGTCCCGTTTGTCTTGTTTCTTCATTGGTGTTATTACCTGTATAGGCGACCGGAACCTCTCAGTGCACGTGCGAGACCTCTTTAACGCGTCTATTCCGACCATAACACCAACCACCTATACAACCACTACTGTCTATGCTAGGGAAGCGTGTATCGGTAAGAGACGAGCCCGGAATCGTCCGCTTCATCGGCGAGACCCAATTTGCACCCGGAACCTGGTACGGGGTGGAATTGGACAAAGCAACGGGAAAAAACGACGGTTCAGTCAATGGAGTACGATACTTCAATACAGTCAAAGAAGGAACATACGGAATATTCGTCAGGCAAGCGTTGATCCAGCCATACAATGATACCAAAGTAGCCAATTCACGGTCTGTTTCAAGATCCTCCAACGGATCACAGGGATCACAAGATTCTTCAGCTATACCCAGAGTTACCAAGTCACCAAGACCCAGTCAGAGTCCTAGTGTTCAAGAATCGGCTTCACCATCGCCATCTACCCTTCACAAGATCATTGAAAAGCTCCAGTCGAAACTCCAGGCTACCACTAATGATATCAAGAAACAAAAAGAAGCACTTAATGACCAGATCAACAAGAACAATGAGCTAGAAGAGCAAGTAGAGATGGTTACAATAGATAAAGAGTTCCTTCTTGAGTCCAAGAACGAAGTAATGGCACAATTGAAGGAAATACAGCTCAAATATGACGAGTTAAAGACCGACTACCAAATAATTCTCGAAGAAACTGAACTCAACAAGCAAATAGAGAACGAGATCAAAGCCCAATATTCCGATTCCGATAAAGATATCCAGATCATATTACTGAGAAACAAACAGCTTGAGTCGGCTTTGGTGAACCTTGAAAAATTAAGTGAACAATCAGAACTAGCTTTGAAGGACGAAATTGCTCAATTGAAGTTACAAGTTAACGATAGCGATCATGTTGTGTCTGACTACTCCCAAATTGTGGAGAAATTGAGACTAGCAGAGGAGACGATTCAATCTCTCCAAGTGCAATTAGACTCAGCTCTTTCGCTGGAGTCAATTATAGAGCATCTTAATTTGGAGAACGAGAGACTTCTTCAAAGAGTTAACCATCTTCAAAGCTCAGTAGACGAACTCACAGAACTTCATGAATTAGATCGTAGCTTGGAAGAAAACCAAACGTTGGTAGAAAACGATTTAAGGCAAGAAATGAAGAACTTACTGGAAGTTATACGAAAGGACCAAGCCCTTATCAAAGACCTTGAAAAGAAGAACCTCTACTTATCATCAAAGCTTAAACATGGCTCTGAAGTGATTCAAACCAGAGATATCGAAGACGACTTTGAGCCAGATGAAAGAGCCAGACTAATTCAAGAAATTGAAAACTACCAATTACAAATCAAGAACATGAAATCAACCAGTATTTCTGATACAATTACCTCCAGATTTGCAGAACAGCGAGTAGACTTGATGAGACAGAAATTAGATATAATGATTGATAGAGATGCTCCATTAAAGCCCCAACTTGAAACTTTATTCCTTATCAAGACCAACTTCATGAACGGTACAGTCACTCAAAAAGTATTAGATATCTTGAAAGGGTCCACACAGAAAGACCAAAATAGCATTTACCTTTCCTATTCCAACCAAATAATAACCAATTATCTCGAACAATTAGTACTGTTTTGGGAATACAATTTCGAATCAAATAACGAAAAGGTGTATAAATTTATGGAACAACTTAATGTATCAATGAATTCAACCATCGATTCGCTTAAAGAGCTCAATGCTGACTTGATGCCTCCATATATAAATATCCTCATCAATAACCTTGACCTTTTCAGTTCTGATTTATACAAGTTCACCATTAGTTCAATCAAAACTACATGTGAAACCTGTGGGAAAATTATCACAGAGTTGAGGAAACTGGTAGATGGAGAAGCTCCAGTCTATATTGCCCTTGTTAACTTTGGACGTAGTTTAGAAGCCTACGTTTCCAGAGCAGAACAATTTTTGAGTGAACCAGCTATCGCCGAGTTGACTGATTTGAAGCATGTATTCACGGTGATGAATAGTACTGTGGAATTGTTGATGGAAGTTTATAGAGAACCAGCCTCTGAGCATGGTGGATATCTTGCTAAAATCACAGAAAAGAGCACCTTATTGGAGAAGACCATCAATGATATTTTTGGTGTACTGTTAACTCCTATAATTGAGTCTACCAAGACATCTATCTATGAAGCAGCAAAGACTCCACATGAAATCAACGACTCTAGTGAAGAGTTGGCTCAGATAAAAGCCAAGTTTGTTGAAGTAACACAAGCTATGCTTGAAAAGGACAGGTTATTGGACGAATTTCATCTTAATGTTGAGCATTTAGAGGGAAATATGAGGTCTCTTAACCAGTCCCATAAAGACCAATTGGCCCAAGTAAAGAATGATTTGGAACAAGCACGTCTGGATCATCAAGAAAGTAAGAAGAGAGTAGAGGAATTGATGTTGAAGAATCTTGATTTGGAAGCAGAAATCCAAGGACTTGTCAAATCCAGTCAGATTTTCGAAAACGGTGATCTTCTTGGAAAGTTCGATGATATGCAATCAGAACAACTGGCCAGTAACAAGTTGGCATTAATAGAGGAGATCATTGTGTTAAGAAGAATGGTGCAACATAACTTCGATAAGCTGGTGGCCCATGAAGACTACCTGTGGTTGGAAGTGCCATTGACCACTATAAAGACAAGCAAAGGTACTGAGGGTACAGAAGAGAAGATGAATATTGTTTCTACCTCAAAAATGTTACGGAATTTGGCCCTTAAAATGAAGCCAGTAAAGGTGACCATGTCCAATGACTGGGTGCCAAAAGTAGAGAGACAGAAGTATGTGGCATCAGCTTTGAAGGAACAAACAGTCAATTACTTCAGAGTTGCCCATAACTCTTCACAGACCTACTAAAGAAGGTACTTGCTCTACAAAAGGATACAATAAGAGGTATTAATAGTGTATATATGGGACTATAATAGACTAATTGTGGCTTTAGTGATTTTTCGCAGCCAAAATAAAGTAACTATAGGGTAGAAAACAGACAATAAAGGCGAACTCTTAGTCACCAAAAGGAGTAGCTGACAATATATATTACAAACAGTCATATGCCAACGATAATTGGTCGTTTCTAGAACTCCCACATCGTTCTGTTCTATTTTCTACGCTCCCACTTATTGTAGACAATTTTACATTATTTTCTTGCATTATACATTATCTTCTATGACTATACCAGTGTATTTACTATATTAATCTGGTGAAACTTCTGTTATGGAGTATACCAAAAGGCAGTACTATATTAGTAGAAGTTTATAGAGATACTGGCGTGAAATAATGGTGTATTATATTTCCTGTATGCGAGTTGAAGGATCTGTTCATATCCAAAGAATGAGTAGTGAACACCAATGAGCACTCGCAAACTCACTTGGTTCTATTTCTCATTTTATCTTCATGGATATCAACCCTTTCATCAATTTCTTCAATTGGCTTTCTTGGCCACTTGGTGGCCAAATCAATATTCTCTGCTGGCATGAGCCAGTCCAAAATCTTCAAGATGAAAATATCAATAATCACATTCAACACGAAGAACTTTCCTGCTACCAACCCACAGCAATAATATTTCTGGAGCCGTATCAATAAAGATTCATCTGGTGTGGTGTACAATGAGTTGTATACGTTTTCGGTACGTTTGGCGACATTTTCCCAACTGTACATTTTTGCAACTTCAGCATGGAAATTGGAAGTATCGATTTGACCAGATTCCATCAATTTGATAGCCTTGTTGGCGGCTTCAACCAATGAATCTTCTTCTGGTTCTGCAAATGTGGTCATATGACTTGGAAGAACTTCTGGGATACCCCCGACTCTTGTAGTAACCACGTACAAGCCGCAAGAGGCAGCCTCGACAATGACAGTTCCGAAAGCTTCAGTGACAGAGGGGTGCAAATAAATATCACCTTTAACCATCACATTCCGCACGTCTTCGTGTCTAACAGATCCCATGAGAGTAACCCTCTCCTGGAGGAAGTACTTTTCACGCATCTGTTCCAAGTCAAGGAACTTTGGACCGTCACCGGCCACAAGGAAATTGACATCAGGATTTTGAAGACAAATTCTAGGTATCACTGCAGTAAGAAGATCTGCTCCCTTGTTTGGAAACAATCTGGAGATGACCACAATGGTGATTTTCTTACGAGGTTCGAGCAGTCGAGGCTTTTCAAGTGGATAGAAGTCCTTGGATATCACTGCGTTTGGAATAACCAGGACGTTTAATGGATCAATGGTGGCTCTAAGAACCGTATTCTCTTTACATGTGTGAGATACACAAATGATATGGTTGGTGTCACTGAGAGTAAACTTCAAGATCTTGTTACCAATAATGGTCAACAATCCAGCAAACCCGAAAAGTGAGTGGTCTGTGAACACAGTCTTGAGTCCCATGGTTCTGGCGTGTAAAATGGCTTCATGACAAATGTTGGAGTATGAACCGTGTCCGTGTACGATGTTGATTTGCTCTCTTATATAGATGTTTCTAAGGATAGGAAGAGCCAGAAACAACGAAGGGAAAGTAGAACTCCGGAAAACTGCCACGTATGGAATATAGTATACTTTGAGACCATTGGTAAGCGTTCTGACACCACTTCTGGTACCGTAATCATGAGTAATGATGACTACGTTGTGGCCAAGATCAATGAGTTTCTGGGAAAGATGATGGACGTGGAACTCTACCCCACCCGATTGGGGGTAGAAGAAATCTGTTACCATGGCAATGTTGTAGCCCATGTTTAGTTGTCTGTTGGAGACACTAGTGGTTTGTCTGTTGGAGACTGTAGAGGTAGAGTAAGTAGCGTGGCGGTTGATAATGATAATAGGTCGTGTGAAAAGGTGGTGGTGTTGCCGCGCGTGAAGCGTCTCATTAAGTTAGTGAGAATTAGTGAGTGGGAGGAACAATTACCGAGAGCTCTCGCTAAACAGCACCACAGAGGAGATAACCATAATTACTGGAATCTACAATTATTGGTATGGGAAATACTAATCAAGGAGAACGAATCAAACTCTCAATTATACCTACAATATTGTTCGTTATGTACATCACTAAATATTTATTATGTCTATTTAATCCATCTCTGTAGTGGCTCCAGACAGATATCACTATCGATAGATCAAGTGTGCACTTCTTGAGTCAGAACCACCAAACGGTTGGCCAATGTACTTTTTGGTATCTTAGTTCATTATTATTATTCAGAGTACCAACTGTACTCGGCTAGCCATCCCGCTTAGTTATCTGACACTTAGAAAGCGTCTTTTCGTTGGTTAAGTAACTGTTTTTTGTATTTTTTTTGATTTGGATAAGCCATTACCTCTCCTCCATTGACTCATATAAATGCATCTCTTGGAAGACTATCCACCGAATTCTTAAAGTTTATAGTACATTGTTGATAATCCCAGTTACTCTGTTCACAGAGCATTATTCCGTATTGTAAGTTCAATTTGGTTTCCAAAAGAATCCTTACCAAGAGTTCTTGTTGAGTTTGGTTCAAATTAGCTTTAACTTCTGGTGGAAGATCAGCTGTAGTAGGAGTTGGAGCACCTGGAGCACCTGGGGCACCTGGAACAACACCAGTTGGTGCTGGAGTACCAGATGGGGTGGGCACATTACTTGGAGCACCATCTCTATTGGAAACATTCCAAGCATCAGTACCAGAGAAGTTCCTCACAGATAATAAATCACTGGCAACAATCATACTACCATTTGGTCCAGGAATAACCACAAATGTTCTATCAAAAGATTTCTTGGAAAGAGGAATCTTCTTTCTATTGTTATTGAATCTTCCTCTTGGACCATTGGAATTCAAAGCATCCAAATTGTCTGGTTGTGCAAGTTCATCGAAAGATCCATGAACAGTGATCATTATACCTCCTAATTGAGGGAATCTATAACTTTCCACACTGAAAAGTTGAGGTTTCACCATTATATCATGACGAGTTTTAGGTAATTGACTGAACAACTTGAAAATGGCTTCTTGACCAACAGCGACTCTAGCTGCTCTTACTTTGGCTGAACTAACTCTGGTCAAGTTTCTGGATTGTGGAATGTAGTATCCGAAATCGGTACCACCAGCGTATGAAGTGTTTGTGCTGGTTTCTATTAAATGAGGGTGTGCTGAATCAACTTGCATTGAGAATTGAGATTCATTTTGGTAAAGAATCATAAGATCGGATCTGTTGGAATCCCATAATTTGAGATAATTGCTAATGAAATTGGTGGCCATGTTTTGGATTTCATCGTCTTGGAAAAACATAGACTTTGGAGCATCAAATGGGAAGGTTAAATTAACCTTTAAGGCTTGTTCATTTCTGACCACTTCTCCATTTAATACGACTAATCTTGGGAACATCTTCATCAAATCAATTTTGGTGGTGGCAGCACCAGTGATGTTGGAATCAACAATAGGATTACCCATTAAAACAAGTTCTCTTAAGTAGTTCAACTTGTTTTTCCAGATTTCAAAACTTTTAACTTTACTGATTTTGTTATTCACTAAGGAAAGGTTTTGTAAAGATGGGAATGTATGAGCTAAAGTAGTCACGGTAGATAAATCTTGAAGGTCATTTCCACTTAAATCGACACTTATCACATCTAATTTGAGTTCAGTGGCTACTTTCATTAATGCTGGGAAAAACTTTGAGGAGGTTGAATTGGAATTAAAGAATCCACCAGCATTCACGCTTGGATCTTGTTTAACTGAACTAAGATTTAACATCTTGAATTCTGGTTGATATCTTGATTTAAGGAACTGAGATAATTGTTCAATTGCATTACCAGTATTGGAGTTATTAACCCCCATCTTTCCTGAAAAAGAATCGGCAGATGCAGATTTGGTGATTCTTAAGGATTGTCCAGCAAATTTCACACCAGACCAATTAATAAGGTCATTGGCTTGGTTCATGGACTTAACATAACCTTTAAGAATACCGGTATTATGATCAACACTGTAGTTACTTACTACAATCTTGCATTTTCTTGAGATGAAGTTGATACATTCTTCGGCGCTTGCACCGTTCCAACCAAGGATTTCGACTCCTACGGAGTTTTGACTGACAAAATCATCAACGGCTTGTTGACTGAAGTTGTTACGGTTGTTGTATTGGTTGTTGTTGTAGCCGCCGCCTCGGCCTCTACCTCTGTAACTCATGGTGGAGATGGTTTAAAGTTGAAAGAGAAAATATTCGCACGAATAAACAAGATGGTTAGAGCCAGGAAAAAATGATGGTGGTGCAGGGCAGAAATTTTAGCGAGGCGCACCGCCTTAAGTTTGAAAAAGTTAGTGAGGGATTAGGCATAAAAGCTTTATAGGTGAGACGATAAAGGATACATCAATTGTGCCAATTGAGAAGGGAAGAGAGTTAAAGCTCGAAGTATTAACTATAATAGAGTTATAGTATCTTATTGGCTCTATTTGTGGAGAACCAATTGGTTTGTAAGGGTGTATTTGTTGAAGATATAGGTTCTCTTATAGTTAAGCAGACTAATTTTGTTCTCACTAAACTACAGGTAAGAGTCTCAGTAGAGTGGTTGACTTTGGCGTAGAAAATTTATTTTGTGCCTAGTTTAGTGAGACTTACATGCTGACACTTAGTGACACTTCACATAACCGTTAGAATAGCCTAATTAACTGGCTAAAGATCTGTACTAAAATACGAAGCACAGTATCTATTACGATTCCGTAGCCTAATGTAGTAAATTTCGGCCATTATTCCATTTCCACACTATAAACACATTGCAATAATGATAACGTGGGCCGTGCACCAGCACCACCAATAGTATTGTCTCATTAAATCACTTTCTACACCATATTATCGTACACATACTTGGCCATACACTTACTATACCCCCATTCTGGTGGCTCGTTACCAATTGACACTTTCACGTTCAGTCTAATTTCTCGGTGCCTTACTGCTGACTTTGCACCCCCCCCCCGCACATTGGCTACTTTGGCTACACATTTCCAATGGTTCAATACTTCATAGCATTAATATATTAATGTACGCACTATATTCATATTTTGCTAGTATCAACAAATTAGTAAGCATTGTGCTGATAAGACATGTAATCATAGCTCATTTTTTTGGTTATAAGAGAACAGGGCCTTTGATATCAAGGGTCCAGCTCAAGTGATTCGTTTTTGATTCATTCACAATTGGTCCTCTACTGTACCATTTTCATGTAATGAACCGACAACTGGGTACTTCATTTCAAAGTGTTCTTCCCAGCCATCTAAAGATTCAATTTCAGATGGAGTCAAATCCTTTAAATCATCAATTTCCAAATGACATGGAGTCAAAAGCTCAACTTCAAATGAATTCTTGGCCAAACCACGGGAAGCATCTCTTCCAGCGAAATTGGCATATGGACCACCTGGGCCGTAGAATGAACCACCTTGAGTAACGTTGTAAACTATGTTTCTAACTGCTATGAAAATCTTTGGATCATCAGTACCATTGTACTTCTTTAAGGTAAGTGGAGTGAATTTACCTTCGACAATTGGCTCATCTTTAGGACCAGCCTCGGAAAATGGGTTGAATACCGAAACGTCGGAGAAGGTGTTACGGAATAAGTATACAATGAAAAGGACTATAAGAATGGTAAGTAACATCTTTGGGTGTGGAGTAACTCTGTCACAGGCAGCCAAGTTTTAGTACCCCAACAGTCACGTGTGGCAACCTTTAATTTGTGTGCAGGTATTATGTCACATCAAATACCATTGGTCATTATTGATCGCCAGTAGGACAAGTAATAATGCTATAAGGTGTACACATGTAAAAATAGGTCATTGATATGGTGGTTACTGTCAATTCTATTTAGAGGTGAGCTTTAGGTATTTTGCTGTGAAAAATGGTGAATTTTTGGCATAATAACTCAAGAAAATAGCGCTAAAACTCCAAATCAGCTCATTAAAAGCCCAATAAGTAGCCTCGAATTGATCCGTAATGATTCAGTCTAATTAATTATCTCACCTTTAGTCCACTGGCTCCCAAATTGCCTTTAATCTATTACTTTTGTTTATTGGCTGCGAAAACTGATTAATGTCTCCAGCGGAAAACAGCATTAAAAGAGAGATAGTTGACCTTAAAACAATGTAAATACTACCAAGTTGTATATAATTTATCTTTTAAATCACCTAAGCCTGGTCAGGAGGTTATTTTTCTTGTTTGATGGTGCTAAAGTCTTTTTGCCTGTGAGACTATACTAATACTATCACCACGAACCTCCACCAATTGGCATCAAAATCACCAAAACACGATTCCAGCTCTTACACCTCCTTCTAACTTCACGTCATCTTCACCCATCAATCACCCTTTGTACGCCTTATCCTCTACCTCCTCCTACTTCTCCATACTTACCTTAACACCTTAACAACTCAACAAATTCACGTGACCTCATATCTAAAACTTTTCAACCAAGTCAAACCCATAAACTACAAACTATAATGGGCAGAGACATCATATCCCTTGACGATCTTACCGTCAACAACCTCGGAGTTCTCCAAAAGATCAATGAAGTGAGTTTACCTACTTCTTACCCACAACAATGGTACAAAGATGCCCTTGCATCCGATCAAATCACCAAACTTGCCTTCTACTCTGAACTTCCAGTTGGTGGAATCAAGGCCAAGCCATTCAACACTGCCAGTAGCACCACCAGTTACGAAAGTACTCAACAATTACAAATCAAGGATCAAATTCCTAATGCCGTTTACATTGACAGTTTTGCCGTGTTGGAAGCTTATAGAGGTCTTGGAATTGGTTCCAAACTCTTGAACCATGTCATTGAAGAGACCAAGAAGAGATTTGTCCATGAGATTATTTTGCACACCCCAGTCGATCAAGAAAATGTGATCGAATGGTATGAAAAAAAGGGATTTGTCAAAGGTCTGGTAGTGCCGGATTACTACAAGGCTCAAGGTTTAGAAAAGCCAGATGCAATCATTTTGACCTTGAAGGTATGATCTTATAACATGAGGTCTAAAAGTATATATAATCCATAATTCTGGTTCATTAATCCGTTCCAGAGCAGCAAAAGCTTACGAGAATGAAACAATTAAATAGAGGGTATGAAAACCGTAAACAGATAAATAAAAGAGATAAAGAAGAGTTGTAAAATGATGAACGGTAGACCCAATTGTTCAGATTCATTTGGCTATACTAGAATTACTAACTAATGCTGATATTATTAGTTCTATTATAATTATTACTGGTCTATTTCTTATTCGTCGTCACCAAAAAGGTCAAGTTCAGAAGCGAACCTTAAAAGGTCATCCAATTGATCCATATCATACTCTATTTTATCTTCAATACTCTTCAATAAATTCAAATTGTACACCTTCGTCTTCAGCACATATATGCACCAAAATCTGTAATTTTCCAAGTCCATGAATTCTGAATATTTCATATCTGGATCAGGTTCAACTCTTTCAATTGTTACTCCTTTATTTGTCCCAGGAATATCAATTTCTGTGTATACCATTATTGAGCCGTCATGAGCTTTATAATTCGAATTCTCCTCGACAATGGTGAATGCTTTATCATCCAATTTACCTATATCTTCCATGTATATATTGTAAGCGACTGTGGCATAGTCTTGGAATTTAGCATATTGTAAGTAGCCACTATATAGTCTTTTAGCCTTGATGATATCAGTAACTATGACATATAGCCACCCATACCCTTTTAGGTCTTGTTGTATTAGTTTTTGTTTGACTTCGTTTTCATTTTGCACCTTTATAAATTCCAAATTCCCAAAGACATTAAAGTTGATTTCATCACTGAAGAATAGGTCTTTTGGTGGGATTTCTTGATTCACAAGGAATACAAGATACTTTGTTTGCATGGACCAAACTGAATTGATAGTATAGAGTGTCCAATCGCTATATAAGTCTAAAGTTCGTACGATAAAGATAGCTATTAGATACTGTTACACAAAATATTATCTCCTCTCTTGGTCATAAAATATACCAAACGGGATTATGATCCATTTTTGTGGTGCCAAGTCTAAGTTGATTGTCACAATTGGCTGGCAATTATATAGACCGTCAATTGACAATTGGTTCGTATAATTGACTACCTATCAACTGAGTCCAATATATAAGAGGTTTGGTCTGGTTCTGGAACTTTATCTGAAAAATGTGGGGAAATATGGAAGAACTGTTGATAGAACCAGACTAGTTCAACTTAAGTATTAAATAGAGACCACGAGCAGACATTGCTCTAGAAGTATATTGAAGGATTGAAAATAAATTAGGAGACCTAACAATTATATATCTTGTAGGTACTACAATAAATTATATTTCGTTATCAATATTCTTATCAGTTGATTCCTTCTAGTTATTTATATACAATTACCAGTAATGTATTTCTCTTTAGCATATCACTAATACTCATCAGGTTGAAAGGTGGTTGCACTTTTCAAAAGATCATCCAACTGGTCCAACTCATACTCTGTTCTATCGTCCATACTTTTCAATAAACTCAATTTGTAGGCTTTGGTTTTCAGTACATAAACGTACCATACATTGAGCATCTCTGAGTCCATGAATTGTGGGTATTTCATATCAGGATCTGGTTCAACCCTCTGAATTGTTACGTTTTCATATGAACCTGGAATATCAATTTCCGAATAGACCATAATTGACCCATCGTGTCGTATGAACTTCGATTCATCTTCTATATTAGTAAATCCTCCCTCCCACAATTCACCACAGTCTTCCATATATAAATCTTCCGCAACCGTGACCAAGTCGTCATACTTAGTATATAATAAGTAGCCACTATCTAATCTCTTGGACTTGATGATATCACTTATCACCACATAGAACATACCATGATCTTTAAAGTTTTGGTACATCAATCTCTGTTTAACCTGGTCCTCATTTTGCACCTTGATAAAGTCAAAAAACTCATACACGTTAAAACCAACTTCTTTACTGTAGAACTCGTCTTTTGGTGGGATTTCGTGGCCAACGACAAATACAAAGTACCGATCATTCAATTGTGCCGTCATTATCCAGCTGTTCAACTAGAGCCACACGGCTTTTACCAGTGAGTAAGTGGTACAGGTTCAAAATATATATACCTATAGATCAGATGGTTCATATACTAGAACACAAAATATAAACTCCCCTCTCAGGCCACAAAATATACCAATTGGGGCATAATCACTTGTGGTGGTACCAAAATTGGATTTAAAGTTGCAATTGGTTGGTGAAAGAGGAACTGTGACTAGCTAATTGAGCCATTGGTCTATAGCACATTACAGGCTGCGAAATGCAATGTAGAACGCCTTCTGGTTTCTGGTCAGTGCTCAGAATAGAAGAATATACCAAATGATATAACTGGCTATATGACTATGACTAAATACAGATACGTAGCTATTTTAGGGTAAACAATTGTGCCGCCAAGCTAAACCAACAAATGGTCAAGCAGATCTCTGTTAGTTTCCTCTTCTGTCATTAACTATGTTATCTGGGGTAATTTGACTTGGTTGAATTGAACCCTGTATTTTCCCTAAAATAGTACAAGTATATTTCTGTCCTCTACGTGTTGCCATTGGCTGTGATTACTTATTTAATTTATATTTAACAGGTAAACCTGTTCAGGTTCACCTTTTGCCTATATATACGAGCAAACCTACTATGATTGTATGTTTGTTTGTCTTGATTAGTATACACTCTAGTTGTCCCCTTCATCTTCTGTGTCTGTGTTAATATCAGTGAAAATACTTTCATCATCACTGACATCTTCTTCATTTGTTTCTTTACTTGGTTGAGTTTGTTGTCCTCTCAATGCAGCCAAGGCACCAGCCAAGGTATCTTCTTCTGGATCAGAAATATCACTTTCATCATCATCAGAATCAACTTCTTTCTTCTTCAAACTTAATTTCATTGGTGGAGATTTCACCACTAATTCAAGTGGAATATCCACATCAACTCCGAAATAAGCATTGTTCTTCATTATAAGTCTGAAATGGTAAGTACCTTCGGTTTGTGGAGTTGGAACACCTAAAGCAATTTTGAAGGATCCAACGAGAACATCATCACCCTTTTTCCAGGTTTCTTGATCCAATTTCAAGTTACTTAAATCAACGTTTTCTAATGAGAATGAAGTGGTACCTTCAACAATCTTACCATCCTTTTGAGATAATAAAATAGCAGTCCAAGCATTACGGAAATTGGTTGGGAAATATGGAGAGTAACTGTATGGAAGGATTGGTTGTTGTTCATTAGATATGGTTGGGTTCTTTAAATATTCCATGGTTTCTTCATCAACTAATCTTTTATCATCTTCTTCAATATCAGGAATAGACTTGAGTCTTGGAGCTTTAACCAAGAATTTCAATGAAACATGAGCACTAGATGCTGGTGGAACAATATCTTCACCTGGGACCTTAAAATCAGATTCAAGGATTCTTAAAGATGGAATATTGGCTGCAACCTTAAGAGCAACATCTAATTTTTCTTTATCTTCAATACCTAAAACTTTACCAGCTTCTTCCTTAGACATAGCAAAAAGTTTACCTAACTTCTTAACAGAAGAACTCTTGACAACCTTCTTATCAACATATGGTAATTGCAATAATTCTTGATATTTACCTTCTGGAGCAACAGCTTGGACAATACATTTTTGTAATTCAGCAGCAACAAGAACAATATCGGCTTGTCTGAAAACTAAAGCAATATCGGTTAAACCTTGAATTAATTTAGGTAACATAGCAATAAGTTTGACTTTATCAGCTTCTAACTTTGGGTTCAGTTTAACATATTCGAAGTTTCTGTTTAAATGCTTGGAAATTAAATCTCTAACTCTGTTGTAATCCAAGTGCTTAAATTCGGTTCTAATTTCATGACTCAAACAAATCCAATCCAATAAATCATACACGGTGTAGACTTTAGTAGGATCTCTATTGGTTAACTTTCTGGTGAAAATACCAGCAGTTTCAACATGTAAACCCTTTTTGGTGTAAGTCTTGACGTTATTCCACCAAGAACCAACAATAAATGGTAATAAAACACCGATTAATAAGAAGTAAACCACAATCATTAATGAAGAATATTTACCTTCAACTAAGAATTTAGGTAAGGCAATACCGTGTTTAACTTCTTGAAGACCATCAGGATTACCATATTTCAAAAAGTTTTCTCTGGTGACTTCATCAGTTAAGGATTTATAAGCCAAATTGATTTTAATGAAAGCACTTTCCATTTCTTCTTTAGCCTTTTCAGTTAAATCTTGAGGTAATTTATCAGGATGGAATTTAAGAGATAATTTTCTATATTTGGATTTAATCTCTTTTTCACTAGCAAATGCTGAAACATCTAAAATTGCATATGGATCAAAAGCTGCTTGTAAATCAGCTTCCTTGGTATAATATAAAGCAACATAAATGAAAATAGTCCAACCAATGACAATAATTAATAAAGAACGATTGAATACTTTAGAACTTCTTCTTTTAGATTGATAAGCTTTAAGTTCTTTTTCATTTTCCACCTTAACCTCGGTTACTATGGCTCCAGGAATCTTTGAATTTTCTTTATTTGCATCGGTTGAATTCACCAAATTATAAAAATACTTGATAGTAATTGGTATCAATACAAATGATAATACAGCCAATAAAAAGAATGGCCAGGTATCACCCTCTTCATCGTAAGTATATTCGGAACCCATTTTAGGCAAGTGGTGACTATGGTTCTATAGAGGGGGAAGGGACAAAGTACCAAATTGGATCTAAAGATTCGGAATATGCTAAATTGGAAAATGCTAGGTGTCTGAGTTTCGAGACTATTGACGTGTTTGTTACAAAGTTACACAAAAAAAATCAACGAACAAATGCACCTTGGAGACAGGTAGGATGGCGTTGTGGGTAGGGGAAGTGAGGGAGTGGAGATGGTATGGGGTCAGGTGAGAGGTTTGTAATGTGTAGATTTGAGTGGTTGTGGTGGGTTCTGAATTTGGTGATTTTTCCACTTTTTTGTCCGGTTTTTCATGCCCTTTATGTGCTTTTTAATGCTCTTAACTATGGTGATTATTCACGTTCACCTTTAACGAGTAGAATATGTAATATTGATTTTATTATGGTGAAAATAGGGTCAATTATACGTGAATAATTCTGATAATATCTAAAATAGCACTACATTACACAGCTAGACGTGTTATATTATTTGATTTTTGAATTGGTATTTAGTCGTTCGTCTAGTCTACAAGAATAGGTGAAAAATTAGAAAGTCCCATTTATAGCGTGTAAAAAGCTGGTAGTTCGTGATTTTAGTATTGATTCGATACAATTGGGGTATTTCGAGTGATATAGTTCCAATTTTTCACCTTCTAAGTGTTTCCTTGGTGGATTTAAATACTAGTAAATTAATTTTTCACTTCTCTGTCGTAAACGTGTCGCGACACACAAAAGACAATAACTACAACTGGCAAAATTAGAGAAGAGTCCGAAGATAAAGCTAAAAACCCACGATTAGTAAAACGTCTTCCACTTAAAAATGACCTCTTAACTTCCTCTCAAACCCTCGATACTCAATTGCATCAATTCTAACTCAATCGGCTTTATATTAGCCATTGCCGATCATTAAAATACCCTTTTCATCTAATAAACATAGATATATATATAATCATTGCAAAAATACTTCAATTATTAATTACACTTCTAATTCTAATTACACTGCTACACTTTCTTAACAATAAATATGACTATCTCTATTAATTTGCTTGAAAATACACATATAACTAACAGACTCGCTGGTTTGCGATCACAATCTTTTCGTACGATCTACGTTCTTAAACTGCAACAAATTCACAAATTGATCCACCGTTTGTACCCTTAGCTAATGGATTTAAACAAGATTTTCTTTTTCTTAAAATAATTAATCTTTTTTTTTATGGGGGTTTTCATTAAGTTTGATTAGTTTAATGGTGGAACAAACGAATTGGGTTTTCAACGTAAACAACATCGAAAGAATCAGCAGCACCGAAAACAGCCTTGTCCATGACGGAACCAGATGGAGCAGCAATGTACTTAACACCGGATCTGACAGCTCTGTAGACGTTATCTGGGAATGGGAAGAAAGCATCAGAAGATAAAGCAACGTTCTTTAACTTGGCTAACCATTCTTCTCTTTCCTTTTGGGTGAATGGTTCTGGTAATTCAGCGAACTTAGATTCGTATTCGGTCTTTTCTGGTTCGGTGGTTGGAATTTGACCAGTAACGAATAAATCAATGGCATTAGACTTTTCTGGTCTCTTGACACCCTTAGCCCACTTGAATCCTAAGACTCTTGGATGTTGTCTGAACCACCAGTTATCAGCCTTATCACCAGCTAATCTGGTACAGTGAATACGGGATTGTTGACCAGCTCCTAAACCGATGACCATACCGTTCTTGGCGTAACAGACAGAGTTAGATTGAGTGTATTTCAAGGCAATGGTTGCAACAGTCAAATCAACAGTACCTTGTTCAGTCAATTGCTTGCTCTTAGAAACAATTTCCTTGAAAGAGGTACCCTTAATGATGGCATCATTACGCTTTTGTTGTAAAGTGATACCGTAAACTTGTCTAGATTCCAAAGGTTCTGGGTTGTAGTTTGGATCAATTTGTAAAATACAGTACTTACCACCCTTCTTCTTTTGTAAGATTTCTAAAGCTTCCTTGGAGTAACCTGGAGCAATAACACCATCAGAGACTTCCTTAGAAATGATTTGAGCAGTTGGTAAATCAACAATGTTAGATAAAGCAATGAAATCACCGAAAGAAGACATTCTGTCGGCACCTCTAGCTCTAGCGTAAGCATTGGCTAATGGAGATAAGTTTTCAATGTCTTCAACAAAGTAAATTTTCTTTTCAACATCAGTCAATGGTAAACCAACAGCGGCACCAGCTGGAGAAACGTGTTTGAAAGAAGCAGCAGCTGGTAAGTTTAAGGAAGCAGACAATTCCTTAACCAATGGCCAGGAGTTTAAGGCATCTAACAAGTTAATGTAACCTGGAGAACCGTTCAAGACCTTGAAAGGTAATTCACCTTGAGAAACGAAAGCTTGAGCTGGTTTTTGGTGAGGGTTAGCACCATATCTTAAAGGTAATTGAGAAACGTTTTCAGAGTATTGCTTTCTGAAGAAATCAGAAATAGCAACATCGTAATCAGCAGTATGTTCGAAAGCCTTTAAAGCGTATCTGTTTCTAGCATCAGCAGAAATTTCACCAGTCTTCAATTCTTCCAAGAAACCAGCATAATCCTTTGGATCAGATAAGATGGTGACTCTGGCATGATTCTTAGCAGCAGCTCTTAATAAAGTAACACCACCAATGTCAATTTCTTCAACAGCTTCATCAATGGTGACAGCAATCTTAGAAACAGTTTCCTTGAATGGGTATAAGTTACAAACAACAAAGTCAACCTTTTCAATACCTTGTTCAGCCAAATCTTGTTCATCAGATTCCAAGTTTCTAGCTAAAATACCACCATGAACAGCAGGATGTAAAGTCTTAACTCTACCACCCAACATTTCAGGAGCTTTGGTAATAGCAGAAACATCTTCAACTGGGAATCCGGCTCCACGGACCAACTTGGCGGTACCACCAGAAGCTAAGATTCTAACATTGGCAGCAACCAAACCCTTAGCCAAATCTAATAAGCCGGTTTTATCATATACCGACAAGATGGCGGTTTTAGTATGAGAAGTCATGATATTGATGATTTCAATTGAAAAGAGGTTTTTAATGAAATTCGATTGATAAAGAGAGATTCGACTTTAAAATTGGGGCTCCCTTTATGACAGTCTTATAAGATTGGGGTCGTGTGCGCGCGCCGGCCCGAAAAATTTAAGATTTCAATTAATGGGAGTCAGATTTGACTCTGTAGATAACAAGTCAATTAAAAAACCAGATAGACAAATTCTTTTTTTGTGTGTGTATATGTGGATTTTGTGAATTATAGACTTGAGATGAGATTACGGTGAAATTATGTTCCTGATTGGTGTTTTAGTGTTTTGGTGTTTGGTCCAAAAACATCAATTCTGGAACCACTTAATCTGTAATTGTTTTAATTTTGTAATTCTACATTTTAGACGGGCCTCCCTATTATTTTTTTTTTTTGTTTTATCATTTCTCTGCTGTAGCCGTATCAGTTGCTAGGGACGATATGATGCTACACACCACACTGCTACCGCACCACAGGACCACATTACTAGGAACGAGATGCCCCCCTCCCTTCCCCTGGCGGGTGTGTGGACCACACTAAAACGTTCTCTCACACTTCCATCACACACCTTCACACTAGATAACGTGCGATCTGGGGTCAGTCTGGGCACTGTGGTCCGAGATCCATAACCATCTGGCTATCGCCCTATCGTACTGGGACTATCGGGCCAAGCTATCAACCTAGTTGGGCCACCCACCTACTGGATTGGACCATTTGGTAACACTGTGATTCGTGGTCTCAGATGATGGCCATGATCTTCACTAGTCACTGCTCACTACATTCCCAAATAGTCTATATCTCCTATTTCCGTTCCTATCCCTGGTTCTTCATCTCTTTACCTTCTCTTCTCTTTCTCTTCTCATCACTGCGATGCTCTCGCTAATTACTGCGAAAGTGCAAATTTTTCTCTACAATTTTTTTCAAGCTCTCGCTAAAATCTACAGCCCCATAAAAGAATTTAAT
Organism: Suhomyces anneliseae; assembly: GCA_030568535.1. Classification (NCBI taxonomy): domain Eukaryota; kingdom Fungi; phylum Ascomycota; class Pichiomycetes; order Serinales; family Debaryomycetaceae; genus Suhomyces; species Suhomyces anneliseae. The sequence goes on along the minus strand of JAJMGB010000011.1, from coordinate 169,599 downwards.
TCACCTCGATCTGATATTCATTAGTATAAATACACACAGCGAAATAACCTAAAATTACCAGCCAAACACAACCGTGAAAACAGGTACCGAAGGAAGGATCGCCAAGATCGCCTTAAACATGTTATTAATAATAGTACTACTAAAATTAACACGCTTAAGATCTGTATCTCCACAAGGACAAGGTGTTTTGTCTCTTCCAAGTGTGACGACGACCAGCCTTGGTGTTGTTGTACAAGTGACCCTTGTTGATACCTCTGGACTTCTTACCGGTGGCAGTAAGACCTCTAGCTTCTCTTCTCTTGTGGACTGGGTTAACGATCCAGTTGTATCTTGGGTCGTTTCTGATAGCCTTGTGAGATGGGTCCAACAAGATAACTTCGAAGTACTTGTAGGTGGAATCTTGGTTAACCCAGTAGGAGTTCAAGACTCTCAAGTTAGAAGCACGACGACCAACTCTTTCTTCAGCAGTAGCCTTAGAAGATCTTTGGTACTTCAACTTGTTAACACCTTGGTTGGTTGGCTTACCGTAAGTAGCACCCTTTGGAACAGGTCTCTTTCTACCACCTCTTCTGACTCTGACTCTGAAGATAACGAAACCTTGCTTGGCCTTGTATCCTAATCTTCTAGCCTTGTCTGGTCTAGATGGTCTGGAAGCTCTGTGGATAACAGTCTTTTGTCTGTATTCCCAACATCTGACACGATATAAGAAACGCATAACATCAGATTGCTTCTTTCTTTGCAATTCTTCCAAATATTTGTAGGCACCCATTTTAACTACTTAGTGTTGTAAACGAAGAAGAAAAGTTTTAAAAACGAAAAGTGAAAAATTTTTATGTACTAGTGGATACTGATGCGAATTACACAAAGGTGAGGGGCGGGTAAGTCGAACTTTTTTTTTTTTCAATGCGGGCTCAGACTCAAATGTTCAGGTCTGAAAAATACGCTTAGAGTCACGTGTGCCCATATAGCTACTACTATAGTCTACAACACCAAGATCAAGAGATAAAGACAGAAGACTGTAGATATAGCTATTAGCTAGTAGCTATTGGTACCGATTATTCTTGGTTATTTATAATTTTTATTTTTCATTATTCGCCCATTTCGATAAATATTGTTGGACTTTGTTCTCAGCTCCTCTACTATGTTACCAACTATATACATATATATATATGTATATAGCTTTAACAAGGTCTCCTGCTTAAATTTATAGTAGGAAATAACTGGAGTCAGTTGACAGAGAATTGTATTAAAAGGCTACTTCTGACTAGTCTGCTTTTTTTTATTTAAATTGTATATTCTAATATTCATCTCTACGGCTATAGTACTATAAAACCATCATAGATGGTCTCTATCCCGCTTCATTTCACTAGTTCTTTTAACCTTCTCTCTGGTTCATTTGTCTCCAAGTCCTAACTATAGATCCCCAGATCTTCTCCCACACTATGGTTTATTAAAAAATATTTTGGGTGCAAATTATGTCATGTGATATACAGTACTACAATACTAGCTCAAGACTATACAACATAAACTACAAGTGACACCATTATACAGTGACAAAACAATACTACTAAAGTGTCAAATTTAGCTGGTGTTCTTTGTATCTTGTTTCTTTATTGTTTTAAAGAACAAAATTATGTTTATTCTATATTTTTAATTGGGTACCTTTAAAATTTCACATTTTTCTAAATTACTTAGAAATAATGAAAATTATGAAAATTTTAAACAAGTACAAGTTTGAATTATAGTTCTTTTAATTCTTTTGGTATTTAGTTCATTCAAATAACTAAATTACTATTCTACATTAGATTTATCCCATTTTTGTATATTTTATCAAGCATTATCATAATTATATATCATTCGAGTCCTGCGGAACAAATTTAAGAATTAGAGAATAAGCACAGAACCTCGAAAAATAAACGGTTCTAGTTCGGAAAGTATCTCCAACTTGCAAGGTTCAAAGGTATGATGATCTTTTTGACAAACTAAAGTCTTGCTTGAGCTTGTAAATCTTCAGCAATACCAAGAGCAATCTTTCTGGTAACAGCTAAAGTAGTGATCATTGGGTTAGCACCAGAAGCAGTTGGAAGAACACTAGCATCCGCAACATAAAGGTTCTTACATTCGAACAAACGACCTCTAGTGTCAACAGCACCTTGAGATGGGCCTTTACCGGACATTCTACAGGTACTCATTTGATGGGCAGAACCCATTGGACACTTGTTGTTTTGAATACCATATGCTTCAAGCTTCTTTCTCCATGCAACGTAGTCACGATCCTTGATACTTCTTTCTTCCTTTGGTTTGTTACTAGTGAAGGTAAGAGTTGTTGATTGTGGTGGAATGATTTGAACAGCACCTTGGATATAGTACATATCAGAAGCAATCAACATACTTTGAAGTAAAGCATTTCTATCATATTTGTTTGTGGTGTAATCAATGATAATAGAGTCAGGCTTGACTGGATCGGCACGAACAGATCCACTACCAGTATCTCTAGTAATAAGAAGCATAGCAGACATACTGTTATAACGTAACATGTTTTGTCTAGCCTTGTCACTACCATCCCATGGGAAGAAAACTTGTTCCATGAAAGGAGCATGTAAAAGAGTTTCAACCTTAGCACCATGAGCCTTACCATCCAAATCATCCACTTCAGTACAAACACTAGTCATAATTGGTTTGTAATGAGGAATGGAGTAAGAAGTTGGACCGAAATCAGCCAAAATACCAGAACTTGGGTGAATGGTTAAGTTCTTACCAATATGCTTATTCTTGAAACCAGATCTTTGTAAAACAAGTGGAGTGTTCAAAGAACCACCAGAGACAACAATCTTCTTTGGACCAGTAATGGTAAATTGAGTGTTGGTTTCATTGTTTCTACATAAAACACCAACAGCCTTACCACCCTTGTGAATAACACGGATAACCTTGACTTGATCCATGATTTTGCAGCCATGCTCATAAGCATCACGTAACCAAAGAGCATGAGAACCTTGCTTAATAGCATATTTACAACCCAAGTAACACATACCACAATCGTGGGATGGGTGACCACCATTGTTTTGATCAATTGGACGAACGGCGTAACCTAACTTCTTACCACCTTCTAAGTTAACCAAATTGGATTGAGAGTGATCAATATTTTCGTGGGTGGCACCAACCATTTTCCACACGTAATCAATGTAAGAATCGAATTTATCAGTAGCGGCAAAATCAACACCAAAATCATCATACCATTCCTTACGGACTTTGAATGGAGTCTTTAAACAAGCAGACCAGTTAACAGTAGTACCACCACCAAGAGCACCACCAGCTAAAAAGAATAAAGATTGATCAGAACTGGTTAAGGTAGCACCACCTTCATACAAAACATGACCGTCTCTATCTCTAAAAGTGTATTCAGATGGGTGGAAGTACTTACCCTTTTCCATCACAAGACATTTGTAACCTTGTTGGGATAAAGTGTGGGACACTACACCCGCACCAGCACCAGAACCAATAATTAAAACATCAAGTTCTGGCATGTGCAATTCTTGACCATCAACAATTGGCTTTTCAGTCAATTTATATCTAAATTCTGGCTTAACAAAGTTTGGATAAATTTCTTCTCTAGAATCAACACCTGGATAACCCATGGCTTTATCATGTAAATCAGTAGCTGCTTTAGTGAAAGTAGAAAGAGATAAAGCTCTCATGGCAGAGAACATTCTATTCTTTTGAGGAATTGGAGAATCTCTCCAAGATTTAACCAATTCTTCTCTTTCCTTAATGGACATATCTTTAAGTCTGGTGAAACCACCAGTAATTAATGGAGAAGCAATAGAATCTAAACCACTAACCAAAAGGGCAATTTCTTGAGTGGCTGCAGTAGACATATGACCAGCAATAATCTTGAAAGTCTTTCTGAATTCAGCAGAATCAGATGGTTTGGTGAAAGTTTTCACATATTCATCAAGTCTGTCCATAGGAAAATCCTTATCCAAGAAAGGACGGATATTCTCAGCAGTAGTTTCATGGACGAACGCATCGAAAAGGAGCAATAACACATCGATGTGTTCATCAGTAAGTTCGCCTGGGAAGAAGGATGCCACGAGTTTTGACATATTTTACCTATAAATTCGTGTTAATTTTATTTTACATTGAATTGGTTCTTTATATATATATACTATGGGGTAAACGATACTTTTGGGTTTTGTGTCATATCCGACTGTGAACTTTTGAATCCTATTTTTTATGGGTATTCATGTGACAATTTACATTCTTATTTTTTTTTTTTTTTTGCTTTTGGTGTATGTGTTATGTATGGAGTCAGGCTTATTAATCTCTGATCTACAGTCGGGGCTATAGAACCCTTTTTTGAAGCATGTGGCGAGTCGAGAAGAACGAAGGAAAAGAAAAAAATTAGCTTGAGCCGCCGCCGGCTAGTGGGGAAAGTTCCGTGGAAACCTCATGCACTAGGCATGCCCAATTATTGATCTGATGTTTAAATCAGTTGACTATAATAGAGTCATGCAATCTTCCGTTTCAATTGATATCGTTGATGATGACAGGCCACTTGGTGTCTTTTTTTTTTAGTGTATACTGTATGATGTGATGTGCTGTACTTTACGGAGTACTGTACGATTAAACATATGCCATCACATATATACAGTATGACATAGTGCATGTGAGTGCGAGTGGAGGAACGAAAGTCCGGTATAGTGAGGGGAATTCCGTATATACCAATCTTTCAATTAGTAATAAGGTATTTGTTAAACCCGTAAAAAACAGATCCATATCCCATTTGGTTAACGGGGATTCAACCCCTCCGTTCATAAGTGGTGATGTTTTTAGTTTGTTTTTTTATTTTTAATTTCCGTAATTCACATAGATACTTTTATCCAGTAGTTAAAACACACCAATTAGTTCAATTGAACCACAGGTTTCAGGATTCTGGATATCCGGCTACGTGTGGGGCTTCCGGAACCGATTCCACGTGCAAGGTACAGAACTCGTTTTTTTTTTTAACACATGAGAAAATCAGACCATGTAGTTGCAAAAATCACATTCTTCACTACAGGAACGATAATCTTGTAATCTCCCCCACTTACCCAAAAGGAGCCCCTCAATTGTACGGAGATCACGTGCGACCGTTGCTATAATGCTCTAGACTAAACCTTAGCGAGTTGGTCAGGGTCACGAGTCTCTAATAGCTCACAATAGGCCGCAGGTCACGCTACTGACCAAAAAGATCGGCATTATGATAAGACCAAAACTTTTTCAACTGTAACCGAGTTATATGTCACGTGACGAAACCTCCAAATCCATCTGATGAGCATCGCGAAAACAAGGTAAGTACCAGACCAAGAGATGGCTATGGAGAACCCAACAGATGCAGGAGTTCCTGCTGTAGAACCAGAAGCCAAGATCCAACAAGAATTGACTACAGATGAAACAACCAGCCCTGTTTCTGAAACCAAATTGGCTGAAACAACCTCCAATAGTGAAGATGCATCAGATGTTACAGACCTGAAACCACAAGAAGGTGAGACTACCAATGAACCAGAACAACCACAAGCAGCAGCACAAGCCAATGATGAAGAGCAAGCTGAAACTAAGACAGTTGAGAATGAACAAAGCAACGAGATCGAAACCCCAGCAAGCTCCACAGAACCAGTGACTGAAACTGCAGTTGAAGAAGAGCAAGAAGCACCAAAAGAGACTGAAAAAGTAGAACCAGAGCCAGAATCTGAAGCTACTGAAGAAGCCAAGCCAGTTCAAGAACAAGAAGAAATTAAGACTACAGAGGAAGAAAAGGAAGATCAAAAGGAAGATCAAAATGAGGAAAAGGACCAAGAAAAGGAGGAACCAAAGGTAGAAGAAAAGACCATTGAAGGTGATGAGCCAAAAGAACAAGAAACCAAGTCAGATATCAAGAGCTTTCTCGATCAAAGCAGCAACAAAGAAGAATTGGCACAATTGTCTGATGATGATATAATAATAGACGGAGTGAGTTCTGGATCTTCCAGTTCAGAATCCGAGTCAGATTCGGACTCAGACTCAGACTCTGATTCTAGCAGTGATGAAGAAGAAGAAGACAACGGAAAGCAAGATGGAAAGGCTGATGTCGATTCAGATGAAGAAGGTGATGTTATTAATGGTCCAATCACCTCCAAGAATGAAGTCTTAGATGAAGTTGCCCCATCTCTTCCAGAAGACTACAAGATTCCAGAAAATGCTCCTATTGAGCCAGTTGGTGTTATAACAGCCTTGGTGGAAAACAGTGTAATTATTAAAGCCAGCATATCAGGAGAATTCAGAGTCTTAAAGGACCAATCAGTGTTATGTTTTGAAGATCGTACAGTGATTGGACCATTATACGAAACATTCGGTAAATTACAAAACCCAATTTACAGAGTCAAATTCAACTCCACTGAAGAATTCCAAAAATTCAAAGATGCAAAGGGTAAAACCGTCTACTATGTGGTCCCAGACTCTAATTTCATCTACACCGATAGTATCAAGAGTTTGAAGGGTACTGATGCCAGTAATTGTCACGATGAAGAATTACCAGAAGAAGAACAAGAATTCTCTGACGATGAAAAGGAAATGGAAGTCAAACAAGCCAAAAAGAAAAAGAAGAACAAGAGAAAGAATGAATCCAAACAATCCGGACCTGGATCCCAAGCTGGATCTGGTGAACCAGAACCAAAGAAGTTCCAACCTTATGGATACGCACAACCAGAACCACCATCCAACCCAAGACCTCAACAGACTAATTATCAAAACACTCCTCCACCTCAAAACCCATATCAACAACCTTACCAGGCTTACCAGGGCCACCAGGGTCACCAAGGTCACCAAGGTCACCAAGGCTACCAAAACCAACACCCTCAAGTTGGTGCTATGAACCATGCCACTTTCCAAAACCCATCTCCTTATGGTGTTCCTTATAACCAAGTTCAGTTTGCCAACCAAGCTTATGGACACCAACAATACGCCAATGCTGGTCTTCCACCATATCCTGGCCAACAAAACCAATATCAACAACCAGGTCAATACCAACAATATCCACAAATGAACCAATGGCAACAACCACAATTCCAAGGCCAATATCCACCTCAAAACATGCCTCAACAAGGAATGCCTCAACAAGGAATGCCACCACAAAATGTCCAACAAGCACAATTGCAACAATTGCAACAGCTTATTGCCAACCAAATGCAACAACAACAGCAGCAGCAACAACAGCAACAACAGCAACAACCACAACAACCTCCTCAGCCACCTCAATAATGAGTTAACAGGATCGAGTTGTGTGGATTTAATTCATAATCTTATGAGTGCAAATTGCATTTATTTGATAATTGTCATTTCCTAAATAGCATAGTTACATAGGAATGGGGGTCTATCCTCATTTATAGCTCATTTAGTCAAAAGTACATGTACATTAAAAGAATTAGTTTATATTGGTGTATTTATAATGGCTGCGAAAAATTGCAAAATATTAAAAAAAATCAAAAAGTAGAAAATTCCCCCAAATTAACAGATCTGTCACCAGGAACTACAACGATACATATACAATTGCAATATTAAAAATAGTTTGATGTTCTATAAATGCGATATACTTGTTTCATTTGACGGTTTTAGATTTAGAACTTTTCTTATCAACAGGTTCATCAAGTGAAGCTAATGCCTTTTTAGCACTTTCCAAAGCTTTCTTTGGGAAACCTGCCATTTCCGCCACTTCCAATGCATAGGATCGATCACTAATCCCTTGTTCCAAAAGGTGATCGATAACAAATTTATTTTGACTTTCGTAAACCCTGGTTCTATAATATTTGAGCTTATTTTGATTAATTTTATTGGCCTTTAAGAGTTGCTCTAACTCCTTTCCAAAATGGGTTGCAAACAATGTTCTACACTTATTAACCTGTAATAAGTTCAACAATGTTGCATATGCAATTGCCAATCCTTCCTTTCCACTGGTTCCTCTTCCGATTTCATCCACAATGGCCAAGGATCTAGAGGTGGCATTTTTTAAGATATTACTAGTCTCGACCATTTCAACCATGAAAGTGCTTAGATCACTGAAAAGATCATCCGATGCTCCAATCCGGGTGAATATTTTATCGACTATTCCTAAACTGGCTTTTTCAGCAGGTACGAATGATCCTATTTGAGCCAAAATCACAATCAACGCATTTTGTCTCAAGAAGGTACTTTTACCTCCCATATTAGGTCCAGAAATAACCCATAAACTATCTGAAGTAGCACTGACTCGAGTGTTATTAGGAGTGAACATAGCACCTATTTTTTTCAACCCCGATTCTACCACTATATGTCTTCCTTTGATAATATTAAGTTGTGGTGTTTTGGTGAATTTAGGACAAACCAACCCATTTTCTTGTGCCAATACCGCAAACGAAGTGGTTATATCCAAGAAATCAACTAATTTACTGACATTACGTATCTGTGGAACTGCATCAAGAACTTTTACTCTTAATTCTTCAATGATTTCTTTTTCAAACTCTTTAATCTGGTCAGTCTTTTCCTCTATAATTGCCTGTAATTTAGACCATTCTTGAGGCTGGTAAAGTAATGAAGTCTTTCTCTTGTCACGAATATCATCTTCCAATAGCTCAGATACTTGTTCAATCAGCTTTTGCTTTCCTGAAACATAGATGACATTGAGATACCGTCCATGCTGGCTCTTTTTGATCACTTTGAGTTTAGGATCAACCTGGAAAACTTGGGCTTCTACGGCACTCAAAATTTCAGTTTCTTTCTCTTTAAGAGCATCCATTAATTGGTGATACTCGATCAACTTGGCATTGTAGTCTCGTCTCACACTGAACATGAACTGTTCCTGTTCATTCTTCTCCAATCCCTTATACTTCTCTAATGACAGGTTGCTATAGGAGCCAGTGAATTCGATCAAATCATCTTCCAATTGCTCCACTTCTTCTTCAATCTCTTCCTTGAGCTCTGGTACTTCCTCAGTATACTCTATGTGGAGAGTATCACTTATCTGATTGGAGATCTCCCATGGCACCTTAAAGTCCTGAAGAAGGGTGCCAACAACCTTACATGATTTGGGGTTTTGCTTGTATTCTTCAAGAAGGAACAACTCGAGCTCATAGAGCTTTTCAAGCCCATCTGAAATTGAGAGAAGATGCATCACAGTATCACCAGTATTTAATGATAATCTTTGTAAGGACCGTACAAAGTCACCTAAGCCAGAGAGCCTAGTACGGATCGAGACCTTCAAGTACTCGTTATCCATAAACATACTGACAAAGCTCTGGCGGTACTTGATCTCTTCGATATCCAAAATAGGCGACTTGATCCATTGGGTCAAGAGTCTCGTTCCAGAGGGAGTAACTGTTCTCTTGATAGTGTTCAAGAGCGTTCCAACGGTGAAATTCTTTCCGTTACTGGACCTTTCGGTGAGCTCCAAGGCTTCTCTGCTTCGCGAGTCGATCTGGAGATACTTCTGGTTCCAGTATTGTGTAGGTACTTCCAATGACGGATTTCTATCAGGAAGATTGACATTGATATAGGAGAGAATTAAGTTCATGGCCACTTCTTCTCTTCCAGAGAAATTTTCTATGGACTTTCTGGTGCTTTGAATATTAGTCTTGAATTTATACTTTAAATCAGTATAACTGGTCTTATGATACCTAAGAAAGTACTTTCTTAAATCTTGTAATGGGGTGTACCAGCTACCATCAATAATATTTTCCAGCTGGAATTCTTTTGATATGAGGACTTCACTAGGGTTAATTCTGGATATATCTGTCATTAGTTCTCCCAATGTGGTTTGTTGCACATAGAATTCACCAATAGAAACGTCTATCCATGATATTCCAATGGCTAAATCAGGGTCTGCTGGAATAGTGGTACAATTAGGAGGAAAGGAAATACCAACGAGATAGTTATTTTGGGAGTAGTTGAGGAAAGTCTCGTCTACCAATGTTCCTGGAGAAACGATTCTTGATATTTTACGGTGAATAATCGTCTCCACTGATTGACCTTTGGTCGGACATTGGTCAATAATTGCAACGTTGACTTGGTGTTCTTGCACAAGCATTTTCACGAATTTTTGCAACTGAAATATAGGGAATCCTGCCATAGGAATGGTGTAGTTATTTGTCTTTCTTGATGCTACTTTAAGGCCCAATTTGGGGCCAAATATCGATGCCTGGTCAAAGTAAAGCTCATAGAACGAACCTACTTGAATAAGACACACACATCCAGGATTTGAGTCGATTAGTTTCTTCATTGACGCGTATAATGGAGTCAACCCATTTTTATCTGTTCGTCCACCTCGGTCCCAGGATGGGATTGATGGTACTTGAAAATGCATAGTATCTGAGGATTCAGCCGTTTTCAACAGCTTAAAAAGGGAAATGGTCAGTGAGAGATGCCTGAGGTGGTATAAACCGAACATACGTCGCGTTAGCGGTCGTATGGTGCTTGAACGGGTCATTATGTCATAAGTGGATGTAGTTAGTTGGAATCGCGTTGATCTGAAAAATACGATCTGTTGAATATATGCACCAGACTCAAGATGCAGACGAGATGCGACTACTTTTGATAATAATCGTAATACTGTAAGTAGTTGCATTAATAGGGTTCAATATACGATACCCAATGCACTTATCAACATTACATACATTGGTTCAAAACTACATCAATCCCTTCTCAATGTGTTAAACTTTGCGGCAGTGCCTGTCTATTCTTTGTATAATACAGCTATATACATAGTATACTAGTTGGTTCATTAGTTAAGACCATTACGGTCGTTGTGAAGTCATGAGTGTTGTTGCATCAAGAGGCGTGTTTAGTCCAGCATAATAGCCCTTAGATTAAGAGATCTGGTAAAAGATCTCAATGTAGTCTATTTTAGAGCATGTATTCGTAGCCTCACCCTGTTGGCCCAGCCCTTTTGTATTTTGGCAGCCTGTCTGTAATCTTCAGAGCTTTTGAAGCCCTCTAGGACCAATTACCTCTTCTTGTATCCAAAAGACACAGATCTATGTCGTTTTGCTTCTTGGAATCAACTTCGAAACTCATATGAAACGCTTCAGCGTGGTTTAGCAGATTTCTGGTGATTATTTTTCTTGGTTATTGATTTACTTCTTTCTGGTGCTTCTTCTCACTGGCTTAGCTGGAGGAGCACTAGACCGGGTGGCTCTTCTAACCGGTTTAGGGGTGGCTTCTTCTTCTTCCTCCTTTTCTTCTTCTTCCAGATCTTCTTGTTGTTGATGAGTTTCGGATCTGGTTCTTCTCTTTTTGGTAGCTGGTGGAGTAGCAGCCTTAGAGTTCTTCCGCTTAGCAGGCCCAGCCTGTTCCACGTCGAGCTTTGCTGAGGACCGAGTCCGTTTCTTAGGAGGAGCCTTCTTCTCAGTAGTATTCTTTTTTCCTCTTCTGGTGACTCTGCGCTTGTCACCATCAGCTTCGTCTTCACCTTCATCTTCATCATCATCATCGTCCTCGTCTTCCTCATCACTACTATTGGCTCTGGAGCTTCTGGTCTTCTCGGCATCGGGAGTATCTTCATTAGGAGAATCTGAATCTACATCACTCAATCCTGACGAGTCTTCCTTGTTTTCTTCCTTTATGCTGACCTTCTTCTTATTACTAGTATTATTATCCTTAGTACTATCATCTTTATCTTTATCCTTTCCTTTGATCTCTTTAGTGTCTTTACCATCTTTTTTGTCTCCTTTTTCATCTTCCTCATCTTCTTCTTTTTCTTCTTTCTCGTCCTCTTCCTCCTCTTCATCACTGTCTCTATCTTCTAACAGATCTAATTTGGAGAGATTGTAGTAAGAGCCCAATTTGGTCCACAATTCGTCCGCCGTAAACGGCACCTTCGAATCCTTATTGATCTTGGTAACCAACATCGCCATGTTTTTGTTCTTGTTGGCTCCAGCAGGTTTATGGTCGCATATTAAATTGAGTAGTTTGATCTCATCATCAAGAGACCAGTCCCTCATTTTGTGTGTGTGTGTGGCCCGGCTTCTTTTGTATGTTCCGCGGTTTGGTTGCTTATCAATGCAATTGAGTAAGTTTGTGATTGTGGCTAAGCTTTCCCCGCTCAACCTTTCTTTTTTGATATGATTCTTAACACGAATGTTTTGATTGTTATGAAACAGTTTAAATTGTTTTAAAGGTGGGTGAGGTTCCCTCACTTTTAGCTGTATTTGGACCATTTTTTGATTTTTTTAAAGAGTGAGAAAGACCAGACACCGCGACTGTGTGCAGTATTTCCACGTGATGTCGACGATACAAAAATTTCACATCTTCTAATTCTCTAACCCTAGAGATCCTAGAACCACCTATCAAAAATGCCTAGAAAGACCCAGAATCTCAACTCTCTTAGTAGAGGTAAGGTTCGGGCCTCTATGAACAAGTACAACTTGTTCAACTTATACAAAAAGGACAAAGTTTCTTTCGATAGACTTACTCTTTTCCAACAAAAATGGAAAGCTAAATCGGAAACCAGATCATATCATGGAGAACATTTAACTGAATCTAGATGGAAAACTTTATTCAGTCCTTCTCTTGAATCCGTTGCCCAATTGGATGCCTCCTTGAAGGGTTCCCGTGTTTCTCCAACTCCTATGGTTTTACAAACTTATGCTACTCTTGAAAAAAGATTAGAATTAGCTGTTTTTAGAGCTATGTTTGCATCATCAGTTAGACAAGCCAGACAATTTATTTTAGGAGGTCATGTTTCTGTTAATGGTGTTGTTATCAAGCATCCATCTTTCCCATTACAAGCAGGTGATATTTTCAATGTTAAACCAGAAAAAGTTTTATTGGCAATGGGAAGAGTTAAACCAGGTTTAGAAGAAGCCGTTAAAGTTGATAATAAACAAATTTCCGTATGGAATAAATATGTCAAATCCGCCAAGGAAAACCCAAGAGAAGTATGGGAATTAAAACAAGCAAAACCAGCTTCTTTAGATACTACCAGAGAACAAAGTGTTCAATCTATAAAGAGTTTCAATGAAAAATTAGATAAAGATATGATTAAAAAGCAAAAGGAAACCACCAGAGAACTGATTTTAACCAGAATCTTAACTCTTGCATCCGCCAAGGCCAAGGAAGAAGAAATTGATCATAAAGTATTCAATGAATTTGGTTCTCAAGCCAAAAAATCTCAAGATGTCTATAACTTATTATCTGATATTAAGCATGATTTAGTTGAAGATTTTTCAGCTGCTAAGGTCACTGAATTTATCAACAAGAAGAAACCAGAAATGGATGCTGGTGAAAAACATTTAACTTCTAGTGTTAAACAATTATTAGGAGAAATTCAAAAGGCTACTGTGGAATCCATTCGTGTCACTGCTCAAGAAAGTAAATTATCTGAAGATGCTAAGACCATTCCTTTCACTTCTAGTTTTGCTTCTAACTTGAAATTCCATCAAAAATTAAACAAAGAAGAAGTTATGGAAAAGGAATCTTCTGCTGAAATAAATTTACCATGGCAAAAGGGATTATTCGGTCGTCAAGACCCATCCAAGTCATACTTCACCCCATGGACTCCAAGACCATTCTTGGGTTGTTTCGCTATTTTACCAGCTCATATCGAAGTTTCTTTCAACACCTGTCATGCTATCTACTTGAGAGATCCAATTGCTAGACCAGGTCACTCTGAAGTTATTACTCCATTTGCTGAAGATGTCCACGAAAGAGCTTATATGTACTACGTGAGAAAGGGATTGTAATCTCACAACACAGCCGGAGATCTTGTAAATCGATCAATAGCTCAGTTTCTGTATATATCCACCAATTAATGTATTTAGAATAAGATTAAGTGTAGACGAAACAGGGTGAAAAATGGGCAAAATGAAAAAAATAAAAACGTCAAATTCATCCCCAACTGTCTCCTGTGACTATTGGAGCCCCACAATCACCAATACCGTGGCGATACACCTACTTTTCACTCCATTTAATATATTGGAGATGAGAGATGAGATCACGTGATGCGATCGGTATAGGTCCATAAGGTCTACTCCACAATTCTTCACTGGTCTGTTTCTCCATCAGTGTTCAACTAACTGAACATATTACAAGCTGAAAAGAGGTTGAAACAAGTTTACCCCGGAAACCTCGGTCCTTTTGCCTCATCAACTTTCTCATGCCTCGTATATCGCCCAAGCTAGTGAGGCAAGCGCTTCTGATCTCACGACTGTTACCACCACTACTCCGAGCCAACCCCCTCCTTTCTATGGCCATTCAAGAGCTCCAATGGATCAAGAGTGAGCTTCCTCGAGAAAAATGGAGACAGGCGGTCATTAGACGATCAAAATTGGAACCACTTCAGTATATCCTCGGGAACCAGCCGTTTGGTCCACTAGATATTGAGTGTCGTCCTGGAGTTCTCATACCTAGATGGGAGACCGAAGAATGGGCCACCAAATTGTCCCATTTGATAAAGGACAACACTGAAAAACAATCTTTGACAATAGTGGATGCCTGTACCGGTACTGGATGTATACCTTTGTTGATGAACCAAGAGGTAGATAATGCCCAATTCATAGGGTTCGATATATCTGATGATGCCTATGACCTAGCCAATGTCAATTTGAAAAAGTACTATAGCGACAGAGTCCTGTTTAAGAAGCTGAATATATTCAGCAGCACGCTTAATACTGATTTGGGAGTTAACAATGTCGATATTTTGGTCAGTAACCCACCGTATATTCCCATCAAAGACTACTATTCGTCCATGGCCCTGAATGGGGTTGAAAAGTCAGTGAGGATGTACGAACCAGCACTTGCTCTAATAGGAGAAAACGAGTTCTACAAGGCATTAGTGGAGAATATGGTAATTCCTTTGCAGGTCAAAGGGTTCGTGTTTGAGCTTGGTTACCAGCTGCAAGTGGACTATGTGAAGGAGTTGTTAAAAGGACAGGAATGGGAAGTCAGAGGGTATAACGATGGAAGCAGAAGGGTGAGGTGTGTTGTGGGATGGAAAAAAGAAGCCAATTGGTTAGAAGGGATGACTCAGTGAAACTATTCACAAGCATCTAAAACTTAATGAAAAGTATCTAATGTCACAAGAGTTATAATTTATTGACAATAGACCTGAAAAATACCAGTCAAATTAACATATTATTATCAGTCACAGTTCTAGTATAATATTTAATTGAAAAACACCATCTTCGTCATATTTCCACCTTTTCCTTGTATTTTAACCTTTAATATTTGCTTGCATTCTTTCCTTGTGTACATTTGGTCCATAATGGCTGCGAAAAATACTCAACCATGCTAATAAGACTTACCACCTCATATATACTATAGACAATAAATAGGAGCATAACCACCAGGTATTGCTCGATTTTATCTTTCTGGATATTTCTTTATATCTTACATTATCATTTCTACAGTCTCTCTTTTGTTTGATCTATCGAATATTCGTTACTATGCTATTCTATTAATTTTGTTCAAGTTCTTGAGACAATTGGTCTGGCTCGTCAGAAGTGTCTTCTTCAACAGTTTCCTTCTTTTCGTCGGCCAGTTCGGTGACTTCCTTTTCACTATCCACCTTTTCGGTTTCCACCTTTCTCTTCTTAACAACACCTCTACCCACAGCAGTAATGTTTTCCTTTGGAATAACACGAGTACCCCATAAAACATAACCACCAAAACCTCTCATGGTCATGACCGGGTGCATTCTACCAATGATGGTTTGGAAAGGTCTGACTCTGGTTTCAAATATAGATGGGGCCAAGACTCTCTTATCGTTGGCCAAAGAGTGTTGAGTTTCCAAAAGAAGCTCTTTGAATTGACTGTATAAAACAACTGGTCTAGAACCTCCAATGGTTGGAAGAACTTCTGGTAAAAGGGTTGGTAAATGCAAAGTACTGACACAAATGAATCCATCGAAATTACCTTGTTGGACCAAATCAATGACATAATTAATATCGTTAGATCTTTTCACTCTTTTTTCATATTGAGTCTTTTTAGAAGGTTTAAGAGCATCAATTTCTTCTTGACTTAAGATTTCAAGATCAATCTTTTCATTTTCTGGTTCTAAGAATTGTAACCAATTAATAGGTTTAACCATTTGATTTATTAATTCTTCTGGATAATCAGAATAACGTAATGCAATATGATTTGGATGTTCATTTTCATGAGCAACCACAATGGTACCTTGACCATTCATTCTTTCCATTAAAGCATATAATACAACCCCACCAGTTTCATCAACCAATAAATATTTACCCCCTGGTCTTACATTAGCATAATTTAAAATTATTCCTAAAGATTCTTCACTCATATCAAGAACTCTTGGAAGATCTTTTTCAATAAAATATTGAAGTAATTGAGAAGATCCAACATATTCCACAGTAAATCTTCTCATGAATTTTTGTTGTTTTCTTCTAAGGTATTTTTGTTGAGAGAATACAGTCTTTTTATCGAATCCACTATGACCAGCAATGATCTTTTCAATGATTTGTTGACCAATATTAGAAGTAGCACCAGATTGTTTTAATTCATCAATTTCAGTACTAGTAAGTGTTTGAATCTTAGATCCAATATCAATAATTTGTTGGTTATTATCAGAATTGGCTGAGAAAAGGGAGGTAAGATCAGCTTTGGAAATATCATCATCTCCAACTTCATTCTCCACATTACTATCATCACCTCCTTCAAGACCAGGAGCTAAACTTTTCACTGGATTCACAGCATTACCTTCTAAAATCTCAAAACTTTGTCCGAATGGATATCCCAAGACTCCATCAACATGGAAAGACCCAAACTTACCCAAACTAATGGTTCCTCCTGGTCTAAGTTCCACAATCTTAAGCCCTTCTGATGGTAATCTGATGAGAGCGTGCTGATTAGGCGAGATGATGGACTTGTTTTTTGTCATGGTCAAACTGAATTTTATTTTTTTTTGGTGGGGAGATTGAAAATTCTACTATATCAAAAAACACACAACGATATCGAATCAACCAGATGGTTCCAGTGGGATTTTGTGATTTGATATGTTTTTCCAATAAAGTCGTGACTTTGATTGATTCTATTAGTGTAATTTAGACTTGCCTCTGTAAACTACGATGAGTCGTGCGCGGCAGCCCGATTTTTTTTTCAGTCTCATCACCTCTCTAGATATTAAGTCAACCCCATCGCCTCTGTAATTAAATCTCATTAAATTAAATAGAACCTATAACTGAAAAAAAAATGGGTAGAAGAGCTAAGAATAAGCAAGGAGCCCCACCATCCTTCGAAGAGATCCAAGCCAAGAAGGAAAAGAAGGAGGCCAAGAGAAAGAGAGTTGAAAACGATGAAAAACCAGCCAAATCAGTGAAGAAATCCAAGACTGAAGATAAGAAATCATCATCATCATCCAAGGGCAAAAAGAAGTCTAAGAAGAACAGTGAAGATAATGAAGAAGAGTACCAAGATCCAGTAGACTTACCAGAAGTTGATTTGGAAGAACTTGCCTCTGCTAAGAAGGCATTATTTGATGATTCTGATGATGAACAAGAACAAGGTCAAGATGATGAATTTGATGATGAAGAATTAGAAAATGATGAATTCGACATTGAAGAAGGTGAAGATTTCGATTCTGATGAAGAAGCCCGTGCCAACCCAATGTTCTCTGATGACGATGATGATGACATGGAAGAATTGAACGCCGCCAATATGGAAGCCTTATCTAAGAAATTAGATGAAGAAGCTGAATATGAAGCTGAAGAAGCCGAAAAGGAATTATTGGAAACTCAAGTCAACCAACCAAGAGCCCAAGTGTTACCTACTGAAGAAGAAGAAGAACAAATCGCCAGTGCTCCAAAGGATATCACCATGATTAGAACCAGAATGATTGAAATCGTTAAGGTTTTAGAAAACTTTAAAGAATTAGCCGAAGAAGGTAAATCTAGAAATGATTACACCAGCAGATTATTAAAAGATATATGTGATTACTTTGGTTATACCGAATTTTTAGCTGAAAAATTATTCAATTTATTCTCTCCATCTGAAGCCATGGAATTCTTTGAAGCTAATGAAATCTCTAGACCAATTACTATTAGAACCAATACTTTAAAGACTAGACGTCGTGATTTGGCCCAACACTTGGTTAACCGTGGTGTTAACTTACAACCAATCGGTGCTTGGACTAAGGTTGGTTTACAAATCTTTGATTCTCAAGTTCCAATTGGTGCCACCCCAGAATACTTGGCTGGTAACTATATTTTACAAGCAGCATCTTCTTTCTTACCAGTCATGGCTTTAGACCCTCAAGAAAATGAACGTGTCTTAGATATGGCTGCTGCCCCAGGTGGTAAGACTACTTATATCTCTGCTATGATGAAAAACACTGGTTGTGTTTTCGCTAATGATGCTAACAAGGCTAGAACCAAGTCTTTAATTGCTAACATCCACAGATTAGGTTGTAAGAACACCATTGTGTGTAACTACGATGCCAGAGAATTCCCTAAGGTCATTGGTGGTTTCGATAGAATATTGTTGGATGCTCCATGTTCTGGTACTGGTGTTATTGCCAAGGATGAATCTGTTAAGGTTAACAGAACTGAAAAGGATTTCATTCAAATTCCTCACTTGCAAAAACAATTATTATTATCTGCCATTGATTCTGTTGATGCTAACTCTCCAACTGGTGGTGTTATTGTATACTCTACTTGTTCCGTTATGGTTGAAGAAAATGAAGCTGTCGTTGATTACGCTTTAAGAAAGAGACCTAACGTTAAGTTAGTTGATACTGGTTTACAAATTGGTAAGGAAGGTTTCACTTCTTTCCGTGGTAAGCATTTCAATCCAAAGATCTCTTTAACCAGAAGATATTATCCTCATACTTATAACGTTGATGGTTTCTACGTTGCTAAATTCCAAAAGATTGCTCCATCTCCACATGATGTTTCTAAGGCTGGTGCCAAGGAGAAGGAGTCTTTGGCTAGAGCTGAAGCTGAAGAAGAAGGTATTATCCATGGCGATTTTGCTGAATTCAATGATGATGAAGATAAGGAAATTATTGATAAAACTATTAAGAAGAGCATGAAGAGAAAGGGTATCAACCCAAACGCCAAGAAGGAGGCTAAGAATTAATAGAGTATAGTCTTGTATAGTAGCACCAGATATAAAATTCATCCAACATGTATAGGAGTTGGTAATAAACAGTCATTTAGAAAGTTCAAACCTTGTAGATTCTACAGTGTTCAGTTTTGATTCAATTCATTCATAGAATTATTATATTTATTGTACATTATTTGAAGATGGTTAGACCAGAAAACGTCTTCCATCCGTCTTTGAGCTCAAACTTTAGAAGTTTGTTTGAACTGTCTAGATTCTAGCTGTTTCCATCCATAAAGAATTGCTGATCCAGCTCATATCTAATTTTGTTTTAATTATTGATTCATTGGTTTATTACTTTCGGTGGTTATTCACTTCAAGCACACGTTACCCAAGCCATGTTCCTTAATATATTCAGGACCGTATTCTTGGTATTCGGCCTTGGTAACATAACTGTTTTTACTTTCTTCAGTTTGAGACCATTTTTGCATACCTCTCCAGGCATCAGTAATTGGGTTTTGTGCAGAACGGACCTTTAATGGTGCATTAACAGGTAATCCACTAGTAAGATCTGCTATGACTCTTTGTTCAAAGTTTTTCAAGTTGGCCAATCCACCTGTTATAACAATATTTTGAATAATATTGTATGCTTGGCCACCGGGACTGAAGTTACCATCCAAACGTTTCCAAACCAAATCGTTCAGTAATTCAATAATACCAGCTTGGTCCAAACCAGCAATATGTGGTTGGAACAACACTTCAGGAACTCTTATTCTCTCCACATTTAAGTGCATTTGATGGTTCTTTAAAATAACTTCTGGATGATTAGCGATTTCTTCTGGAGTAATACCTTCAGCTTGTAAAGAGTAAGTAAGATTAGGACGTGGTCCATGAACGAACTTGTGTAAGACCAGGCTCTTCCAGTCGAAAGTTTGAGATGCTGCAAAGGTATCTTCGTGATGGAATGAAGGATCATATTTCAATAAATCTTCTTCAATTTCTTCAATTTGTTTCATAAGTTCTGCAAGATCTTCTTCTATACTGGTGTTGGTGATATCTCTGTAAACACCCCAATCATCATCATTTGCACCGAAAGTATCGGTAGGATCATTATCAATGGTTGCAACATTTCTCCGTCTCTTTCTGGTGGCTGCACCAGCATTACCAGGAGCACCAGCTTGATCGTTGGCTAAATCAGCAATATTCTTCATTCTTTGTTGAGCGGCCATGGATTTTCTATCTTTGAAAGATTCTAATAATTTAGTCTTTTCCATATGTTTACCGACCAATTCAGCAACCTTAAGTCTCTTGGTACTAGACCAATCTTCCAAGTCACGTTCACGCCATTCTTGTTCTTCCTTTTCCTTTTGAAGTCTGGTTTCTTCTTCTTGTCTTTGAATTTCTTTATTTCTTTCACGAGCTTCATAGTTACCCTTAAGTAACTTTTGCTTTCTCTTTTCTTTGATTTGTTCATCATTCAATTGATCATCAGGAATATCAACCAATGGCCATGCACTAGCAGGATCGACAGGTGCTTCATCATCTTCATCATCTTTGGTCTTTAAGGACTTTTCTAAGTTCTTAACATACTTGTTAAAATCATTCAAATCTTCAAAACCTTCATCAGTTAATCTGTCTAAAAGATCTTGCTTGTTCAAGGTTTCAATTTCTTCCTTCATCTTGGTGTAGTAATCCAATTCTTCTTGTTTTTGTTGTCTCTTTTCCAATCTCTTTTGCTGTTGTTGTTCTTGTAATCTTTTACCTTGTTCTCTCTTTCTTTGTAATTGTTTAGCAAGTTCTTCTTCAGACTTCTTTTTCACAGTGTGTTGACTAAGATCAACTGGTGCTTGCATGACAATATCATTCTTCTCCAAAAGATCAATATCGAGGTAATGTTTCAACTCATCACTGTAATTTTCCAGAATATAACAGAAATCTTTAAACATGTTGGTAGTATGATCACCAGTAAGCTTGGTAGGGAAATAAGGATATTTCATTCCAAGTAATCTAGCCAAAAACTGTTGAGACAGATTACCACCCCAATCAATTCTTTTGGTTTGTTGAAGAATACCTCTACCTCCCAATACTGGAATAACATGAGTCAGTTCATGACCAGTACCAATTACCAACCCATCAGCTCCTGGCTTGGAGTTGGCATGGAAAGCAAACAATGAGTCAATACCAAAAGTCACTTTTGGTGCTTGGTATGCTTCAAAGAGTAATTCATACATATTGGTTCTATGACTTAATGGTGCACCCACTGGTTCAGTCATAATGATTGGGTTGTTCAATTTACCATCATTACTGGAAACACTAAGATGTTCAAAGGAGTAATCCAACATATCTTCCATGTAGTCCCAATTGGTTAATAAAGGACCATCAAAAGGACTTTTAATGGAGGTCTTAAGTAATGGATCACGATACACATCATTACCTACTATGGTAACGGAAATAGGTTTCTTTCTATAACGATAACGGGCCATGATGGAAGGGAACACATTGTTTGGGTCCGGGGAGTTGGTTAATCCGACTTTGAACGAAGATGATCCGATATCTAATGCTATTGGTACATCAGTATGATAATTGGTATAGAATGGCTCTGGTACTTCTGGTGGGGATGTTTCTCTGAGGTAATGCACCTCTTGGGGCGGATAAACTGGTTCTTCCGGCTTGACCTTAGAAGGAGCCATTGTTAACTAGACAAGTAAGAGGATAAGCGAATGCCAGATACCGTTAGTAGTCGTTGGCGGTAAATAATTATCGTGCTTTTGGTGCTGTTGGTGGGTGGTTGGTGGTGGTGGTGGTGAAAAGTCGCTTACATAAGAAAAAAGTCGCGTTTACGTAATCTACACTAACAGGCTTACAAATCACCCACTCTCCCACCTGGAAATACGCGGTAGGGGCTTGATTCAGGTCTACAACCATACAAATTCCATTACACAACAAAAACCATGTCAACCGAAGAATCCAACCAATTCAACGTCCAGGGATACAACATCGTCACCATCTTAAAAAGGTTGGAAGCCGCCACCTCCAGATTGGAAGATATCACCATTTTTCAACAAGAGGCCAATCAAGAAAGATTAGGCGCCGCTAATGATACCTTCGGCCAAAAGTCAATTGATAACCAAACCAGTGCCGGAGCTATCACTGCTGGACCAGGATCCAGTAGTGCTAGTGTTGAATCACCAAAGGCTGTTGAAGAAAAGGCCAAATCAGTTCTTGCCTTTGAACAATTTCTCAAATCATTTGTGGATCCATTTGTGGCCAAATCTAAGGAGATTGATCCACTTGTTGCTGAATCTGCTGAACTCTTAAGTCAAGCATTTGTTGCTCAATCCAAGTTCTTGGAAATTGTTACCAAATCTAAGAAACCAGACATGAATGATTCTTCTTTCTTGGAAGTTTTGAACCCAATTAACCTGAAGATCAGTGCTATTATTGAAGTTAAGGACAAGAACAGAAGATCTGAATATTTCAACCATTTAAACACTATCAGTGAAGGTTCTCCAGTTTTAGGATGGATCGTCACCGAAACTCCAATGTCATTGATTCCTGAATTCAAAGATAGTGCCAAGTTCTGGTCCGACAGAGTGTTGAAGGAATTCAAAGATAAAGATGCCAAACACGTTGAATGGGTCAAATTATTCTTGGCTATTTTCGAAGAACTCAAGGGTTACGTCAAGGCTTACCACGCTACTGGTCCTTCTTGGAACCTTGCTGGTAAACCATTTGCTGAAGTTGTGGCTGCTACTTCCAAGGCTCCAGCTCCACCAGCTCCACCAGCTCCAGCTGCCGGTGGTATCCCACCACCACCACCTCCTCCACCTGCTAATATCTTTGATGAAAAGCCAAAGAGTGAAGGTGGTATGAATGCCGTTTTCGCTGACTTAAACAGAGGTGAAAACATTACTTCCGGTCTTAAGAAGGTTGAGAAGTCTGAAATGACCCACAAGAACCCAGAATTAAGAAAGCAAGCTCCAGCTGCTCCAGGTGTCAAGAAGCCAGCTCCTCCAAAGAAACCATCTAGTTTATCTACCACCCCACCAAAGAAGAAGCCAGCCAAGACTACCTTGGTTGACGGTACCAAGTGGATCGTTGAAAACTATACTGAAGCTGATATCCTTGACCAAAAGCCAATTACTCTTGATGTTGAAATGCACCAATCTGTCTACATTGGTAACTGTTCTGGTATTACTGTCCAACTTAAGGGTAAGGCCAATGCTGTTTCTATTTCCGATACCAAGAACACTGGTGTTGTTGTTGATTCATTGATTTCTGGTGTTGACATCATTAAATCTTTCAAATTCGGTTTACAAGTTATTGGTGTTGTTCCAATGGTCAGTGTTGACAAGTCTGACGAAGGTAGTATTTACCTTTCCAAGGAAAGTGTGGATTCTGACTGTCAAATCTACACCAGTAGCACTACTGCATTAAACGTCAATGTTCCAGAAAATGACGATTACTCTGAATTGGCTATTCCAGAACAATTCAAGCACTCTGTCAAGAACGGTAAGTTAGTCAGTGAAGTTGTTGAACATGCTGGTTAAATATGGTTATAACGTATGAAACCTACTACCCTTTTTCTGAATAGTGGAGATCAAAGCGAGAAAGATCAGAGCAATCGTGATTTTTAGTCCCAGAAAAAAAAAATAAATAAAAAAAGAAAGAAAGAAAATAGAGCTGTGATAATAGATCTGCCGAGGTTGAGGGCACTTAAATGTTATAGATGCCAATTCTGTCGGATTGAAATAAAAAAAAAAAAAAGATTAACGATCAATGATCAATGATCAGCGACACGATGGATGGAGATTGTGCATCATCTACGCTACGTGCGACATGCTGATGTCAAAAGTGTCTACGACTCCAGACCAGACCAAAGCCAAACGATCATCGGTTTTAGGGGCCATCGCTTATCGCCACCCACGGGTTAGGTATATTTTTGTCGCGTTTTTTAAAACGGGTACAAATCACGACTTATCATGTTTTAATATCCTTCTTCCCCCACCATATTTCTCTTTATACCATTGACTACTAACAAAGACATTAACGTAAAAGTAAACGTAAAAGTAAACGTAAAAGTAAACGTAAAAGCACGTAGAAGCTGTTTCAGAAAACCCATACTGCAATTACCAGTTACCAATTACCAATATCCAATACATATTACACATTTTTACGTACTAACAAAACTAACAAAAACAACATCTTGTAGAACATTCTATTGTGAGATCACTAAACGAATTAGTTTTTACACCAGTCAACCCCCCATCACTCTACTGCATGTAGATCAGGTCCCACTTCCCATTTAGTTTTTAGTTGGGCCCCTCTCATAGTTAAACAGAACAAAGGCGATGTCGCATCCTCATCAGAATCACGTGCCTTAGAATCCCGAAGAATTTCAACGAAGCCTTGAAAAAAAAAGCAAAAAGCTGATAGCTGTTTATAAATCAATTCCCACTCAAATTAAAATTTAATTAATATCATTTTTTTGATAACTTTTTAATTTTTTGATACAAAAAACAGGGTCTCCATATATAAAAACAATGGTGAAAGAAACAAAGTTCTACGATGTGTTAGGGGTTTCTCCAAGTGCTGGAGATAATGAATTAAAGAAGGCTTATAGAAAGGCTGCTCTTAAATATCACCCAGATAAGAATCCATCCCCAGAAGCTGCTGAAAAATTTAAGGAAGTTTCTCATGCTTATGAAGTGTTATCTGATGAACAAAAGAGAGAAGTTTATGATAACTATGGTGAAGAAGGATTATCCGGCCAAGGTGGTATGGGCGGTATGGGAGCTGAAGATATCTTTTCTCAATTCTTTGGAGGAGGTTTCGGAGGTATGGGTGGCGGTGGCCCTCAACGTCCAACCAGAGGTAAAGATATTAAACACTCTATTTCATGTACTTTGGAAGAATTATACAAGGGTCGTGTTGCCAAGTTGGCTCTTAATAAAACCATTATCTGTAAAGGATGTAATGGTTTAGGGGGTAAAGAAGGTAAAGTTAAACAATGTACTGCTTGTAATGGTACTGGTATGAAATTCGTTACTAGACAAATGGGTCCAATGATTCAAAGATTCCAAACCGTTTGTGAAACCTGTCAAGGTACTGGTGATATTATTGCTCCAGAAGATCTTTGTCAAGTTTGTAAAGGTAAGAAGACTCAAACTGAACGTAAGATTTTACAAGTTCATATTGATCCTGGTATGAAGGATGGTCAAAGAATTGTCTTCAGTGGTGAAGGTGATCAAGAACCAGGTATTACCCCAGGTGATGTTGTATTTGTTGTTGATGAAAAACCTCATGATAAATTCTCTAGAAAGGGTGCTGATTTATTCTACGAAGCTGAAGTTGATTTATTAACTGCTCTTGCTGGTGGTGAAATTGCTTTCAAACACGTTTCTGGTGATTACATCAAGATCGATATCGTTCCTGGTGAAGTTATTGCTCCTGGTATTACCAAGGTTGTTGAAGATCAAGGTATGCCAATCTACAGACAAGGTGGTAAGGGTAACCTCTTTGTTAAATTCAACATTAAATTCCCAGAAAACAACTTTGCTGATGAAGACAAATTGAAACAATTAGAATCTATCTTACCTGCTAGAGCCAAGGTAGAAATTCCTAAAGATGCTGAAGTTGATGAAGTTAACTTGGTTGATATTGACGCATCTAAGCATCAACGTACTACTGCTGGTGGTGCTTATGATTCCGATGATGAAGAAGGTGGTGCCGGTGGTCCAGGTGTTCAATGTGCTTCTCAATAGATTTATTTATTCCACTTTTTTTCCTATTTAATTGGAAAAATTATTGGGTTTAGTATAGTATAGTTCTTTTATTATTATTTATATGCATTGAATAGAACTTATAACAAACGAGCATTGCGAGTTTGTGAGGTTATATGATTGATAGACGACAAACAAGTGTTACATCAAATCATAGAATCACTTGCTTTTTGTTAAATATGATTCCCATTTTGTAAGTTTCGTTGTTCATATTCATTAGACAGTATATTTCTGTTACCGTGGTTTACTAGTACTACAGTGGATGTCAAAAGTCAAAAGGCGGCTTAGTAATTCTATTTGCAATTCGCTTAAGCAAAAGTATCACCAGAAGCAAGAGAAGCTTTAGACCATACCGTTGATGCTTCTATAGTTTGTAACACAATGCAAGTAACCAGCCGTTTTACGAGGACCCTTTGCATCATGATAAGGAGTGGGGGGCAAATAAATTAGTGTGGTAATAAACACATGTGAAATTGCCACACTTAATTGACTGCGAATTGATCTGGTCCTCCTTCCCCTCTGTTACAGGTAACAAGGCATGATCTCAGCCAATCAAGAGTCAATGGTGCTACATTTGGCAATAGGTATCATATATTATCTTCCAGAGATATACGAAGTCGTTACAGACTCGTAATATAATGTATGTAATTTATAGATGGCAATTGCCTGCAATGCAAAGACCAAAAAGTAGAGTAATATTCTAATAATATCACTAATTAGGTATCGTATTAAGATCTTTCAATTACGGTATCAATGACAGATCCAAATGGAAATCTATAACTGAAGAAGTGTATAACAACTTCTCTAGAATCGGTAGATTTAACAGGATGGGTTTACTGTTACTATTAAGTGTGGCTTCGTAGATAACTGAGTGTTGTTTAACTAGTCTCACTTCGTTTTGGTAGCCCTTTGGGTCAACAACAAAATGCCAGTACTTAACAAGCAAAATCCAGCCATGATGGTATATGTCCATCCTTCACCTATACCGTTGACCATCTTCTGCAACACACCGACACCAATAGCCCCAATCAAGCATCTCAGCAAATTCATACAACTGGTTGCAGCCGAACCTTGACCTGGATACATGTCGATCAACAACGTAGTAGAGGCACTAAGAAACGAGACAGCACAGCCAGAGATGAAGAAGAGAGCGATCAAGATAGGAACAATATTGGTCCTCTTGTCCAAACACCATCCAAATACAAGTGTGAATATGATAAGAAATGCTGATGGAATGGTTGCGAAATTGAGTCTTGTACCCAAAAGATCAAACTTAGGTCTTTCAGATTCTGCCAATAAAGCATGTTTCTTATCATAGCGAGCCTTGGAACGTTTGTATAAGAAGTCAAGGAGTTTTCCTGTTACCACTGATCCCACTAAAGTTGCCAATCCAGGTGACAAGTAGCATAGACCAATGTGCATAGTACTATAACCATAGTATGCTTCAAAAGAAGTAGAGACAGTGGTAAGCGACATGATCCAAGTTGCAAACTGGAAACTGCCTGGTAAGAGTGCAAAGAAGACGTCCTTTCTGGCAATAATCTTCCATGGGCCCAACACATTAATAGGAGCTTTTGGTTCCTTGGTATGGGTATCGTTTGTGAGTCTTTTGTTTAATAATAATAGAATAGGCAGCTTGTTCCAGATATGGACGGGAGGAATAGTACCGTTTCCCACAATAGCCCTGTTTGTTTCAGGTAATATAAAGAATGCTATGGCTGCAACAGACCCGCTGCCAATAGCCAAGAATACGAAGATACCTCTCCAACCCCAATGGGTTACAATAGCAGCACCAATTAGAGCACCGAAACCTTGGCCCAAAAGCTGGAATCCTCCAATTAGCCCCACGAATTTTCCTCTATGAGCTATAACTGACATGTCAGCCACCACACCGGAAGAAATAGTAATTATAGATGCAATGCTGCCTGCTTGGAGACAACGTAAAAATGCTAGAAGCCAGTACACATTGGTTCTGGAAATGGCTATACAAACCCCACAAAAAGTCATAAGACACCCAATTACACAAGGACGTCTACCAAAACGATCAGTAAGTGGTGCCAATATGGTAGGACATATACCTTGAAAAAGCAAGTATGCCACAATAGAAATGTTAACAGTATCATTACTAACATGAAATTTTTCAGCCAATTCGGGTAAAGCTGGAAAGTAAATGGAGGTAGAAAGAGAAGACCAGATACCACTAGAACTCAACAAGGCTACCATCACATACTTTTCCTTACTAGAGAGAATGGAATATGGAGACTTTTCAGAATCATTATTGAACTCATCGGAGACATTAGAATCATCAAAAACATCGGTCTTGGTATGTCTGGAAGTGGTAGCAGTCATACTATAGCTAGCTTCGTGATCATTGGATTCTTTGGCCGATTTAAAGATAGTCAACGATACTTCACTCTGAAGTGCCGACCCCATGGACGAGGAGATCATGGTGGTGGGGAGACAAACACTTAAAAGTAAAGACTGAAATTTGCTATTATTCCCATCTCTATATATATATCTACGTTTCATCGGTTGTATACGACAACCCGATCCCTTTTGATTGTGTGGAATTCTTATTGTTCGCAGCCAATTGCACCCAAAAGAGTTAAAATAATGGACATAATTGAGCATGCAAATACTAAAATCTATAAATGCGTAAAATGGAAAATGCGTGGGTCATTATCGTAAAAATAAAGTTGTGGAGGGGATGATGAAAGGATGCCGATCTTTATGATTATAATCAGCCCCAAAAAGGGCTTTTGTTTAAGTCCACCCATGTCTTTGGTGATAGTGGGAATATTCCTTCAATTGGCCAAATTATGGTTTTTCTGTAGGCAGGCACTGGCTCCTTAACTATGTTGAGATAAAAATATCTTGGCCAGAATTTTGGACCGATGTCTCACAATGCAGTACGGGCAAAAATATTGGGTGGACTTGATCTGGAACAATAACCGATTTAACTTCGTAAAAAATGTCTAAATGTGGTTAGTGTGTATGTGTATGTGTATGTGTAAAAGTGTATAACTTTATAAGTTTGCTCTGATAAAACAACATTATGATAAGTTGGAAACATAGGGTCATTAGTAGTAATAAAGATGAATTAGGAAATTCATCTAATGAATGAAATGAATATAAGGAAAGAAGAAGAAAAAAAGCCAAGCAAATTGGGTGTCCATACGCATTAAACGGTTGGTTGCTGCTTATCTTCGTGTTCATTCGATTGTTCATGATGCAGGTGTTTCTTGTGGCTTAAATAAAAGTAAAGCACTAAGAAAATATCTCCCAAGAGACAAAGACCTCCAACAAGGGTGTAACATCCACCAAGGTTAATTGCACTAATCAATCGATCTAGAACACCTGCTCCCAATGCGGCCAACCAACATCTGACTAAATTTAACAAACTGGTGGCCGAATTGCCCCGACCAGGAAATAGATCGACTAACATCGTGGTGGTACATGACATCACCGAAACTGCTGCAAATGAAATTAAAAATGTAGATATAATAATAGAGATTGCAGCTTGTCTATATTCAAGACACCAACCAAAGATCAAAAGACCTATAATCATGAATGATGCTGGAACAATGCAAATATCGAGTCTTGCTCTAACAATATTGAAATCTGGTCTTTCTTCTGGTGAGATGTCCTTATATTTTTCATCGTATTGGTCTCGACGGATCTTATAGTAGTAATTGAGTACTCTTCCTGTGATTAAGGAGGATACAAGACATGCAATACCTTGGGGTAAGTAGATGAGACCAACATGCATGACACTGTAATGATACTTTGTTTCCAATACTGAGGAAACAGAAGTCAAGGTCATTGTCCAAGCTGCGAAATGAAGACCTGCGGTCATGAGAACTGTGATGACTTTAGGTTGGATCAAGATCTTCATTGGAGCTAAAACATCGAATTTAATCTTGGGTCTGAGAGTGGAATAATCATTGGTTAATTTCTTCTTGAAGTATGGGAATGAGAATAGCAACAGGCGATGCATCAAGTGTTTTGGAACTATGGATCCATTTCCTACAATCATTCTTGAAGTTTCTGGAAGTAAGGTACCTGAGATTATCAGCACCACACCGCCCACTATTGCTAAGAAAATGAAGATAGCTCTCCATGAATGGAATCCCAGAATAAGGGCAGCACCCATAAGACCTCCGAAACCATTACCCACTAGTTGCATTCCTGAGACTATTCCCACGAAACCTCCTCTATTTCTTGGGGTACAGACATCCCCTGATACACCAGAACTAATGGCTATAACTGGAGCTATACCAGCTGCTTGGACACATCTTAATACGGCCAATAGCCAGTAGACATTGGTCTGTGATATGGCTATACATGATGCTGTGAATACAAGGACAGACAGGACCACCACTGGTCTCATCCCAATGACGTCCGCAAGGTTACACACAAAGGTGGGGGCAAGACCTTGGAAGATAAGGTAAGCTACCACCGAGAGGTTCATGACTGATTCAGATGTATGGAAGTATTCATTAAGGGTAGGTAATGCTGGGAAGTAGATTGGACTTGACACGGTACTGCAAAATCCTACAAGTGATAATATAGTTATAAGTATGACCCTCTCCCACCGATTGAAGATAGTATAAGGAGGTTCCTCTGTGACCGAGGTGGTGATCTCCGAAGAGTCAGGAGGTATCTGACTATGAAGATGTTCATGACTGGACATTTCGTCCGAGCCTTTTGGTTTATTCATGAATAATAAATAAAAAAGGAGTGGTCTGGTGATAATCTAATAAGTCATATTAAAGAATTAAGTTCTAGCGAGATCGCGCTCTCTCTATATATCGATGATCGATCACTAATTTCCAAAGGGTATCATGGAAAAATCTCCAATGCAACCGAACAAAATGATGGACTCGGCGAATTAAACCCGACTACAAATAATATTCAGTAATTACATCCGGCTACGTAAAATTATGGTGTGGAAAGTGGGGGCTTTTTATCAATTATAGTCACACTTTCATTGAAGCACATTACACATTTTTTTTTAATAACATTTTTATAATTATTCATGGCTTGAATTATTTTATCTCCCTCTCCGGGGGTTCTTCTATTTCTCGACCGTTATGGGTCAAGTCATCGCCGAGCTGGAGCCCGAAGTAGACACCGAGCCGCGCGCCCGTTGAGAAAACCTTAAAACTCACCATGCCACCACAGTCGTAGCCCGGGGGTATGTTGTCCTGGAGAGCCAGTAGATGCTTGGCTGCTAGGTACTCTAGCTACTACCGTGGTTGTCTTAGAGATGTCATTTCATCATCATCTTATTATCGTACGTCCTGTCAACAGGATCTATGGAAGATTCTCGATGATGTTGCTTTCGGGATGAAAAGAAATTTTTTAGTAATCTATATATAAACTAAATTATATGTAGAGATAAACACTGGTCATAAAAGCCCCCTTGGGTACCCCACCACATATGGCTTGATACTTGCTTGCTTCAATGTGGTAGCACCGGTCTGCAGTATGTTGCAAAAAAAAAAGTTAAAGTTACTATGGCTTTAGACTTTTGGTGTGTTAATTGTTGCTGTCGTTCTATGTGACACTTTTGAGCGCTCGTGACCACAAAATGTCCCATGGGTAAATTATTATTTCCAATCCAGTGTTATCGCGAAAAGATTCCCACTACTACAGCTGACTAATAGACTTATAGCAAAGTATAGTCAAAGTACAGTAAGAATTACATTTCCGGATTTGGAGATACTGTAAGGTGAAAGACGGATTTCCAAAAGTAAATTGGGGATTGGCACACAAAATAACATGGAGTTTTATTTAACACCAATTTTGTATTAGAGAATGGAGGCTTTTGTCACATTGCAATTGGGTCATAAAATAAATTTTAATATTGGTAATTATCCATATTATCTTGAAGTACTTCTACTACGTATTACTTAGAACTAAAGTGCAAGCCTCGATTAACTCTCCATCCTCCCAAATTTAGCTATATTCGTATCACTCTCCAACTATATCAAATTATTAGGTGCAATTAATTATAAGCGACTTTTTTAATCAATAAGCTGCAGGATTATCAGTAAAATCACCATTGGTATTAGTATAGCTCGACTTTGAATTGTATACTATTAAATGGTTATATTTAGAGGTGCAGAAAATGCTTTGAAATACCTACTCAGAAAAATATCCACTGTAAATCTTATCTAAGCCAGTATCATTTTCTTTTATATTTTATCATTAAACAGTTGTGCCCTCCCAGCCAAACTCCCCACCCCGACAATTCTCCGGCCCAGAAAGCCTTGTGCTTTAACCCCAAAATCACCCAATAGGTAAAAACCTATAGAGGAAGTATTTCCCCTTATTCTACCCTCCAACTCTTTTCACAACATCAGACTAGAGTCAAGACGATACTTGAACAACTCGTCTATCTAGCCGGAATAATAATACAAATAAAAAAAAAGATAAACACTACACCACTAGTGTCACTAAAGTGTCTCCGATTAGGTATATTGCTACGTCATGAGCGACGGCATCGTATTTGATTAGGTTCTGGTTGGTTCAGGAACGATCAAACTTAAACCTTATTTGAATCACAAATTACTGAAGTATCGAGTGATCCGATAACTTAAAAACTTCGGTAATTACGGTGGGGATGCGCTTTGTAAGCTGATAATACTACTGTACAAGTTTAGTTTTACAGAAGAATTTATGGCTTGTTTAAGGCTTAATGAGGGAAAGATCGTTCACCCAACAGGGGAACTTTTTTGACCCCACAACCGGTTTGGTTAAAATGTTGGTTGAGTTTGGAGTCCGGAGTTTGCACCATTTCAAATGAATTCATACCCTGCTATTTTTTTTTCAGGCAGCGGAGCACATGGGGATTATGAAACCGTATAATAAGTATAATAATGCAATTCATTTAATGCGCTTACTTATACAGACGTATATTTAGCGGGATTAGGTGATTGGCCGCAGGTTGGGATCATCGACTTCCTAATCAGGCAATTTGAGCTGCATCCTCCTTTCCTAATTAAATTGACCTGCATCTACTTTACCGATTAGGAAACCAAGTTTCGCAGCTATCCCATGTGAACCACCCCTTCAACCCTTCAACCCTTCACCTGTAACAGGGCTGACCTTAGCCTGTTGTAAAGGTCTAGTTTCTGGTTTGACGATGAACGGCATCTTTCGTAGTTTAAACTATGAAATTCGTAAATCCTCTGGGCTAGAACTGCTCTCTCCAAGCGCTCCCCCAAGAAAAAGGGTTCCATGCCATGAAAAATTGTCAGGTAAAACCAACAAGATCTTCAAATACCTGCCAAAACATACCCTACAAAAGAATACTCTACTATACTCTACAATATAGGAACAACAAAAAAACATATAGAATATCACAGTAAATATGCCTTTGGCGAGTGTAATCTCATGGGCCTCATTTCGTGGCTAGTACCGGAACATAATACTTTCGCTAACACCACCCGAGGCCCAAACAAAACGTTGCAATGCAAGAACGCTTATAGTTAATCAGAATCATATG
Source organism: Suhomyces anneliseae (assembly GCA_030568535.1). Taxonomy (NCBI): domain Eukaryota; kingdom Fungi; phylum Ascomycota; class Pichiomycetes; order Serinales; family Debaryomycetaceae; genus Suhomyces; species Suhomyces anneliseae. The sequence continues at coordinate 136,266 of JAJMGB010000011.1, read as the reverse complement.
GACAACCTAGATCCAGAAAATGTTCTTTCAGTGACCTCAAACTTGGCTCGATTTAGATATCTCTTTTCAGCTATCGCATTTAGTATCTCTTTTCAGTTATGATATTGATATCTCATCTCTATTTTTACCTACAATGGTGTACATGTGAAATTTTATCTTATATTGGTACTTCTATAATATCTCCGAGAGAAAGTAATTTACATAAAGAATTGAATATTGTCCTGCTAGGATGGACATCTGAATATTATCAGACTTGAGGTATTATTTGGTGTCTCTGACACCAATGTAGAAAAGTGCGAAGCATTCTCAACAATTAGCAGCTGCCAACAAATACCAAAAAATAAAAGATCGCCAATGCTGGTCTTGATTGTTTTTGGTAAAAGATCATTTTTAACACACCACTTAAATGTTTATAACATGAATGTGATAATTGTTGGCAACAATAACTAATTTATGCATGCGATGACCATTTTGCTTCACTTACTTTTCCTTAGGATTATTGTACTTCCTGGCAGGGGGATTTTTTGGCGTAGTAATCATGAAATTAATATTATTACCCTTTCCACCCTTTTGCTTCTTGTAGGGACTGATCTCTTCCTGTTTAGATTCTTGGAATTGATGGGTAGGGACTTGTGTAGGCACCATTCCCATTGGCTGCGGCACTTGCATCACATATGGAGCACCTTGGTTTGGTGGTACAAAGTACTGGTATTGTGGTTGTGGTTGTGGTTGTGATACGTAACCTTGGCCGTTATATTGACCGGAAGGGACAGGCGCAGGGGCCCCACCCTCGTAAACTACTTGGTTGTATTTTTGAGAGTATGGAGATCCTAAAGCCTTACCTTGTTCTGGATGGCCAATGTAACCTTGTGGCTGTGGAGCACCTGGAGCACCTGGTGGAGGAGGAGGACCCTGTGGTCCACCTTGAGGTCCACCTTGAGGTCCTGGACTGTAGTATACTGGATACATCACTGGTTGAGGACCCATTTGTGGCAGATGTTGTTGCAGTTGGTGTTGTGGATGAGTAGTGGCTGGTGGGGGTAATGGTAATTGGTAAGTTGGTGGTGAAGTGGTGTTGCTACCGCGAGCAGTCACTTCACTACTATCACTGACCACTCTTCTATGAGCGCTCACTGGCAGCTTATTAGGAGATCTTAATGGAGACACGATGGTCTTGATACTTTCAGCAGTCTCAGAAAATGATGGTAAATGGGTATCACTGAATTTACGTTTACCGTTGACTGGTTGTTGCTGTTGATGTTGATTTTCCTTCTTGATTTCAAGTGGTTGTTCTTTGGATTTTTGCATCATTTGGTTGAGTAACTCTTCTGGTTCGTCTCTCATTTTATTGATCTTTTCCCGTAAGTCTTCAATAGTAAACGATGGTGTAACAAATAACAATGGGATCAAGTCTCCATTAATACTCATGGATTTAGCTAATTTTAAAAGTTCAATGGCAGTACATCCTAATTCATTCTTGATAGCTTCTTGTCTAGTTTTTTCTTGTTCAACTTTATATTTAAGGATTTCATTTAAAGTCTCAACATTATAAGGACGAAATTCTTCTTCATCCACCACTTGTTGAGGAAGTCCTAGTATTTCCAGGATTTTCTCATCAATGATAAGTCTATTAGATGATGGAGATGCTGATTTCGATTTCTTATTATCGTTGTTATGTTCATTGTCATGTTCATCAATGGTAGTTGTATCTTTAACTGGTTGATAATTATAATGCTTACTTCTTGGTTTATCTATATTAAGGGTATCGAGAATTGACTTTGATTTTTGTTCTTGTTTAATTTGGTGGGATTGGGATTTCTCATCAATAACTGGTGATCTTGGATGTTGTTTATTTGTTTGGTTTACCAAATATTCTTTAGTCATGAAGGACTTCGGTTTAGTAGATGGACTAGATGATGACAAAGTCAGTTCTTGAGCTGGCTTATCATTCATTAGATTAGTTAATGTTATCAAACTGGATATTTTGGACATAGAATAAATTATATATTAACACTGTATCACGTTTCCTGATACATAAAACGAATGAATGAAAGTAATTTGGGAATTGGTTTCAATATAAATTATATATGAAAATATAACAAAATGGTTTGATAAATAGTTTGATAAGTTTGATTAAATAGTTGATGACTACAAAATGCGGTAAAAAGCCAAATTCCAAGCCGAATGGAATTATTTATATTCCTAGTAACATTTTTGGTCTTAACTCCTGCAATCTTTGACAATTTCGCCTTGCAATCAGGACTACAATCTAAGTTACATATTGTATAGTGAACACTTCCTAATGCGGAAATGTTATGATATGCAGGATGTGTTATCCGGTTTAGGAATCGATTCCAGTGACCGTTTTGGGTAATTCGCATCCATGGATAATTCCTAATTCAACTCACAAACGAACCAACACAGTTGGTAAATTGTCGTAACTGATCGGCTTAATTTCTGTATTCGTCTGAATTCTCCAAATCAATAAGTTACGATTGTTCTGTAAGACGATCTTCATCCACGGAAGTTATACAGTCTACAAATATTTAACTAGTAATTGAACCTAATTAGCCTAATCAATATAGAACCCTAAAACCTCAAAACCTCAAAACCTCAAACTTCTATACAATGACTTAGCTCCCCACATTTAATCAATAATAGAATTCTAATTGGAACTAGGAGTCGACCCCCTTCGATGACGGCAACAACTTACGTTTTGATCGTGCACATAAGAATTACTGCAAAAGGGAATAGGTTGTAGTTGTTAGTGAGCATCGCATATCACATAATCATAATGTTAGCGTCGCTAGGGACTTATGTTGAGTGGGTTAAATTTTTATCAAATAAGATGATTAAGACCTGGCCCCTGCTGGATTTGTGGGTTTTTTTCTGTTAACGCCGGCAAGTACATGAACAAGCATAAACAAGCATGATCCTACTGACGGTATTCTAAGCATAAATTACATCAGCTTATGATATTAGCTCATGCTATTTTGTATAGCGATGGCTCATTAGCCTCAATAATTTTTTTTTTTTTTTTTTTTTTTACATTGCTAACGTTCTTACTATCCACCTGTGGGGGTGGGGGACTAAAGAGGGGGGAGAGGAGTAGGACGAAAAGGTAAAACAAGTAAAAGCGTCATTGATTGTTAACCCCTAACTCATGCCAGGTCCTGCTAGGCCCAGCTGCCCCTGTCCGCCTTCTAGTCTCCGCTATTTGGTACGGCTAACCCTTCTCCTGACCCTATTTCTAACCCTTTTAATTAATTTTATTTTTTTTTTTTTTTTGCTCCCACTAACAAATTAATCAAGTACCTCTCTATTTCTCTCTACGTGCTCACTAATTATATCCCAACTACGAAATCTGTCAAGGATCGAATGATTCTTGCACATCATTAGATGTCGGTTTCGGATGTCGCTTTTTTTCTCCCACAATTCGCGCAGAAAATTATAAAATTGCCCCTAAGCTCCGGGTTGTTGGTTGTTGAGCCTTTCTTGATCAACTTCCTCATTCGTTGGATGTTGGGAAATTGTTGATCGTTAATTACTTCTTTTTTTAGTTGATCTTGTTGTGTTTGGGTTTTTGGTTTTGGCTTGGTTTCAAGATTGAATACTCAATCGGTTAAAAAATAGTATCTTCCGAAAGATCAAATTTCTTGTTTTGTTTTTTAACCCATCCACACAATTATTCTATTTCTTTGTATTACCAATTAAAGCTACGGAGGGGATAAGGATAATTAGGGAATAACGGAAGTTAGAAAAATAAATTTTTACAAGAAGAGAGAGAAAAAAAGTGGGTTATGTCTATTACTGTTATCGCATTTGGTGGCCCCTCATCATCAGGTAAAACCACGACTGCATCATCAGTTCAGCAACTTTTACCTAACTCATCGATTGTTCATTTAGATGATTTTTACTTTCCGGATGACCAAATTCCCGTTGATCCAGAAGTTAATGAGTTAAACTGGGATTGTGCTGAATCAATTGATTTTCAAAAGTTTGTAAATCACATCACTAGTCTTAAAAATGGTGATGTTAGTACAGATATTCAATCAATTCAACCTGGTGTAGATCTTAAATTAAGTAAAAGTCAATTGGAACATTTACAAAAAAAAGTTGAACCTATTAAAAATGAGAAAATTGTTATAGTGGATGGATTTATGTTATTTCATAATCCTGAAATTTTAAAGTTATTTGATGTTAAATTGTTCTTTCATGCTTCTTATGATACTTTAAAAAATAGAAGAGAAAGTAGAAAGGGTTATAATACAGTAGCTGGCTTCTGGGTTGACCCTCCTAATTATTTCCATAATATTGTTTGGCCTTCATATGTTGAAACTCATAAATATTTATTTGAGAATGATGACTTAAATGGTGATGTGAAACATGATATTAAGGAAAAATTACATTTCAGTGATTTCAATAATGAAAATGGTACAAAATTACAAGATATGGTAGATTGGTCTTTGCAGAATATTTTAGATTACTTCAACCAACAAAACAAATCAAGTGAACTGGATTAAACTTGATGTCTTTTTTTGGTCCGACTCGTAAACGTGTGTCTGTATCTGCCTAGATCTATTTTTAAATATTTCTAGATAGAGTTTAGAAATTAGTTAGTGACATCACCTTTTATTATTGATAGAGACTATTTAGAATAAAACTAATAGATAGCGACAGAAAAAAAAAAAGCCAGTATACCAATGATGATGCTGGTTAGGAAAACAGGCTTTTTCTTCTAATTACAACTCTTATACAAAATATTTTATTATTCCCTGATATACAATATACATGACTATGCAATAGATCCAATGAGAATGTTATTGGACCTTTTTTTTTCTTCTTTGAGCTCAGTTGCAGCTCGTAAAAGCAGAGACTTGTATCAAAAATTGTGTTGATTGCCCAATTCTCGCAAATCTGCGGCTCAATGACTCCCACACAAATATAATTATTTTAATTACAAGCCACTTTCTTCTATTTCTCTCTTACTCTTAACCCCATACACCAATCAAATATCTTGGTTTCAATTTTTCCTCGAAATTACCAGAATTAGTTCGTTGATGTTTGTTTGTTTTTCTTAGCACTTTTCTTTTTCCTTGACTTAAATTATTTTATCTAAAGTCCGTTAAATAAAATTAGCCTGAATTAAAACTAAATTTAACGCTTCGACTTCTTTCCCTTCTTTGGCTTCTTTTGCGCTTCCTTCATTTCTGCTTCATAGATTTCTTCTGCATTTTCAGCCTTTCTCTTGGAATTCTTGTTCTTTACACTAACAACACCCTTCTTGTTGACAGCTTTCTTAACAGAGTCTTCAGCATCATCCCAATCGGCATCTTCAGCAATAGTGTATTTATCCATATTAATAGCGTTGATTAATTCTCTTTGCTTCATTTTCAATTCTTTGATGGCTTCATCACCAGCTTCATCCAAATCAGCTTGTAATTCTTTTTCAATACGATCATAGTCAATATGTTCAACTTCTTCACCATCCATTTCTCTGAGATTATCTTCTCTTAATTCTGGCATGGTTTCTTCAATAGCCTTACTTAAAACAGTTCTGAAGAAGGTAGAGAATTTTCTGACAATCTTGGCAAACATAGCCATGGATTGGTTATTTGGAAGGTTCAATTCCTTAGAAATTTCATCCATATCCTTGTGTTGTAAACCAATAGCTAATAAGATAGCAGATTGGATAGAAGACAAGCTGACATCGTTAGAAGATTTCTTGGAGAAGTATAATTGGGCAATTAATGGTAATAAATCAACAATAACATGGTAATCAAGTAAGTTGTTGGCATAAGAGTCCAATCTCTTCAAATCGAATGGAGACAAAACATTGTCTAATTCAGCCTTGGTGATTTCCTTGCTGGAAACAGAACCTTCACCGCTTTCAATGGCTTCAATGATGTTCAAACATTGAACAGAAGAGAACTTCTTGAATTGGTAAGACAAGAGTTGTAAGAATCTCTTGTGGAAATCCTTAGAGAATTCCTTCAACCAGTTGTTTTCACGACCTTCCAAGACATTAATCATAACCATGGTGTGTTCACCAGTTAAGTCATTGGCAGTTTGTCTAAGGTAAACTGGAGAAAATCCAGATCTCTTCCAGAACTTGTGTAATGGAGCAGTTAAACCATAAGAAACACCCAAGTAGTGTAAGTAGTAAGGAGCCTTTTCAGAAAGCTTCAATAATAATGGAGGTAAAGTCTTAGCATCTCTCAATTTAATTTCATCCTTAAGAGAAGCGTTTTCTAATTCAGCATCAGTGACTCTGGTCAAAGTATGGTCATCTAAATCATTGGATTCACTAATGTTGGTGAACTTACCTTGGAAGTAATCTTGTAAGAGTTCCAAAGCTCTAGAACCGTAACCCATAGAAGCATATTCTGGGTTGGTAGCAATTCTAACAACTCTACCACCAGATAAAGAAGCAAATTCTTCATCTTGGAATTGTTGAGAGACTAACCATGGGATTAAATCACCACCGGATCTTTGACCTCTAGAAAGAGAGTTTCTGACAGATTCCTTGGAGATTTCACCTTCTAATGCTAATTGGATAACACACAATGGATCTGGGATTCTGTTGTCACCTTCTTCAATTGGTGGTAATAAAACGTATAATTGATGGGCTGGAGCATCACTCATTAATTGAAGATCATTTGGAGAGTTCTTGTAATGGGAAGCAACGTATAAAGACATCATCTTTTGAAGGAAAGATTCAGAGACTGGATGGTAAGAGAATAAGGTATCTCTGTTGACGTAGAATAATTCACACTTGGAAGGATGTGGAGTACCCTTGGTCAAGAACTTGGAGTTCTTTAAGGTTCCAACATCCAAACATAAGAGCTTGTTTAACCATTTTTCAACTGGATCACCTGGAGCGTATCTGATTGGTTCATCCAAAACAATTTCTTTAAGGGATCTAGAGGTTGGAATGGAGTCATGAGATTTGTTATCACGAGAAATGATTTCAGTATCGGTTCTACCAGTGGAGTTGGATTGAGTACGTAATTGTTGGATCAACTTTAATGATAAGGATCTACCAGTACCTTCGTAACCATTGATGGTAGAAGACATGAAGACCAAGTAAGGACCTAATAATCTCTTAACAATTGGTAATGGAATGGCAGCAGCTTCATCAATAATAACCAATTCAGCTTGACCCAAAACGTGGTTATCGTTAGGAGAAATATATTGAATGGTTTGACGATGTTCTCTCTTAACATCGACTCTAACAATGGCCTTGTTGAAAGCTGGGTTGGTGGATTGGATAATATCATAGTCCATGTGTTCGGTGTAACCTAAAGCATCGAAACCCTTGAAAATGAATTCGAATAAAGTCTTCAAGTTTTCTGGAGATGGAGATGTAACGAAAATATTGGAGTAACCATGAGAAATGGCAGCAGCAATGGCAATACCTAAAGCTGCAGATTTACCACGACCTCTACCAGCAGTTAAAGTAACAGTAGAGTTTAATAATTTTTCAGAAATAACATCCACAAAGGTTAAAATGGCTTGTGCTTGGTTAACAGTCTTGGCTAAATTAACAAGAGAACCAACTGGTTGAATATCACTTAAGGATTCTTTAAGTTCCTTTAATTCTTGAGCCTTTGGAGTCAATTCATCATCATCCTTTGGAGGCAATGGCTTAACATGTTTACCACCAGAAATAGGTAAAACATTAAGTTCATCATCAACAACCAAACAGTTTTCGTTGGATCCCAATGATAATAAAAATCTTTCATTAAATCTGGCAACAACATCATTATGAGCTTCAGTTCTATATCTAGAATGGATATCCATAGACATGGTATATAATTGTTTTAAAGAAGTCATGGATTTTAATAAAACAATAACTAAACCACCACCTTCAACGGTTTCAATGGTTCTGGCAAGTAAATTAGGAGTTAAACCTTCAAAATCTTGTAAAATAACCATACCATAAGTATTACCTAAAATCTTTTCGGTTTCTTTATAATAGACATATCTGATATTTTGATTAGAAATGAAAGCTTCAAAAGGATCTTGTTCATTAACTTCTCTAACACCTCTCTTGATATCCTTCTTTATCTTGGCTTCTCTCTTTTGTCTATGAGAAGTAAATCCAAGTAACTTCTTCTTATAAGCCCATAATACTGATTTATTCATCTTTAAATCAGCAGACATCATTAAATAATGCAAATTTGGTAATTGGTTTCTGGCCTTGTCACCAACAATGAAGAAGAAACTTCTTTCCTTCTGTTGGACACCATTACGGATGAGCGCCGGGATACGGGAGTCGATCGCCTTCTTACCCATGTTGCTTGTGATGAGGAAGAGATGGGAGTGATGAGATTGATTTTTTTTGTATTGATGGGTAGTGCGCACCACAAACGGTTAGGATAGGTTTGGTGGGATGGTGGAGGGGGAGTGAAAAATTAGGGAAGAAGGGATAGAAGGTGTTAGATGGGTAGTTTTTGTGGTTATTGTGAGTGTTCTTGTTGTTCTGGTGTTTTTTTCGTATTTTTTTTAGTCGGTTTTGGGGCATCTTGATGGGGTTGTTACTGAGATATAGTATATTAATAGAGAATATGATAGGTACTAAAAGGTATGAATAAATTAGTAGATCCAACTACTAACGTAAATAAGGCTATCGGACTTTGATCGATAATTGCATGAAATTGAATATTATACTAGATTCGTATCATTTTTTCTATTGGAGTTCTAATTTTTCTTCTTATCAATTATATTGCAAAAGTAAGACATATGAACTTAAAAAGCTATTTCTAAGTAGTGTTTAATTCTCCTGTATCTTGATTGATCCTTTATCTCTAAATTCTAAGTTTAAAGTCTCGGTGTTTCGATACATACTATTATTCAATGGTATACTTATGCAAAACAACTGTTTCTATATACACAGAAAATCCTTATTCTTAACTTTCACTAAATAGCCATTATCTACTTTATCCTTCGTTATATCACATTCCATTACAATCACTGATTTCAATAAAACTCAAAGCACATTTCTCTTCTTCTTAATTGCTGCAGCGTTGATCTCGCTCGTTGTTTGACAGGTCTTTAATTTTTTGCAACTTCGCATTTGTGACGACTGCAAATCAGCGCTACAATGGCTTCACGAACCACTGCCAAAGAAAACGTCTACAGTATAGACAACTATGGCGGACTCAAGCCAATTCCAGCCATTCGAAACAAAGTTGCTCCTCGTTCTGGACACCAGTTCAAAATCGGACCTGCTTTTAAATCCACTACCGTTGTGAAACCAGTAATCGCTGAACTGACCAAAGAACCAGTGTGTCTCTTCTTAACCGCTAGAATCGATAGAGGTTTTGATCTTATTGAAGGTGAATGGATTGGGTACAAGAGAAACTACTTCACTTTGGTAGCAACATTTGAGTTTGAAAACCTGGAACTAGATGTTTTATCTAAGGATAAGTATTATATACTAGATGAGAACCTATCACCAGTTAATATCCTCTACTTTGCCATGAAACTAGAGTCTAGATGCTGTGAAGAAGAGGCTATCTCTAGTTTGGTTCAACATACTGCTAAACGTGATAGAGGACCTCAGTTTCCTCCACCAGTGTTCACTATGATTCCTGGTATTCTACCTAGTCATCAAGTCATTAAACAAAGTGCAAATATTCGTAACGAAAGCAAGATCACTTCATTCAACAGGGTATTCTTTCTGGAATTGTCCAAAATAAAGCTGGACCCTGATAGTATCTTGGCAACTTATCCTAAAGACGAACCAATAGCTTCAGTAGCAAGGTATGAAAGAATTCAGTTTTCTTCTACTGTCAGCAATAAGAAACCATCAATGACAAACAACCACTATGTGCTTAGAGTGTCACTTCTTGGAGTTTTGGAAAATAATGAAACGGTGGAGGTGGCTTATATAGAGACCCCTCCATTGACTGTTAGAGGAAGATCTCCATCAAACTATCCAAAGCCTGTTGGTGCAGCACCTGTGGTACATAAGGCAAAAGTGGTGAAACCTCCTAGACTAGTGGTCAAGATCCCCAAGTCAATCCCCCAGCCAATTCCTAAGCCATTGACTCCTGTACCTAAATCGCCAAAAATTGAGCCAGTAAAGCAAGTGGTTCCTATAGAAGCACCACTTCCACCGTCATTACGTCTTTTCGTTCCTGCTTCATCTAACGATGAAAACGAAAATTCCATATTCTCCAAAAAGTCAGACAGTTCTACAGGGTACACCTACACCAAACTTCCTGGGTTCAAGGAAATCGATAATCATATCAATTCTTTCAAAGGATGTAAGTTTATCCCAACGACTGATCTTAATACAATTTTTGCAAAAAATCTACAAAAACCATCAATTTCAGATTTCAAGTACTCTGGAGCCATTGATCCAGAAATTATCACTGCAAGAAAGAAGCATAAAAAGAAGAGGAGAAAGTCAAAAAAGCACAAGCATCGCTCTAAACGCAAAAAGAAGCCCGAATCCAAAGATGACGACTCGTTTATTGAGTTCAAGCGTGAATTAAAGTGTCTCCAGCTTATAGTAGCACCAGACAATAGAGTAGTATGAGACCAGTATTAGGGGAACCATAAGTAATGGAAAAAAAAAGAAAAAAAAAACACATAGAAATACACACCAGTCCCAAGCCACTATTATACACCATTTACCACTTACTGATCACTAGAAGTCATCCCTATAAAGTTGTCTTTTTTTTCCACTCTTATTCCTACCTCATACTCCAGTACTATGATTTCTGTGGAGAGGCCAATTCTAGTGCGAACCAGGTCGTTGGATGGAGGATTTTTTGTGTCACCACCAAAGTGCACTTTCATCTAAAAATCCAACCATCAAACCAATACTACACTATAAGCATGTTGTTCTTTAGTTTTTTCAAGACCCTTGTGGACCAAGAGGTGACCGTTGAGTTGAAAAATGACATAGAGATTAAAGGAGTTTTAAAGTCAGTTGATCAATACTTGAACTTAAAGTTAGACAACATATCTGTTGTTAATGAAAGTAAATATCCTCATTTACAATCGGTCAAGAACTTGTTCATAAGAGGATCTACTGTCCGTTATGTTCACATGAGTCCAAACTCTGTGGATTGTACATTATTGCAAGATGCATCTAGAAGAGGTATGTATAATGGATGAAGAGAAGGAGAATTTAGTGGTGGACAAACAGACCAGAAGGAAAGGTGAAATCAGTACTGATGGAAGTCACGGAGAAAGAGGTGGATAGATATTGACCCAGAAAGTGGATGCAAATGGAGGAATTAATAGAATACAAGAAACAAAGAGAAGAACTAGTCGAAAGAGCGAGTTCAGGCACAGATAATCACATATATTAAGCAGAATGAACCAAAAAGCCCCAATCTAGTCCCAATTTCGAACAATTAAGAAACAAATCTATCATCGAAGCAACAGATAATCGAATAGAAGTACTCAGATCAAACACATAGCAATGAAATCGACATAAAGAGCCCTAAATAAGCAAGAACAGAACCACGAAAAAGATGAAATTCATTCCAGCAGAAGCCAAACTACATCACGATAGAAAGAACAGAAAGAACCATTTACGCAGAATCACCCATATCTAATCGGGTGTCTTAAACTTAGTCTGCTGGCTGCTTTTTCTCCCCTTCTACCCTATTCCAACTAACTTAATACTAACATACTACAGAGGCCTTGGCTCAATCAAGCAAGTAATTGTATAATTAAATATGTAATATAGATATTTCACTGCTGCGATGCTGTAGGAGAAGGAGTCAGAAGCCGTATCAAGCACTTTGCTCTTGAATGTCCTGACTTTTTGCAATATGAACAAGTTTTCTTAGATTTGGTATTATTATAATGCTTAGTAGGTGGTCTATAAATTCCCTCTGGTACACTACGACCTTGATTATCAGGTGCACTATGATTATTATGATGATGACTTGGACTATGTTGATGACTATTATGACTTTGTTGACTTTGTTGACCTTGGTGACCTTGGTGGCCATGCTGACTGGTAGATATTTGAAGACTATTAATCTTCTCTTCTATTTCAGATGTGCCTTTGATTCCCAATAATTGGACCTGTTTCTTGGGTATTAATACATATTCGGATGCTGAGTCATTCTTATACACCGAGGTATGACATTTAGGACACTTAACTTCCTTTTCTATGGTTTCTATAAAGTCTTGTTCGGGTATATCATCGGATCTTTCACTGGTTATATGATTCTGGAACTCATTAAGGTAAGTATTGACGGTTTTGAGCTTGGAATTGTACTCTTTTTGGAGCTTCTCTAGTTCTTGGGTCTTTTCAGTAATGAGCTTAGCAAGAGAGTCGACTGACTTCAGCAACTCTACCATCGACATCTTTGAAAAAGTGTGGAGAGATGGAGAAGTAGATTTGATAGAAGATGGGAAATATTATGGGTCTCATCACGTGCAAATCATGTTCTTTTTTCAGATACTGGCAAGAAAAAAAACCACAAATTTTGGCTGTGATGGCCTGTGGCAGAAGCGCATCGATCGTTAACCTGCGATTTCTGAGGTACTAGGTGTCCGTTTCGATCCTCGCGGTCAGTCTTTCGTCAGTTCGAGTAATCAACTTAGCGAAGACAGGCAATGAGTAACAAAATCACTGGAGGGAAGCAATTCAGCACAGTCTGTTACCCGTGAGTAGGCGACAACGGTTGGCAACTACACATCTCTTTCGTATGTTACTGGTGTGACAACTCGAATTTTTTTATATCCACTGAATAGAAGGGTATCTTCTTTTTGACCAAGAGAAGGAACCTAAGGTTACCTTTGACATGATGATGTTAAAATCAAGGAGAGATGATGAAAGGTGCAATTGTGAAGATACATAGTAATGTGGTTTTAGTTGTTTGGTTTGTGTCGTGTGTTGTGTGTTAGTAGTTGTGCTTGTGGTTCTTCTTCTTTTGAGTATGTTGGTGGGTATTTTCAGAAGTGTTGATAAAGTTTCATTTGTCGCAGATTTCCGTAGTAATGCGAAGGTCCATTTTGCAACTACACTAATAGCTGCAAAATGTTAACAAAACTAAAGAGATATTCTTTAGGTATCTCTATATATGGCAGTTCAATGTACTTGGCTTACTATCTTGTAGCCTTTCATACATTTACTGTGTTACTTTGCTGGTCTCATTAGGTCATTATGGTATTAATGAATGCTATTACGTATATAATTTTTTTGGCCCATGGGGTCAAAATGGTGTCTTTGAATGACTTAAACCTAGTCCTTCTTCTTTTTGAATCTTTGCAAAACACTTTGAAGTTGGCCCTTAAGGATATCTCTTTCGGAATATGCCAATACCAAGAGACATGCTACGCAAACACCAAAACTCTGGAAGAATTGTTTGAAACTAGTGGTGAACCAAGATTTTGAAATATACTTCACTTGAACAAGTTTGAAAACGGTTCCAATGATAAGAGGTTTGGCAGTAGCCTTGATAACAGTGACTGGAGAAATTTGAACTCCGTTCTTGCCAAAGAAAGACTTGATGGACAAACATGAGTAGATAATACGAAGGATCATAGTGATAGAATTAGATAAAATCAACCCCGTCAATCCAAGCTTATAATGGTCAATGAACACATACAGACTGATCAAGACAACGACACTCAGGAATGTCATAAAGAGGGAGAACCTTTTGATATCCTTAGAAGTGGCTATACTGCTGAAAAAAGCTTCGAAGATACCATTGAATGCCAATAATGGGATGTACATGATATATTGAGGAAATACTTCAAAAATATTGGTACTTGCCCATTTAGAAGATTTGGATCCAAGAAGAATTTGCAACAAGAATGAAGCATTGGTAACTCCTGCCAAGATAATAAGAACAGACAAATTAAGGTAGAAAAGACTCAAGTTTCTTATGACTCCATAGGAATCATTAATATCTTTTTTGGAAATAGTTTTGTTGGTAGAAGAGAGTAATCTAGTGAATAATAATCTCACAGACTCTTCAATTGGTTGAAAAACTAATCTTGCAGCCATTGATCCATAATTGGTAACCACAGAATAAACACCTTGTTCTTCCACGCTACACAAGTAGTTGATTAACAACTTGTCACCTTCAGTCAAAAATTGTTTAAAAATCATTTGCACAAATAAACTCTTCCAGATATTAATGATTTTAGGATTGAAGAAGTATGAAGAGTTACCAGAAGTGATTTTTTGAATGGAGTATTTCAAACGAGATTCAGATTGGAAACTGATCCCGTAAGAAATAGCCAAGACTGAGGAATAAGCAAGTTGTCCCAATGCAAAAGCCATGACTGCAACACCATCAAAACTAATAGTTTTGAGGTTCTTGGACACGATAACTGCACCCACAGTAACTATACATCTGATGAAAACTGCGTATCCTTCGAATTTGGATCTGCTTTTGAAATTCAATTGGAACTGGTTGAGCTCATAAATTGGTTCTACACTCAATTCCACAAGGATCAGGACCCAGATCATGGCAATGGTGATTTGGTGATAAGGTAAATGAATAATTGATTCTTGGAATAAGTTGGTTTGGTATTGCCAGTAGAAAATAGCAAGGGATAAAGGAATTCCCAAAATCAAAGGAATAAAACCGAAATTAATCACACTTTGGTAAACACCAGTAATGGTATTGTCACGGTACTCTTTTTGATCTTTAACATCCTTATTAGTATTATCATCATTATCTACCGATTCGGTTCTTTGTACGGAAAGACGAGCACCTTCACGACTGAAAAATAAAACTGTTGATACCAAGAATTCTAAGTATGTGGAGATCCCAAAGATCTTGGGAGATATGAATCGTATAAGTACTTGGTTAAGTGCAAAAGTCAAGAACTTGGTGAAAAATTGGACTAAAATAAGGAATGATGCACCGTCAGACTTGTTCCAGACAGACAGTGAGCCTGCAGATGGAGCTGGAGCCACAACAGGGTCCAGATCATTTGGTTTTGCATCCATTGGGGCTTCCTTGGACATTGCAACCTGACTATAAGTTGTATGGTAAACACGGTATTAGTTTAGAGACACGTAAATATCACGTGGATCATGAGGTACGATTCGGAACTAGAGAGTTATACCAAACGGGAGAATATTCTGATTCAACCGAGGTTAGAAATATCTAATAGAATGTTCCAAGCCGTAAGAAAACTACTGGGACTTGATCTAAACAAAAAATTGAATAATCCTAGCTGTTAGCTGTTAGTACTAAATTAATATAACTCATACTATAAGGTTAAATAGTGTATGATGTAACCAGCAAAGTGAGAGCTGAGGTGGACCCTAACATGTAACTCAGTCCCAATCTGCACTAGCCGCCGTTACAGGTTGCGACGCCAACATTTCGCCCAAACTGAACCTAGAAAAATTTCTAACATACACAACTTACAGCCATTTACCATCGAGACAATAGTAATCATCAATTTAGTGTGCTTGGTAATATATGTCAAATTAGCGAAAAAGTCCCAATACCTGTACGTTTTCGCCATATCAAGTCAAACATCGTTTTTATATACAAAAGTTAATCGTGGATAGTCCAAATATACAACCGGGCGTTTACTGAGAGAGCTTCTACCCCCATACTACAAATTCACTCTTTACTCATCAGCTCAATACTCGATAAATTAATACCACCCTCTTTCTTTGTTTCGATTCCTGTTGAAATAAGAAAAAAAAGAAGACAAACAGATTATCAAATATCAAATTAATCATATCACATATATAATAAACAAGATGGATCCAAATATTAACCCTCACGATGTGGAGCTTAGAGAACAAGACCGTTGGTTACCAATTGCCAATGTGGCCCGTCTTATGAAAAATACCCTTCCTACCAGTGCCAAAGTGTCTAAAGATGCCAAGGAATGTATGCAAGAATGTGTATCTGAATTCATATCATTTATAACCAGTGAAGCAAGTGATCGTTGTCTTCGAGAAAAGAGAAAAACCATTAATGGTGAAGATATATTATATTCTATGCATGATTTAGGTTTCGAAAATTATGCTGAAGTTTTAAAGATTTATTTGGCCAAATATAGAGAACAACAAGCTTTAAGACAAGCAAGAGGAGAATCTAGAGGTTCTCAAAAACAATCTAAAGCTGCTGCTGCCGCAGCCGTTGCAGCCGCTTCTTCTGAACAAGGTGAATACAACCATTCTGAATCCAATTCTATTCCTTCTAACCTGGACCATGAACATAATCAAGGAGAACCAGAATATTTGGATGAAACACATAATGAACAAGGTCACGCTCCAGACCAACAAGAAATAGAATCTAATTCTGTTACCAACGTTAACAGTGTATCAAACCAATCTTCTACCAGTGTGACAGGATCGCCTGATCAATACTATGAAGATTTAGGTGAAGGTGCAAAAGCAGAAAATGAAGACCAACAAAACCAAAATGGTACTAATCCTAAATCTCTTCCTGAAGATTACCAATATGACGATTTCATCAATGACGAACCTAATGACGACCATCACAACAATAACGGACATCACAATATCGATGAGTTTGCCAAACAAATCACTCATGATGAACCAGATATTGATAATTTGACTGCTGGTATAACGAATTCATCTTCCAATGGTTCCTACTTTTAGAAGGATTTATATTTTGATGAACATTCACCTATTTATTAATTTATTTATTCTGAACTTTTTTTTTAAAAAAAAAACATGAAAAATCAAAAGAAAGGAATAGAACATCATTGGCCGTTTATTATTCGTTGATGTCATTTCAAAAGGTCGTCCAAAAGTCTCATTTCAAAACGGTACTGATCCACTTTTGTATTGGTATCTGATAGACCGGTACCTATTTGATATATGGACGTCCCAAGTCCTGTAATTAGACCTAACAAACTTCAATTCTCTCTATGTGTTAAAATAACGGATATGGTATACGTAATGTACAATTAGTGCGAATGGTAGCTATAATGGCTAATAGTTGTAGTATCAAGTAGAAAAGTAGTATTAATAATGTGGTAACTATAAAAGAAGCAAAAAGACTATATACACTTTAATACCGATATGACATAAATATGTGACGATGAAATGCAATAATGAAGTTAGAACTCAAAGAAATCCTTATCCTTCAACATGCAATTAGTTTATAATTAAACCCAATAAAAGATCCTATGAAAAATTGTTGATTAGAGTGGAACCCACACTGTAGGTCCACGTAGAAGTGAAAAATGGTCACAGTATACCTTCCCGGCATACTGGACATGACGAAGAATAGCCTATCCAATTTTTTAGACAGCTATAATGGAATTGATGGGAGCAGTTGTGTAATTGTCTGATTTCGTTTGAGGTAGACATCATATCATAGCAGATGATACACTGTTCATCGGGACTGGCTTCATTCGGAATCTCCAATTTTTGGAGCACAAGTTGTTTCTTTTTGAAGTTAACGATGGAACGGGTATTGTGGATTAATAATCTCAAACTGGCATATGAGGATGGAAGAATATGGAACGGGAATGTGTAGACATAAAGGAAAATGATTGAAAATAAGATGATCATTAAGAAACGAATAAGGTTCACTAAGAACTCGAAAGTATACAAGATTTTAATTTTAGTTTCACTCCATTTCGTTTCGGAATAATCATCATCATCCAATTGATTTTCGAACCTCAAGAATTCATAAAAATTGACGGCAAACTTTAAGGATGTTAACACGATTAATGGACATGTATAGAGGATTTCAAATCCAAAAATGGCCAATAAAATATTATCTTCAACTCTGACGATGGAAGGAGAGTAATCGGCCACAAAGGTCAAGTTATATTTATGAGAGACCTCATAGAAGAACCGGATAATCAAAAGAGCATCCACGAGATTCAATAATAAGAGGCCAGTAGCAAATCGCAAGGCCATATACTTGATTTTCTTGGTATCGACGGTTATGGCAGGATAATTGGTAGAAGGAAAAATTGATACCACACGTTCTGCCGATAAATAATGGAACCCCTTAAGAAGAAGCACACAGAAGAACAAGCCTCCATATTTGAACAACTCACTTCGTATCAAGGTGACATCAATACTGAAACATTTGCAATAAAATACTATGAACCCAAACCAGAATTCCCACACTGTATAGGTGACTTTATCACGGAGAGTCTGGATCTCATTACTGGAAAGGCGGCCAAACACCACCCATTTGATGAAGTTAACAAAGACAAATACACCCACCAAAAGGTAGTTTTCTGTCAGGATATTGGCGGGTATACGGGCGAACCCTTCTTGGATTATAGCGCCAGGATTGTACTTGTTCTGGAGCTCTAACCGCTTGTAAGCGGATATACCGACAAAGGCACCAAACTAAAAATGTTAGTAAAGGAACTTTCTTTCATGGTCCATAATAACCACAATAATTATAATAATTGGGTACGGCCCGGAACCGGAAATACTTACGGCGCCAAATCGTAGTCTCCACTTGGACATAGAAACGGAGGGATTATGAAGGGGATGATATTAGTGACAAATTGTAGGGCCACTTTGGTTGCATGAAATAGTGTCGCTAATCGGCACGTGAAAACTGGGGGGTCAGAAAAAGACGTGATTGGGATGGATATGACTAAGGAGCACACGAGTATTAGGTAGTGGATCTGGTGCTATTGAGGAAAAGTGGAAAGGACCAGGTATATGGGGTCTTATTGTAGTAGCAGGAGAATAGTAATTAATATGTAACCTGGAAAGTGGTAGATGGGCTGTGGAGTGAAACGACGCCTACCAAAATACTGCAGGTAGCGATGGGATGGGAGTCACAGAGCTAGTGAGACTTTAGTGAGACTTAGTGAGACTTAGGAGGAGATTTAGTGAGACAGGCGCAGTGAGAGGCACACAGACGATGAGGGAGATGACATACAAGGGCACAGCAAACGGGACCAAAAGTGGAGCTAAAAACATAAAAATTGCATATTCCAACTCAGCAAAATTCCACGAACACAACCTTATAATTTTCACCAGCTCATCTACACTAGAACCTCTCCAATTCGCGACCATTCCTATCCCTTCTCTGTCCCTCGTACTCTCCCGCACTCTCTCGCACTCTCCCTCTTCCCCCTCCGATAGTGTCGCGATATTTCCCACCCATGTCTAGTCGTGATCTGATAGCGATGCGCCATCTCGATTGTCTGCAGGTTTTTAGTGAAAAATCTGACTTATGTTAGCCAGATTCAAACAACTAACGGCAATAACCACCATGGGTAAACGAAACTTCAGAAAAAGCAAGGGCGGAGACAAGAAGAACTTCGGCAAACGTGGCCAACCTCAAGACAGGGAAGCTTCTTGGACCGATGCCGTCAGAGAAAATGAAAAATGGGAAACCTACTACAAGGCCATGAACATTATTCCAGAAGATGAATGGGATACTTTTAAGAAGCATTGTCAAGAAAACTTACCAATGACTTTCCGTATCACTGGATCCCGTGCTCATGCCAATGAAATCAGAGAAAACTTTGTTAAGAACCATGTTTCCAAATTGAAGGATGTGGAGTTTGAAGGTATCAAATTAGAACCAAAGAACTTGGCTTATTATCCAGGTAACCTTGGATGGCAAATCGATGTTTCCAAGGGTGTTATCAGAAAGAACAAGGAATTCGCTGATACCCAACGTTTCTTAGTCATTGAAACTGAAGTTGGTAACATTTCTAGACAAGAAGCTGTTTCTATGATTCCACCTTTATTAATGGATATCAAACCAAACCATGCTGTCTTAGATATGTGTGCTGCTCCAGGTTCCAAGACCGCTCAGTTGGTCGAAGCCTTACACGCCGAAGAAGAATCCCAAGGTGCTCCAACCGGTTTCGTCTTGGCTAACGATTCTGACTACAAGAGATCTCATATGTTGGTCCATCAAGTTAAGAGATTAAACTCTGCCAACTTTATGGTTGTTAACCACGATGCCCAATTGTTCCCAAGAATGAAATTGAAGGGTAGCACCGACTACTTGAAGTTCGACCGTATCTTGTGTGATGTTCCATGTTCTGGTGACGCCACCATGAGAAAGAACGTTAATGTGTGGAAGGATTTCACTGTTAACAACGCTTTAGGTTTACACAGTTTACAAGTCAACATTTTAAACAGAGGTTTACAATTATTGAAGAAGGGTGGTAGATTAGTCTACTCCACTTGTTCTTTATCCCCAGTTGAAAACGAAGCTGTTGTTGCTGCTGCTCTTAGAAGATGGGGTAAGCAAATCAAGGTTGTTAACTGTGACAATGAATTACCAGGTTTAATTAGACGTAAGGGTCTTAACGACTGGAAGGTTTTCTCCAAGGATATGACTATCCAAGAAAAGGGTGCTGAAGGTATCACTGAAACCGTTTTCCCACCAACTGAAGAAGAAGTTAAGGAATTCAACTTGGAAAACTGTATGAGAGTCTACCCACATCTTCAAAACACTGGTGGTTTCTTCATTACTGTTTTCGAAAAGATCGACCCAGAAGCCAACTCTACCAAGAGATCTGGTGAAGAAGAAACTGAAGAATCTGCTGCCAAGAAGCAAAAGGTTGATGAAGAATCTTCTAATGGTGCTTCTACCAAAGAAGCTCCAAAGGAAGCTCCAAAGGAAGCCCAAAAACCACTCAAGCATCACCCACAAAGGAAGGAAAAAATGCCAAGAGATGCTAATGAAGAACCATTCATCTTCTTGGACCAAAACCATGAACAATTGGCTAAGTGCTGGCCATTCTACGATATTTCTGAAACCTTCCCTCGTAACTCTACTTTGGTTAGAAACGCTACTGGTGAACCATTAAGAACTATCTACTACGTTTCTCCAGTTTTCAAGCTGATCCTTGATGCTGAAGAACAAAAATTAAAGATCATTCATGCTGGTATTAAATTATTCGTTTCTCAAAGAAATGATACTGGTAACTGTCCATGGAGAGTTCAAAATGAATCTTTAACTACCATTAAACCATACTTAGGTGAAGCTAGACATTTATCTTGTAACCTTAAATTATTGGAATTATTATTTGTTGAAGCATTCCCAAAGGTTAATGATATTAAGACTTCAGGTATTGATCCAGAATTCTCAGCTAAATTAGATGAAATGTCTGAAGGTTGTGTCTTTTTAACTGTCAAGAGAGATGATGGTTTAGAAGATTTATTCTTACCATTATGGAAAGGAAAATCCAATGTCAACCTCATGGTTAATAAGAAGGACACCCATGAGTTACTTTATAGAGTATTTGGAATCACCACCACTTCCAAGGATGAAGGTAAGGAAGCTGTTTATCAAAAGAAGCTTGCAGCTGATAAGGCCGCTCGTGAATCCACTGAACCAGAATCTACCAATGGTAAGGCCAGTGAAGAAGCTGAAGAAGCTCCAGAAGCTCAAGAAGCTCAAGAAGCTGCTCCAGAAACCGAATCTGCTCAATAAATTTGAGTTTTAGCATGTATAGTATAACCAAGGAATGAATTAAGTGTAATAAATGGTAAGTGAACCAGTGTAAGAGAAGATAAGTGAATTAATAATTTTAATTTGATGTCTATTTACTTAGATTAAATACTCTATTGTATTGAGAATGGAGCTATGCTATTAGTTTTGCTTTCTAACCTGTTTTGATAAGGGATGTATTGGTTATTGAACTGCTTCCAGAACAGTAATAGCCCAACCCTTTATTTATTTTGGATCTCAGATAATCTCTGTTCCCGTCTTATGCTCTGTTTATGACTCTTCATCCATTAGTTTATAGCCTTCTTCTGTATAATTAATAGCTATTATCGCCATCTCTGAGATTCCTTCTCGGTTTTATTTTGATCTGTTACCTAATCGGAGTCATCAGATGAGCTTGAATCCACTTCCTCTATATCATTATTCTGTTCGTTATCTTCATCCTCTTCCTCATCTTCATCTTCGTCCATCTCTTCGCTCTCTTCTTTCTTGACCTCATCTATCTCGAACTCCTTCACCATATTCTGGTCCACTACTTCGTCCACCCAATGCTCTACCAACATCCCTAACGCAAGCAAAGATGCTTCGTCAAACCGCTGGGTCAAATTGGGCTCACTGGCGTACTTTTTACTGGCATAGTAATGGAGCACCGCCAATAAATCAGATGGTGGAAGTTGTTGATCTTTAGGGAAGTCTTCTCGGAACTTGACAGGAATCTTGACGTTTCCCGGCTTCAATCTTTCTAGAATTTCATCGGCTGGAATTGTAACACCATTTTTTTCAATCACATCATCAAGATCATCGGCATCTCTGTCTATCACTAACGATATGGAATTGTAGTTGTTTTCTATGCGGTGGTTGGGGGACTTGGCTACTTTGGATCTGTTGAACACTCTGTTCTTGGTGTACTGGCCATCACACGCCAGGTATAGGTTGAAGGCAGACCCTGAATGCTGTGCAAGCTTTACCATTGTGTGGAGTAATGTGGTGGTATGGTATTGTTAGATGAGCTGTTGAGATGATCCGATGAGCCAAATACTCGCGGTAGCGATAGTGGAGATTGGTGCTGCGCGCTACTGAGACACACCACTAGAAGAAGATGTCAAGGAGGAGGAAGAATACAGTTATTTTCATAACAAAACAGATAAATGGGTATCAAGCTTGACACTACAGTTTATATCGCATCATTATACTGAATTAGGAGATATTCAGATCGATATTACCCTTTATTGGTTACTTATTTCACTACCTTCCTCTACTACTAACTCATTCCCTTAACAATCTTCTCACTAATTTTTCGCAGCATTAGCGAGAACTAGTCACTACTAGCGAGGCACCAGTCATAGCACAAAGACCAACACTAGTGATAGAAATCAGCATCACCAAACCCACCAAAGCCAAACAAACTCTAGCAATATCATGAGACCACTCATTTATTCTCTGTCCACCTCTTTCTAGAAAATTCCACGAGTTTTCTAATTGGTTTACCCCAACCTCCTCCACACTCTCAGTATCAGCCTCGCCCTGTTTGTTGGTGTTTTGAGAATCGCGCGAATCAATGTTTACATCCATCACCATCACCACTATGTCAGTATCCCAGAAGGTCATCAACCACTACAAACAACGAGACGAGATAACGGAGCTCCATAGGGAGAATGACCACCGTAAGTTCCTTATCATGTTGGGAATTCAACGCGTTGTTCTCGTTGGACAGGCCCCAAAGAAGAATACAAAGGGAACCAATGAAGTAGTAAGATTAAAGTCCCAAGTTAATGACTACGAATTGTATACCAATAAGTTGAAACAAGAACATTCGACCAAGATCAAACTCCAGGAATCCCGTTTGGAGTCTTTAAAGGACGAAAACGCCAAATTGAAGGCCCAATTAAAGACCGCCAAGGATAACCAAGGGGCTAGTGGAAGCATTCTATCAAGAGGAATGAGCTCTCCATTCTCGTTGCTGAAGTTTACATTCTCTAGCGATAGTCTTGGTCGCTCATCTCCTCCATTGGGTATGCCCAAATCCATCCATAAACTCGATAATATCTTGACTCCAATAGTACCACGAGCAAAGAAACCAAAGAGAACCTATATTACATCCAAGAATATCAACCAATTCGACTTGTTAATGAACCCAGGAAGATTAAATAACGATATTTTGAAAGAAATACCCAAATCCAAGGATTCTTCCATAGATCCTCCACTGCTGGCTACTCCGGTGCCTATTCCAGAAGCCAAAGAAATACAAAAGGGTGCTGAAAAGGCTACTTCTACTCCTGCTTCAGACACAATTAGCTCTGGACCGCCTGTTCCGGAGGTTCCTGCTTCCAAAGACTCTTCCAAGGCCGATGAACCAATAATATCGAATCCAGAAGCTAAAAGTACTCCTTTAAAAACCCCTTCCAAACATTCATTCATAGATAATTTTGATAAATCATCGGATTCAAATTCGAATTCTACATCTCCTGAATTTACTCCATCTAGAGGTAATCCTCCAATACTTCAAATACAGAAGGCTAAGGCTAAAGATACCAAAATCACTCTGTTTTCAGCTACTGAAGATGAAACATTTACCAGTGCCAATTCAACTATGTTGAGTATGAAATCTGATGATGAAGGTAAGAAAAAGAAAAAGAAATTACAATTATGGAAATCCAATGTTTCTAAGATAGATCTTGGAGAAAAGAAAAGCCAAACTTTCGGTCTTGAAGATGAGAATTTGAACTCATTGAATTATTATCAAGACGAAAATTTTGCCCTTGATGATGGTGATAGTCCGGTGAAGTCTAAAAAGAGACAGGCTGAAGAGGAAGCACCAAGAGAGAACCTCAAGAAGAAAAAGAGAAACGTGTTTAAGATTGACTAGATGAGAAGCTGCAAATAAATAGAAACCAAGGAATTATTGGGAAATTGATAATTTAAATTTACCTATATGGGTCAATTGATGCCAATTGATGCTTTTCACCATATATCCAGTCAGTTATCTACAACCAACTTATCACAAAGCATTTGTGGGTGAAACCCCACAATATAAAATACACAATACACTGTGGTGTGGTGGTGTCAAAGGACGTATATTTCCGTGGATAAGGTAAGCACTTACCTAATCAGCCAGTTTGTCTCGGTATAGTGTGCACATATTCGCCACTTTATTACCGTCGCAAATGTTCGGTGCGCCACTAAGACTCATCTGTGTGGGATCAAATCTCAATACCTCCATACAGTCCCAGTGTCTACCCCACCAACCAACCTCAAACTTATCTATCTCTCTTTCCCAATCTTACCACTCTTCCACTCTTCTTACCTCTATCTATAGCACCCAAATCGACTGACTAAGCGGGTGGCGTCCTGCGTCTTATCAGCACCCGTAGCCCTCCCCACCTTCCACAGAACCCTTTGGAATCATTTACCCCAAAAAAACAGAGTCACCATTTGAGTCACGTGACCTTCACCGATATCGCCAAATCTAACCAACGCCCTCTGTCGAGTTATAAATTAACCACCACTTTTCCCCCCATTTGCCAATCTTTTCACACATATCAGTGAACAATTGCCAGCATGAGGTCTGGAAAATACTTGAAGAACCTTTCGAGGTACCCGACAAAATCACAATTAGGACTTCGATTTGCCACTACTGCATTAAAGCCATTGCCCTCTACTTACTCAGTTAAGGACTTTACTACCAGTTATGAGATTGATAATTATACTCAAGTGATAAAGCCAGAGTATATTTATGGTGATCTTTTGGCTAAGGATAAGGATGATAAGAGTAGCAGCATACCGGAAGAAAAGGTTCCTGAAGAAAAGGTTCCTGTAAAGAAGGATGACAAATCACCCGGAGTTGAAAAGGAAAAGGAAGACAAGGATAAGGACAATGATAATAAAAAGAATGATGTGGAAAAGGATTCTGGTGAAAACATAGGATCTGAAGTTGCCGAGGGTTCTCCAACTGGTGGTCCTGCTGGTGCCGCTGGTGCTGCTGGTGCTCCAAGTGCTCCTGGAGCTCCGGGATCTCCACCTGGTGGTAACAATGGTGATGATTCTAAAGATAAGAGTATTGTTCCTAATGAATCCACTGGGTTATACCCACCATTATTGGCCATTCCAATGAAAGATCGTCCACCACTTCCTGGAAGACCATTTGCAATTAATATCACCGATGCAGAGGTCATTAGGTCCATTTATACAATTATAGACAAACGTGAACCATACTTTGTATTGTTCCACGTCAAAGATCAAGGTGAAGCCGATACTGATGTTATTAGAAGTAAGGATTCCGTCTACAAAATAGGTGTACACTGTCAAATCATTAGACATAATACTCTTAGACCTGGTGTATTCAACGTTTTGGCTTATCCACTTGAAAGATGTGAACTTGAAGATTTAACCACTCCACATGATAAGATAACTCCTGAAGATTCTAAAAAGGATGAAGAAAATTTCCCTACTTCTTATTTGAAGGGATTAAAGGTTTCTTATGCCACAGTTAAACCAGTCAAGGAAGATGCTTATGATAAAACATCTACTGAAATCAAATCATTGGTTGAAGCCCTTAAGACTCTTTTAAGTAAAATGGGTGGTAAGAACCCACTTCAAAAACTTCAAATCAAGGAAATCACTGACTTGGTTAATGATCCTCCAAGATTCGCTGATTTTGTTGGTTCTACCATTCATGGTGATCCTAAGAAGATTCAAGATATTTTAGAATCATTAAATGTTGAATCTAGATTATCTAAAGCATTAGAATTATTAAAGGTTGAAATTAAAGCCAACCTGATTAAAGAAAGTACCATTCATAATTTAAGCAGTAAGGCTGATGAACACCAAACCCGTTTGTTCCTTAAGGAATTCATTAGAGAATTACAAAAGCGTGCTGGTTTGGCTGATTCTGAAGATAAAAAGACTCAAAAGTATGATGAACGTTTACAACACTTAAAACTTACTGAAGAAGCTTTGGAAGCTTATTATGCTGAAAAGGCTAAGATTGATAACCAAAGTGAACATTCAAGTGAAGTTGGTGTTAGTGAAAGATACTTGGATTGGTTAACTTCCATTCCATGGGGTATTTATTCCAAAGATAGATTCAATGTTAAACAAGCTAGAGAAATCTTGGACCGTGATCATTATGGTTTAAAGGATGTTAAGGATAGAATTTTGGAATTTATTTCTATGGGTAGAGTTAGTGGTAAAGTTGATGGTAAGATTTTATGTTTAGCTGGTCCTCCAGGTACTGGTAAAACTTCCATTGCTAAATCTATTGCTGAATCCTTAGATCGTAAATATGTCAGAATCGCTATGGGTGGTATCCAAGATGTTCATGAAGTTAAAGGTCATAGAAGAACTTATGTTGGTTCTATTCCAGGTCGTATTATCGCTGCCTTGAAACAAGCTAAAACATCTAATCCTTTAATGTTGATTGATGAAATTGATAAATTAGATTTGAGTAGAAGTGGTGGTGCTGCTTCCGCATTTTTGGAAATCTTGGACCCTGAACAAAACAATGCTTTCGTTGATAACTATATTGATGTTAAGGTTGATTTATCTAAGGTCTTGTTTGTTTGTACTGCCAACTACCTTGGTAACATTCCTGCTCCTTTGAGAGATCGTATGGAAATCATTGATGTTCCTGGTTACACTAATAATGAAAAGATTGAAATTGCCAAGAGACATTTGATTCCTGATGCTACCAAGAGAGCTGGTTTGGATGAAGGAAGAGTTACTATTGAAACTGCCACCATCTCCAAGTTGATTGACAAGTACTGTCGTGAAAGTGGTTTAAGAAACATTAAGAAATTAATCACTAGAATCTTCAGTAAGGTCTCTTTGAAGATTGTTGAAGAAGTTGAAGGTATTGAAGAAAAGCAAAGAGAAGCTGCTGAAAAGTCTGCTGCTGCAACTGCCAAGACTGAAACTGCTGAAGCCACTGCTGCCGAAACCAAGGAAACTAAGGAAACTAAGGAATCCAAGGAAGCTAAGGAAATTGAAACTGGTGAACCAGAAGAAGTTAAGGCTGCTGAAACTGCCAAGCCTGAAGAATCCAACAAAGAAGAAGAACCAAAGGAAAACGAAAATGAAATCAATGAAGAATCTGAAGAATCTGAAGAACCAATTAAGTTGAAGATCCCAGATGAAATCAAATTAGATATCACTCCAGAAAACTTGAAGGATTTCGTTGGTCCAGAAATCTACACCAGAGACCGTGTTTACGATGCTCCACCTCCTGGTGTTGCTACTGGTCTTTCTTACAGTACTTCCGGTAATGGTGATGCCCTTTACATTGAATCTATTCTTACCAACTCCATCAGTTCTGGTCTTGGACACGCTGGTGTTCATGTTACTGGTAGCTTGAAGGATGTTATGAAGGAATCTGCTTCTATTGCCTACTCCTTCGCTAGACTGTACTTTGTTAAGACTTACCCAGAAAACAGATTCTTTGAATCTGCTGAAATTCATGTCCATTGTCCAGATGGTGCTATTCCAAAGGATGGTCCTTCTGCTGGTGTTGCTTTCACTTCTTCCATGATGTCTTTGGCTCTTAATGAACCATTACCTCCTACTATTGCTATGACTGGTGAAATCACTGTTACCGGTAGAGTTCTTGCTGTTGGAGGTCTTCGTGAAAAGATTTTGGGTGCAAAGAGATACGGTTACGATACTATCATCTTCCCTAAGGATATTGAAAATGAACTTGAAGAGATCCCTGAAGAAGTTAAGGAAGGTATTAAGTTCATCCCTGTATTATGGTATAAGGATGTTTTCGATGTTATCTTCCCTAACGTCAACAAGGAAAAGGCCAGTCAAGTTTGGAAAGAAGAATTTGCCAAATTAGATGCCAAAAAGAGCCTGAAGAAGAAGAATAAAGATTAAACTAACGAAACAAATGAAAAAAAAAAATTGAAATAACAAAAAATGATTTAAAGACCAATAGAGTAAGCTGGTTAACCAGCT
Organism: Suhomyces anneliseae; assembly: GCA_030568535.1. NCBI lineage: Eukaryota > Fungi > Ascomycota > Pichiomycetes > Serinales > Debaryomycetaceae > Suhomyces > Suhomyces anneliseae. Next base: position 107,932 of record JAJMGB010000011.1, on the reverse strand, counting down.
TTTTACCCTTTTAATTTCGTTGGTTATTAGTATTTCTCTACGATGAAATGAGTTCCTGTCAATATCTCGCATTATTTAATTGTACATATTGATAATATATTTAGTCCCAGTATATTCGTTAATCATCAGCTAACCATCGAACGAGGTGGTGGGTATGGTGATCCACTCTGTAGTATTTTGTAAATTGTACTGTAGTAACAATCCATTACTGAATTTGGTGCTGTATGTTCATGGTTTAAGTTGGTGCTTTATTGATGCAAATTCACTCTGAAGGTTTCTTGTCCTCCATTGACCCAAAGAACTCTCTCACTTCTTTCTCGGTGACAATCTTTCCTTGTTGGGCGAAGGGCAAGAAAAAGTCCTTCAACTTTGACTTGATCTTATCGTATGCTTGAAGCCCTTCTATGGCTTGTTCTCTAGGTAATGACAGTAATGCTTCTGCTCCTAAATCTAATAAGGAACTTGTGGATGAGACTTCTTCGTCGATATCTTTAGGAGGTTCAAAAACGGGATCATCACCGTATAAGTATTCGTGATTCTTTAAGAATTGACCCAACTTTGATGTTTCTGGTAGACTTTTGCTCATCTTCAATAGATGATCTCTAAACCCATTGGCAAGAAGGATCGAGTATGGGACCTCTTCAAACTTGATTCTTTTGACTCTTGGTTCCTCCTGTTTCACCAAAGACTTTTTGAACTCCTCATACTTTTGGTCCCATTCCTCAACAGATCCAACCTGGTCAAAATGTGGAAGTCTGGAAAATACGATATCGGTATTTTCCTCTAATTCCTTAAATATTTCTTGGAAATCACCTACACAATTCCAACATATGATCAGGTCGAAATCGTCAAGATCAGGGAAATGAGGCACTTTATCCACGTCGTCTTCATCATCATCTTCGTCGTCACCATCTTTTTCCTTTTTTTGTTCTTCCTTTTGCTTTTCTTCTGCTTCTTTTTTGGTTTGTAAAAGTAGGCCCTTCTTCTCCAATGCCTCTTCACCAGGAGGAGACAAGAGATCAAGTAAGTTTCCAGTTCCAGGCATGCCCCTCTTCTTTTGGAACATTCCACGTTTATATCCCAAGAGACAATCTTCATGGAGCCAATCTTCACCACAGCTGAAGCCAAAATAGCACTGGAGCATGTTTCCGGTTTCCTCTAGCGGGTTGTACGGCCTGTGGCACGAACAGAAAAGGCCCTTGAAGTTCTGGTTATATTCATTGGACAGTGAAGGAATATCCTCTGCCTTTCCACCAATCTGGCTGGCTGTATGGTTTCCATGTTCAGATACAGCAGAAAGAGATCCCACGGACCCAGTTCTCATTCTTGGTCCTTCTGATGAAGAAGCTGCTTGTCTTTGTCTCAATCTACACGCTCCGTTCTCCAGCTTTGCCATTCTGGTGGTTCCACAATCGCAAACAAAGCGTCTTTTGGCAAATAACTCCACTATATCGTGAGTAGAATGGCATTGGATCGAACACGAGTAACAAACACCAATTGGCTGGTCATCATTATCTTTGGAACACGTTAAACAAGCATAGATAGGTTGGCGCAACTCTCCTTGGTTGTAAGTACATTCATTTGGATCATAAGGCATGATACGGCGGGCCTCCAGCTCAAGCAGGAGCTGGGACTCGATGTATTCTTGTGCAGTGACTCCGTCTGTCATTGTCAATGGACGAAGTCAGAGGGTATTTGTTTGGGGAAATTGGGGTAATGGATAGGATAGTTAGGGTATGAATTGTATACAATCAGTAGAAGATAGTGGGGGTGTGTACAGGAGGGGCAGCTTAGCGAGCAATGGGGTATCATTTAAAGAGCAATAGTGGGAAGTTAGTGAGGGACTTAGCGAGAAAAAGGTGGTGAGCACTGAGCGTAGCGAGAAAAATAGTGTCAAGAGATGGTGGTGCTGGAACAGTGAGTGGGGCTACTTGTGAGGTAATTGGGGCCCAGACCAAAGGATAGTACCATATAAGTGGTAGTTATGTCCATGGTAGTTGTATGGTTAGCTTTTGGAGGTGTTATTCGCGTTGGAGGTGTTAAATTTCAGGTGTTATCTAGACCTGTTGTTTGGGCGGGTTCCAGTAGGTTTTTTTCCAGCTCTCACTAAGTTCTCGCTATGAATACCTGTCACTTTGACCAGATGTAAAACAGTTGATAGGATGGAACTATCAATAAGTGTATGATTTCCAGTAAGCTTTGAATTGGTCTGGTCTTAATAGGTAATAGCCATTCTCCAGAAGTGATACGACAAATCCCCTAAGGCTAGGATTTTCAACCCACTTGGTAATTTTCATGATAGTAACAAAGACTTGTTACTTGAAGTAATGTCCTACTCTTGGTGTCTACATCCCCAACACCAGATGGGTTCTTTTTCTAATTATATATATTTAAAATACAAATGTCCGCCTTGCGGTTTATGATACACAATCACTGTGAACATGCAATCTTATTCTTCTCAAACCCGAATGATCCTTGCGAACTATGGTATGTTGATTCACCCTTCATTCGGTATTTGACTTCAATACAAAAATGGTAATGAAGTAACACATGGCTTAAAACTCATAACTTACTTTCTTGGATGGTTAAACTTTATTTGTTTGGGGGCTTTTTTTTTTAATTTCCTTCTTATTTATGAATAACTTTTCTCAATAACTTAAAATGTTTGGTAAAATATTGTCATATATGAGATGAGATGTTTATTCTAAAGAAGAAATTTCCTTGACAATTTCGTCGTAACCTTCTCTGTATTCATCAGTCTTGTCAGCGTTCTTCTTACTCTTTCCTCCACCTGGAACAACCATAACACATGAGGTAGGTCTCTTGGTAGCACCAGCAGAACCTAAATCTTCTTTAGATGGAATGAATACAAATGGAACAGCAGTGTCTTCACATAAAACTGGGATGTGGGAGATAACATCAGCTGGAGAAATGTCACCAGCAATGATAACTAAACCCTTTTCACCCTTTCTTAATGATTTAACAACTTCCTTGACACCTCTCTTGACATGCTTAGCTTTAGATGCTTTCTTAACAGTCTTCAACACTTTTTTGTTCAACTTTTTTGGAGCAAGTGGCTTGGCAAATGGCAAGACAGCACTCAATCTCTTTTCATAGTTATCGTCTGATCCGGCGTCCTCGCTCTTGCTGACCTTTTCCTTCTTAGCCATTTTGGGGTTTGTATAGATTCAAAGAGATGGTTTTTCCATTCTGAAAAATTTATGGCGATGGGGCGGTGCGCGCACGTCCCACCATCGATATAGCGACTGCACAAACCACCCCACCACTATAAACCCCAAATACCAATGTCTGACAGGTACAGAAATAGAAAAAGAAAGAGAGTGGTGACAGCTCCCACTGTTGGAGCTGAGCTTCAGATGGATGAGCCGGTTCCTCCAACTGAAGTGGTTCCAGAAGACGAAAAGGTCGTGAACTACCTCAAAAAGCTCAAGAAAGATCACCAATCAACCAACACATTCATCAAAATCGTGGTATCTGCAACCGAATCTCAGTTCTTTGGTCCAGAAATCGTTAGTTCTCTAAAAGAATGGTTTGGAATCCATGAAGTAACGGTTTCTGCCGCTGCACCAGGATCAATTGATCGTTTTGTCACTTTGGTAGGAGAGTCCCAAGAGATAGTACGAGGAGCATTATACGTGGCATTTGTGTTAAATGTCAAATTAAACAACTTTACCAAGAGCAAGTCATATACCTTAAAGTCATCCAATTATAGAATAAGCACTCTTCTTCCTCCAAGTATTCCACATCCAAGAGGTACTTCACTGGTGAGTGCGACAGTAACCAAGTCTCACCATATGGTAGGAACAGAAGTACTTGATTTATTGACCATCAACGGAGACTTCACAGGAGCATTCCATACTCTAGTTGGTCTTGCCATCGATACTGCCAAGGTGGGATACCTTGAAGATACAAAGATAACACAAATGAGATTGTTTGGTAACGTCACCGATCCAAACTTCTTCCAAAGATCCGACAAGAAAGAAGATATACTTGTAAAGAACAAGGCGGTGATGGTTGGTTACGTGACCGAACAACTAGCAAAGTAGTGATGTTTTGAGTTCCATTCTTTTGGCTCGTAGTATCACCACACGATTCAGCAGGAAGTGCTACCATAAAGGTATAATGAACTATTGTATTAAGTATTGAGTATTTAGTATAGTTCAATCAAAAAGTTAATGAAATGATGTAGAACAAATCGACCGATTAAAAAGGCAGAGATTGCCCCTTTTTGAATTTTCCCGTTTATTCGTTCCTGGTGTTTCTTATGGTTGTAATATTCATGGGCGATACAGGCGTATTTATAGTTTTTATGGCTGCAAATAACCAGATTATGGCAGCTAATCAGAGGAGTATAAATTACCAACAAATCCCGCTTTCTTTCTCTCTCTATATATTTATCTCGCTTTTATTCTAAGTCTCTACATTGGTCTTTATCTCAATACATACAATCTATTAGACGGTACTTAAAACAATACATAACAACTTTTCTGAACTGCAATGTTATTTACCAGACTTCAGTTGTGGATTCACAACTCCTAGTCACAATGAAAGAATTGATTAACAATTCAAAATTAGCCTTAAAAACTCAACTCTTGAGTATTTTAGACCTTTTCAAATTCAGCACCCTTGATCTTTCTGGAGATAGATGCAACTCTATCACCTAAAGATAATGCTAAACCTTGACCCTTAGATCTGATTCTGACATGACCAATGATTGGACCATCAGTTTGTTGTTCAATACACAAGTTGGCCAAGGCATCTTCACCGAATGAAGATCTAGAATACAAGTTAGCGGATAAGAATTGACATTCTTCTCCAATAATAGCACCAGGAGTCAAACAGTTCATATTGGTGCCCTTTAATAATTCTTCCAAGTATTCCTTCAAAGAAGAAATTTGTGACTTGATAGTAATCTTGTTTTCCCATTCGAATTCGTTCCACATCTTACGGAATTGACTTTCGGTACATGAAGCTGGTTTAATGTAATCCATAATATCAACATGAACATCGTTCAAAATAACAATAGTGGATTCATCAGAGTGTTGACCATCATAAACAATGTTACCAAAGATCACACCAGTATCAGCAGAAGTAACCTTGATGGTGGTTTGAAGCTTGTAGAAACCATGTGGACCAATGTTGGCAGTAGCTGGCTTATCAACAACCTTCAAGTCACCCAAAGTGGCGAATTCAACAGATAAGTTTCTCAAAGTAGAAGTGGTTTGGTTAACCAATAACACATCCAAGACAACATCGTATTGGTGTACCTTGATGAATGCTTCAGCATATATAGGATCGGAGAAACCAGTTAATTGTAAAATCTTGTTTAATCTTGAAGATAAGTCTTCCTTCTTCAAATCATTACCAGATGCTAAAGTGATATCATCAACATCGGAAGAGTTGGTGTTACCACCATCTTTATCGAATTGTCTGAAAACGATGGAATCATCGATTTGTTCAACGTGTTGGTTGAAGTCCTTAGCTTCGGCTTCAGCCTTTTCACGTTCTTGTTGTTCGATTTGACTTTGGAATGCATCCTTGGTATCATCCAAGAAACCGGATTGAATAATTTCAACATCTTCTTCATCGTTTAATAATCTGATGTAAGATAAAATTCTATCAGCGGAATCTTCATCGATCTTCTTGGTGACGAATTGAGATTCACCAACTCTTAAGATAGAGACCATGATTAACAAGGCTTCGGCCTTCAAAGCATTCAAGAACTTTGGTTGAGTCTTAAGACGTTGTAATCTTAAAACAAGCTTAACCAAAGTAGATGAAAGAACAGCACCGAGATAAAAGTCACCAGATAAAATCAATTTACGGATTGGTGGCTTTTCATCATCATCAGAGTGTGTGTCAACTTCGGCAGTCATAGCATTTTCAGTGGCATAGGTACCATCTGGTAAAACAACTGGACCCTTCTTTGGTTTGTCAGAACGTTCATTTTCTTCTGGTTCTTCCTTCTTGTTACCTTCCAAAGCCTTCTTTTCACTGGCTAAGATTGGGACTTCACCAATACTGGATCTGATATATTTCCAAGAATCTTGGATTAATTTTTCTTCCAAAGAATATTCACCAATGATCCATAAAGAACCACGGAAAACCTTACCACTCTTAACAATTGGTAAGACTTCAATTAACTTGGTTATTATAGATTCTCTTAATTTAGGGAATTTTTCAATGACTTCCTTAACGAAAGTTATAACTTCATAAGCAGAAGAGGTGTTCAAGTCACCTAAAGATTCTAATAATAAATCAACAACATTGGTAGCAACTTCAACGAATCTGATAGCTAATTGATGAATGGCATTGATTAATAATTGTCTGTATTCAGAAGTCTTGTCTTCGCTAATAGATGCAGTTCTTTGAAGTTCATTCTTTAATAATTTAACAATATCTTCAACGTTTCTGTTAGTGACGAATTTCAAGGTAACTTCAAGGGCCTTCTTACGGACATCAATATCTTGAGAAGATAAGACTCTTAAAATTTCCAAAGATAAATCTTGTAAAATACCTGGGTGATCCTTGTGAAGTTGATCAATTCTATCCAAAGTAATGATCTTAACATTGTTATCAGATTCCTTGATGGCAAGGTTAATAAACTTTTGACCAACTAATAAAATGGCTTGTTGGTTGGCAGTTAAAGTAGTCAAAGTGTTGGCAGCTTCGTAAATAACAACGTTAGAAGAAGCACTTTCAACAATTTCAGTAACCAATTGGGTATATTGTTGTTTTAAAGATGGGTTTTGAGCAGAATCCTTACGAATGAATTCAAGGAAAGCTAATTGCAATAATGGATCCAAAGTTTCAATAACATCAATGTTATCTTGAATGTATTGCAAAGCAGCAGTTCTGTTCAAATCACCTAAACAAATGAAACCGTTTCTCTTACAAACAGAGTCGGATTCTTCATATAAGAACTTGTAAATTAATTCATCAGTATCAGGAGATAAGTGACTGGAAACCTTATAAATGGAGTAAAGGGCAAACACAGCATTCTTTCTGACATAAGCATGACGGTGTTCAAGACATTGACGGACATTTGGAACTAAAGTTTCTAATAATTCAGGTTCCTTCAATTTGGTCAAATATTTCAAAGTACTACCTCTAATATATTCATTAGGATGTTGTAAATCTCTTTGAATGGAGTTACATACCAAAATCATTTCATGTCTCATTTTACCATTTTCATCTAATTTGGCACAAACTTCCCAGTAAAAGTATAACAAACGTTTCAATTCTTTGTTTCTAGAAGGCATGACAAATCTAATGATATGCATTAATAATTCAGGCATACTGTCACCGTTAAGGATGGTGATCAAGATCTTCTTCATAGTGGCGATCTTGACATCTTCCAGTCCCTTTTCCAATAAGTTTTTGAACTCATTGAGTGTGGTCTTACTGGCGGCGTTGGGATCATAAATCAAGGTATAGCCGTCCATGGTGAAGGATTAATTGGTCAATTAGGGCGGAATGGAAAACGCAGATAAAGTGGCCAGTTAATACGACGCGGGGGAATATGGGTTGAGGGGGTAGTAAAGGTCAAAGAGCTAGGCTCACGATGGATGGATGGTTCCTTAGCTTTGTTTGGTGATCTAATTCCGACGTGTTGGCTTTTTCGTTGGGCAGGCCACGACAGAGAGAGAGTTTGGTCACGTGACAAACACGACACGAATCAAATTTATTTGGCACCACCTTAAGTCCATAACTAGGAACAACCGAGATCCAAAAAAAAAAGTTAGATTACGTGGTTTTGTCCGTAGATGGTGGTTGTGGTGTTAAAGGCGGTGTTCAGCTTGAATGGCACTACAATTGGTTTTTTTCTATAGTATTTTTTGTATTGAAGTAAGGGTGTTTGTGTAGATCAAGGAGATGATCTGGTGATCTGATGATCTAATGATATGGAGGTCTGACTATGATGATACTCACCAATTGGCATAAGATCACGTTACATTTGTGTTGATATCTGTAGATTCAGAGGCAGCGGTTGCAAAAGATCGCACGATTTGATGATCGCGTCAATGGCCAATGCGTGTTACCAGTCACTGTAACACAGACAGTAATACCCGACTGAGACAAGTGAAATCTAGACCACCAAAAGGTATCAACTTACAACGATCTATGACCAATGATCAATGATCTATAACTATGGTCAATTTCCAATGGTATATTATTTATTCTACGATCTACTTCTTACTGTACCAAATACAGTCAAGACCTTCACTGCTGAGCATGTGTATTCGTTATTATGAATAAATTATGTAATTGGGTTCAATGAATAAGGATGAGTAGAGAACAATTTTGTTCTCCACTCTAATTAAATCGGTTATGGTTCTATGACCACTAACCAGTTGTTGTCCATTATATAATTTGTCTAGGATATTTTAGTTCATAAGGGTTTGATAGTGGTTTGGTGATGGATGGTTCTAATCACTATCTGAATTATCAGGGTTGGCAAGGAATAATCTTGGTCTTTCTTCTTCTTCATGAATACCGTTCTTTTCAACGTCAGTAGTATCTTCATCCTCTGGATCTTCGTCATCATCATTCTTGTACCCTGGATGTTGATAGTATCCACCCATACCAGCATCAGAAAGACTTCCTGATGAGGACGAAGAGACTGATCTTCTTGTGGATGTTGTAGCCATACTTTGAGAGTCAGAGGTCAATGCCGAAACTTCAGTTGTAGTTCTCACCAAGGAGCTGTTTCTAGAGACATTGGCCAAAGAAGCAGGAGCTGCAATACTTGAGCTTGAAGATTTGGAATCACTGAATGGACTCTTGACAATACTACTTGAGGCCATTGATTTAGGTCCCAAGTTGAAGGAAGCCAGGTCTCCATCATCAATTTCAGATGCCAATAATCTTGGTTGTAAGTGACCATGTTTCAACTCAACACCACTCTTCTTGGATCTTTGAAGACCAGTGGTTCTTCTATTAAACTTGCCGTTACTAGAGTACTTGGCATTGGCATCAACAGGAGAAATACCATTTGGAAGTTTCCATTTTCCAGGACCTGATTCGTTATAAGCAGTACCAGCATACTTTCTAATACTAGTGACATAATTGGATCTTTCACCTTCACCTGGCATAAGATTAAGACTCTTTTTCAATGTAGCAAGATTGACATTACGGAAAGAATTGGAACTTCTGAGCGAACTGATAGAACTTGATGGACGATGCGATTTATTCACAGTAGAAACACCAGTTCCTGTAGATTGTGTAGTTCCAGTAGTCTTGGCTCTGGTAAGAACTTCATTAGAGTCAAATGTAGTACTATTGGTTCTAACCAGTAATCGGGTAGGGGTATGAGAAATGGTGTTTGATTTCATAGCTGGAACTGAGCTAGTATTGCTTGGAGTAGGGTTAAGTTGAAGGATCTGTGACAGACTGGAGCTGGATCTTCTATTAGACTCGAAAGTGTCGACACTTTTACGGAAATCAGAATTTTTAGATGCTTGATCGTCTTTTTCTTCTTTTGGTGAATCTTTAAGGAAGTTATCATACGACATATCGGCATTGTAATCTGAAGGAACTGGGGATTCGAATGGGTCGTTGGCTGGGTATGGTACATCCGCAATTGGGTAATTAGCTTGGGAATTGGCGGTAGAAATAGAATTGGAGTTGGTATTAGAAATGGTGTTATTAATTGATTCATTGTAGTTGGAACTGTCATTATAGTTGGAACTATCAGAATCGGTCATTTTTCTTATAGATGTGTCATAGAAGTCGTTATTAAAATCAGAGATCTCCATCATTGGAGGAGATCTTGAAAGACGAAGTTGAGGTGTAGAATCGGAATTGTAGTCTTCAGATTGGAAATTGAACGATGAGTCGTTTCCGTTAAGTCTCATGAAATCGAGTTCACTTTCCACAGTGCCTATTATATCGTCGAGGTTTGTATTTGAAGTGTCTAGTTTACTGTTGTCGGTTTTGGATTCGGCATTAAAGTATTCTGATGATGATGACAGATCTTCTAAGGTGGGAGGAGGTTTTCTGCGGAGATTTGATGATGGAGTGGTGGTTGGAAGTGGACTCAATCCTCTGTCGACCAAAGTAGGCTCTACGGATCCTGTTCTGACGCTGGATGGTGTTTTTATGGGAGATCTAGATGGAGTGGTGGTTGTTCTCAATGGGGACTTTTCTAAGGGACGAGCACCATCACGGACCAACAGCTTGGCAGGACTTGGATAGCTGGAGTTCAGTTTTAATGAGCTGTCTGACTTTTTGTTCACCAATACTGGCTTTAATAGTTTCGAAGATCCCGTACTTGGCTTGACGACTGGTGATGATTTTGGGACTGGGGAAGATGATGATGGTTGTGCAGATTGAGCGTGTCCATGACCATGATTGAAGATGGAAGATATTCTCGACCCGAAGAGGGACCGTTTATCTTTTTCCCCGGACATTGTGTGGGGGTTACCTTTTGGTTAGGTTAAGGAACGTGTAGTGGAGAGTATATAAAATTTGAGCTGGTTTTCTGGTGCGGGTAGCCGAGCGATCCTCCTACTGGGGAAGATGGGACCAATTTAGTGGGGTCGAAGAATGAGTAAAAGCGAGGTATGGGAGGTACAAAATGGTTCAATAGGGTAATATGACGTTACTATCATGTGTTTCTCTACATTTACTCCTTTTATAGGGAGTGAATGTGTCGGTTAGAGTGGTTATAGGTATAGTGTTGGAATGGCTGGTGGGGGGCATTGGGGAAGATTAGCGAGCCCTCGCTAGATGCACCGCGACAACGGTTGTGGTCTCACTAAAAGTTCTCGGTAGGGATAGTGGGGTTAATGGAACCTTAAAGATGTAAGAAAAGCAAGAATGTCAGACAATTGGTCCTCAAACAAGACCTCGTGTGTGTGGTGTAGTGTATCGCATCATAACTGAAACAATTGGCCAAATAGCGCATTGACATTTTGATGTCATTTCTTGATATTTGGAAAAAATGACAAAATTGTATAATTATACAAAAGTGACATTTTAAAGGTACAAGAAAATAACAAAATACCCAAAAGAAGAATAAAAAGATAATGAAAAATCATAATTCCAGCAGTAACAACAAGAGCCATACCAAAACAACACACATCCAGTGAACCTACTATTTTTTAACTCTCTTTTATTACTTAACTATGACAAACATAGGTAAATTTCGCAATCACCTTAACCAACACTATCCACTTAAACCCATACAATTGTCAACTACAACTTCTTAAAATTCCACTCTGTTAACATTTGAAAAACCCATGCCTCAATATACATATAAACCACCTTCGTTTTCTCGTTTCCCTTTCTTGTTCTCTGTTTGTTCCGTCCCTTCTACTCTTATCTCTATCTGGTTTGTTCCCCCACATACAGTCCGCGAAACCTTCAATCATCTCCGTCTCACTAAACGATACAACAGGAAACCAAACCACTACAACCACGAACCAACCAAACTAACCGAACCCGGTGATACCTTTTCCCGACCACCATCTAATCTGTTCATCGCATCGCCATGTACAATGAAGGGAAACTCCAAACCATCAGGGCCATTTCGCTCCGAAACCTATACTTGTCACCAACTCATAATCACTCCGATCCCAAGCGATTCAAGTCCATTGAAGGGATGCAACCTCGACGAATGAGTCTTATTCAGTCTTTACCAGAACTTGAACGTCCTGGAACCCATACCGAGCTCTTTGATATCAATAGTCGTACTTTGGTCGATTCCTTTGTTACTTTACACCTTATAGATCTGGAAAAGGTGGTTTATGTCAGTGAAGTCCGTCAATGTAACATGAATCCAGACTTTAGCGAGATCTCACTTCCATTCATCCCAAGAAAGACTCATAAAGTCATTGTCAAGGTATGGTGTCGAAATTGTCTTACTTCTCTGCCTTGGACCTTATTACTGGTGATGAAATTAGATTTGCGCAAATTGGAATATTTTGGTCAATCGGCCGACAATTTAGAGGATTCGTTCAAGGAAAATTCCATTATAATTGATATGAATGGTAAACTATTCACTATACCCAAATCATTGAGTGTTAATCCCGAAAGAATACGAAAAAAGTCACGTACACTCTCCAATAAAACCCTGAATTCATATACTTTTGACCAATTGAGGTCGCTTAACAGTTTAGCAAGATCATTACAGGAACTTACTTTGACCAAGCATCGGTTATCTCGTCAAATAACCGAATCCATCGATGTTTTGGACCAGTCCTCGTCCATTAACAATATCAACATCACCATTAATAAATTAAAGAGCCAAGTGCATGTTCTTGAAGAGTATACCACCAAACAAAAATCCAGAAATGATACCATGTCTTCAGAAATTTTAAGTACTAAAATTCGTATCAACCAAGTCAAAGATTTATCTCGTGAAAAGAAGAATTCAATTATAGAAATGAGCAAGACTCAAACAGAATTAACCCAAGCACAAGTTGATCCAATCAAAGAAGCATTAGTCACCTCTGTATATCCTTCAATTGTTGAGCAATTACAGGTCTATACAAATGTGATCAAAGAAGTTTTTACCATAGAAAATATAAATAATAGTGTGAAATTTAGCATTTTAGGAGTCCAATTTCCTTCCAGTCTCAAAGAACTATTGGAAATATGTTACTACAACAAAGGGGATTTAGGAACTCCCAGTGAACATCCCAATGAACACGTTCATCATGAGAATATCAACAAGGTTAATACCGGATTATCCTATATTGCTCAATTGATGAATATCTTGGCACATATCACCAATACGAACCTTAAATATAAAATGATAGTTTACGGGAATGAGAGCATAATAATTGATCCAATCGGTGAAAATGGTGCAAGTTATCCATTGTACTATGACGCAATGACCACGGAGAAATTGAACATCAGCTCGGAAGTTTTTGGTGGTCAATTAATGAAAAACGTGGATTTTGAGCAAGGATTGAACATGTTGAATAAGAATTTGTTCCTGTTAATAAGCCATGTGATTGATAGTTACGAAGAATTAAGAGATAGACAAGGTCTGGAGTTGGGCATTCCTCTTGATTTCCCTGATAACTTTTTGTGGAATTTGCAGTATTTGATGTTGTTTATTACTGCGAATTAATAATTGCAAAAACAATAGATTATAAAATTTTCGAAAACTCAAAATTGGTTGCAAAGGTCAACCAATTGGATTCGGAAGTTACATCAATTCTGTCCAATTTTCCATATTGTTAACGGATAAAAAATGACCCTATCCAGTGGCCAGACCATACACAAACCAGCTAGATATGACTCTGGAAAGTTGCAAAAAAGACTCCCCTCGTTATCGCTGCAAAGTGGGTTATATACGGATACCAAATATTTTTAGGGCCTGAATGATCCCGATTGGATGGCACCAGATAGCGGCAAATCGATTGTACCTGCTCTCCTAAACTTGACGTTTTTTTTTCTTTCCATCTAGTGGGGATAAAACATATACATTTCTTTTAGGGGTTGTGGGGGGTTAGGTATCTAACATTATGAGCTTAAAATATCCTTGGTCAATCTCTAATTAGTTTCTCTAATTCCACCTATCCAGTCACAGGGTTCCTTATCTTCGCCAAGTCCAAGCACTAAATAATACATCTAATTATAATTACGTTACGTAACACAGTCTATTTTTGACAATTCGTTATCATGGAATGGTTAGTAGTCTGTTCAATGTAAAATTGCACCTGAAATTGATTATACAAGTGCGAAACAAATAGCGAAGTGGCTTACAAAATACTAGTCAATACGCATAATACGAGACCACTAAAAATTGCAACTTTTTGTTGGCCAATCCCATTCCAAAGCTGAATTTTAGGTGGATGTTTAGTAAAATTACCCCTCGCTTTGACTAATGTTGGATCAATTCATTTCCTAGTAACTTCCACGCCATTTAATTCTACGGCATGACATTCCTCGGTCGTTTTTGGTTGCATGGTTATGTACCTTAAATTGGGACAATAGGAATTTCGCAATGATTTAATTCGGCTTGACACAATAGTGTCAATGCTTCGCAATAATTTCATGCACTTCATAGGGGTACACGATTGATAACGGGGTAGTTTTATCGGGCCCGGCTCTGGAAGATAATTGTTGGAGACAATAGAAACTAGTTTAGTGTTATTGATTTAAATAATTAGTTTTGATGTTCGAGAAGCTCGCTTCTCTCCACCAGACAATAATCCCATAATTATGTCAAGGTTGCATGGTTCAACGGTTTCTCAAATTAAAGTTAACTGACAACTTCTTCCGCTTCCTATTCTGATATGATAAGAGCATAATAATATTTTTTTGGGGGGTGTCAAAAACGGTCCTCCCCCGCTAGCCTTGCAGATATAGATAGCTTAAATTTCAGTGGGCTTAATTCTGTCTGGGACGGCATCTCTTCGTACTGATTGTTGACTTCAAGCATGAGAACGCCCCAAAAACTCGAGATCTCTTTGCAACTGGGTTAATGCTATCAAGTTGGAGCCGATAAGAACAGCGGCTTAGGTTCCGGGTCAAATGTTGTTGGTACCTTTGGCTTTGACCAACTGACTCTGATTCTTCAACCATACGAATTCCATCAGTAATTGCGAAGAATCCATGTGGAACAAACCTATGAAATTAACCTTTCCAATGACTATAAAAGACTAGCTGTTTGGCCTGTCTTTCTGTTCGATATCCACAATCAAAATGGTTTCTATTTCCTTCTACACTTTATTCGCTCTTGCTACTTCTATCAATGCACTTGTTCTTCCAGATCTCGAAGCTAGAGATGGTGGTAAGTTCATTGATGTTCTGTTCAATGTCGATAGAAAGATAGATGCTTCTAGTGCTGCTAATTTATTTGGTGCCAATTCCAAAAGAGATGAAGTAACTTCCTCCATCTATAACCAATTACTTTTTTATAGCATCGATTTGGAAATTGGTTCCAACAAACAGAAGATAACTGTTGATGTTGATACTGGAAGTTCTGATTTATGGGTGCCTTCCAAGGATGCTCAATGTGACAACTGTAAGGGCCTGGGAACTTTCGACTCTTCCCAGTCTTCTACTTGGAAGAGTCTTAATCTCCCATACTCACTCACCTATATTGACAAAACTTCTACCAGTGGTACTTATGGTACTGATGATATTACTATTCCAGGCGGTGCTACTGTCAATCTTCAATTTGCCGACTCAAACAAGACTTCTGTTAGTCACGGTATTCTTGGCCTTGGTTTAATCAGTGAAGAAGCAAGATACTACAATAATCTTCCAGGTGTCACTGATTACCCAAATCTTCCTTACCAATTGAAAAACTCTGGTTACATCGACAAAGCTGCTTACTCTTTGTACTTGAATTCTCCAAGTGCGAATTCAGGTAACCTTCTTTTTGGTGGTATTGACAAAGCTAAGTACACCGGTACATTGACAACTAGAAAAGGTTTCTCAACCAGAAGACTCGGAATCAATGTTGATTCTGCTGAAGTCAACGGAAAGAGCTATAGTATTTCTGGTGCTACCATTTTTGATTCTGGTTACTCCTTCTCTGCTTTTCCACAAGACCTTCATGATGCTATTCTTAGTCAATTGGTAAAGGATGGTGACCACTTGAGCTGTACCCAACCAGACAAGGATGTTACTTTTACTATTGGTGAAACAACTATTAATGTTCCATACTCTAACTTTGTTTTCAAGTGGGATGATGGCTGTAGCTTCACTCCAAGAGTATCTGACGCTGGAGACTTTGACAACTTGCCAACCTTTGGTGATGACGTTTTGAGAGAATTCTACGTTGTCTACAACCTTGAAGATAACACCATTGGTGTCGCCCAAGCTGAATTTACCGATGACACCAATATTGTTGCTATTTGATCGATCTGAAGATTAAATAGTAAGTCTTGACCGTATTGGTTGCAAAATTTGCATCAATTGGTTATAGGTCACTTAATATTGTGGACTCCACAAAAAAGTGAAAAATCTTTAGTTTTCGACGGTTATACCGTTTGTGTACGTGATAGTACATGATTTTCCATCGTGCTGGTACGATGGCTTGGTAGTTATGTTTCGTGAATACATGATATGCAGATCTGGTTGCAAAATGTTGGTCAGGTGATGATGCACTTCCATATAGTATTTATACAAGTGATCTTCTTGACCAGATGTATGTAACAGGTTCCTTGTAGTCCCGGAAAAGAAGAATATCCAACTTTCTGCTCTTATGAATATTATCTAGCCGTATCTTTGACGAACCTGTTTTTTTAGTGTAGCACAAAACACTAGTACAGTTATTGTACCAATTTGTTGTAGGTTTAAGAGGATCAAATACTTAATGTGGATCACTGAGATACACTCCCAAGGCGAGACTGTATACTGACTAACATAGAGTAGAATTCAATTAACAAAGCCTAGAATGAAGTGCATTTTTGGCTATATATATAAGTGATTTTTCTTAATATACCTCCGATAAAGCTCTTACTTTCGTCATCGTATTGGTACAACCGACGAGAGGATAATTCATTTACTAAATCCGACAAGCATTAAGCCAAAATCTCGTAATATATTCTATTGTATTTTCTGCATGAGGCTGTAGTTACCGAGAATTCATCACTATAACAATAAAGAATTTCAAGAGCTCTTTATCGTCACACGACACAATGCGAATCCGTTCCTAAACTATACCAAGTATCAACACTCTGACGGAGGTCTAGCGACGGGGATTTGCGCACTATCAAGCGAACTAGCACAAAAAGCCGAGTTCGTAACGGAATGATAAATTATACGAGAACAAGGTTCATAATTTTGATCTAAGATAATGACGAGTTACCGCCTCATATATTATTACAGGGGGGGAATATTAAAATTATAACAAAGCAACAGCAATGGCACCGAGGACAGCTCCACCAGGGACAACGTAAGAGGCAGCATTACTGGAAGATTTTTCAGATGTGGAAGTAGAAGCAGAAGAAGAAGCAGATTCAGATGAAGACTTTTTGGATTCAGCACTGGATGATTCAGAAGCAGAAGCAGAAGCAGAAGTAGTTGGACCTGAGGTAGCAGCACTAGAGGAAGCACCAGTGGTAGAAACTGGGATATCAGCTTCAGATGCTAACTTGGTGTACCAAGGTAATTGTTGAGCAAAGCTTCTAAAGTTACCAACGTTAAGATCGGAATCATCCAACAAGGTGGTGTATGAAGTATCAGTGTAAGTACCAACTTTTCTGGCCAACTCAGTGATACCAGGAGGAACGTTTTGAGCAGAAGCTAAGAAGTTAAGGTATTCACGAGGGTTTTGTTTTAAGTCGGAGACTAAGGCAGTTAAAAGAGCAGCATCTTGAGATTCAGCAGCATACACGGATGCAGTTAATGTAGCAAGGAGAATAAGAAGTTGCATTATGATTGTGAGGAAGGGTATTCTAATTGATTTGATTTGATTTTGAACAAGTAGGATATTTTAGAACATATATACTACCATCGGCATCATCAGGGCCATCTTGAAGATGATCGGGGTACAAAAGTGATTTTGCCGGGGATAGACTGCATACACTTTCCCTAAACGGGAAGAATACAACCAAGAACTGTTTTTTTGTCTACATAAAGTATAGGCAAAGAATATGTATGTGATTATAAGTATTATGCTTAGAATAATTGAGGGCAAGTAGAGAACATGTTTCTTACAACTAGACTATTTTTTTTAATACTAAAAAGTTAGTTTAGTGAACCGAGGTTCGAAGAAAGCGGCTAAATTTAATTGATTGATATAATAAAAAACAATCTTCGGTTCAGTGTCTAATAATGCAACGAAAAAGGGAAGAGATGGACGGGGTTACTCCTCATCCTGAATAGGCAATATCATGTCGCGCGACATTTGTCTTGGTCCTCTGCGACATGTGATGGTATTCGCACGCTTTGAACAAGACACTCCTGACCGTCCGCACCGCACCCACACAGTTACACACAAGATGTCAATAGGTGTGACAGTACCAGGTTCCATTACTCGTGTGGGTGTGTATGTGTTGGAGGCTTTTTTCACTCGTGTGTGTTAAATATTTTGCGGGGGTGGAAAATCTGGAGTAACGGAACGCTAATCCTGTCAGGCCACCGGAACAGCAAGAATCGAAGATATTTATAGAAGTCAATTACACATACCACCTTTTTATTGAGTACGTGTTCATTATTACTTCGAAGGAAGTATTAATCAAATGATGATAATATAGGGTGGTTCTTAGATTGCAAAATATGAAGAAAATTGGAAAAAGAGTAGATTTTCAAAGCTTTCTTGTTCACACGTGAGCGTGCCGATCACAGAAACCATACAATTAAGTGAGGCAATTAATGTAGGTTTTCAATGGAAGCGGGGATTGATATTTAGTTAGATTAATTATTCCGTATTTAGAGGCAGAGCTCCCAAACTTAGATCTTTCGTTTGCTTGCACATTCAGTTCGTATGTTAAGCTCTTCGCTCAGGTGGTCGTAACCATAACCAAATGCAGACCATATGTATTATAATGTAGAATCTGCATACAGAGTGCATGGTTTGAGATGAATCTTAACAGGGTTCGATATGTAATAGAAGCACTTACAGGATAATGATGCAGCATATAGGGTTCATACATAAGAGCTCAATTGAGTCTAGGTCTAGTCCCCTATTTAAATTTAGTGTGTACAAATATGGGCAAGAAGTTTCACCTTTAGTTAATCCTAAACCTTACGCAGCACCACGCGATTATTTTTGGCGGCAATTCGCAATCGCTGCAAAAAAATAGTGCCTAGATGTTTCAACTCAATTGGGGATAAAAGGATTAACCTTACGAGTTTCAAACGGAAATTAATTATTGATGCCGAAACCCACCCATCAATTGAGTTAAAGTACATTGAATATTATAGTGAAAAATTAAACTACCAATTGATTTTTTTTATAATATACTAATTGAACATGTATTAAGAAAAGAGTATCGCGACTAGCACGAATATACATCAACTAGGCTATATAGTTTACAATAAAACAAGACCAGCTAAGACGGCTAAACCAGAAGAACCGTAAGCAGCAGCAGCGTAACCACCAGCAGTAGAAGAACTACTGTCAGAACCAGACTTGGAACCAGATTCAGAAGCAGAACCGGACTTAGAAGAACCACCCTTTTCAGAAGCAGAACCGGATTCGGAACCAGACTTGGAACCAGACTTAGAACCGGATTCAGATTCAGAACCAGACTTAGAACCACCGGAAGAAGAAGCATCTTCACCACCAGCAGAAGAGGAAGCACCCTTACCACCAGCAGAAGAGGAAGATTCTTCATCACCGCCAGCAGAAGAAGATTCTTCAGAAGAACCAGAAGATTCAGAATCAGCACCAGTGGCAGAAGAAGAATCTTCATCAGAAGCGGAGGCAGATTCATCACCACCAGCGGCAGAAGAAGAGTCTTCACCACCAGCAGCAGAAGAACCAGATTCAGAAGAATCATCAGCACCACCAGATGGGGAAGCGACAGAAGAATCGGAATCAGCTGAGGAAGAGTCAGCGGCCATGGCGGCAGCGATTAAGGCTAATAATGCGACAGAAAACTTCATTTTATTGAAAGAAAGACAATTGAATTACTGAAGAGTTGATTATGAGGGGAAAATCCAGGGCTTTTATATAGTTTTTCCCCATACCATACATACCCATAGTAAAAGGTTAATTATAGAATAGCAATACGTCAAAAGCCACGTTGGACGGCTAATGAAAGAGAAGGGCAACTTGATACCTTGCGGTTAGTCTAAAAGACACGATCATAACGCAACACCAATTCCGGCATTGTCACTCTTTATTTTACACCAAATTCCCCTAACTTTATTCAGGAACCCGTCATCATTGCGGACGATAGTTATGATATTGCTGGGGTACATACTTAATATCATGCGCGCTACCAAACATCAGCCGTCCTTCCTATAAGTCAGGGGACACATGGGCCCCCATAACTACCGTTTGGGAAAACATGTGGATGCGTGGATTACACGAGAAACCTCCACAGCCTGGGGCTTAGGAAATACTCACAAAGCAGCCAGGCGTTCCATTATGAAATGAACGTGAACGCGTTCTAACTAAGCTGGGGCGACCAATGACCGCATAGAGAATCCTGGGGGGCTTTTTTTTCAGAGTTTTGGGGGGTGGTAGATTTTGTTTTTTAACAACCACTTATCAACACCCGTCACGTGAGAACTGAGGCCCGGCCCGTCTCCTATTATTTATATTATTGGGGTGTAAGTTAGCAGAATTGGGTGAAAAAAATGGGGTAAAACCGGGACTGCCCCTACTATTGCTACATCGTTTGCTATATTATCATAATTAATACATTGTTTTTGAGGCATTTAAACTACAAGGTAAAACACTACTATATGAGCTGCTTCGCCCCTCTTGAGCTCTGGCATTTTTCTGTTTTCGAGTTTTTTTTCATAAGAGGGGGAGAGGGGGGCACGTTTTTCAAATCTTCTTAACCTATTTTTTTTTCTCTTTCAATCTTTTGAAACTGTGGACCTTTTTTTTTTTAATTTGATTTTCGATTTTCGATTTTTGATTTAATCGATTTTCGATCCTCTCCAAAAGTAAACTCAATTGTCTGTCTATATTTTTTTTTTTTTGGGAATTTTTGTTTTATTTTTTTGAATTTGACTGCTTTCGATTGTTACTTACTTACCCCATGAATGCTCCTCCCGCTAAACAGAGGTTTCTGCGCGTGAAGTGAACATTGTAGACAGGGGTTTTCTTGGTGAAATAGGCTGTCATATGGTCACTGGTAGCCACAATCTCTTTTCTGTTTTTATCACTACCTTTACCACGATTATCGGTATTACTTCCATTTGCGGCATTGCCATTTTCATTGCTACCTGTGCCACCATTAGATCCGTTTGAACCGGTAACTTCATTGGAGAATGATTCTGGTTCAGGTCCAGCATCATTGGTATGACGTTTAACATCCCATACTCTAACTGTATTATCAGCTCCTCCACTTACCAATACTCCACCATCTTTAGAAAATGCCAATGAATAAATAGATGATCTTCCATGACCCTTCATAGTTTTTAATCTACGTCCGGAACCGGCATCCCAAATATTCACCACACTATCTTCACCTGCACTTGCTAACCACCTACCATCTGGGGAAACTGCCATACAATTCACTGGTCCTGTATGACCCATAAAGATACGCACACTATTACCTGTTTGTACATCCCACATACGGCACGTTTTATCTGATGAACCCGTAAAGACATAATTGGAGTTAGGATGGAATTCCACACAATCGACGTCATTAATATGACCAGCAAATATCCTCAATGGGTATATATGGTCTGTGGCCCAAAGCCTTGCTGTTTGGTCGTGAGATGCAGTAGCAAAATAATGTCCTAATGGTGAAAATTTCACATCCCAAATAGGTTGATTGTGCCCCTTATAAGATACTAATGATGTATATGAATCAAGTGACCACAATCTCACGGTTTTATCTTCAGATCCCGATATTAAATATTTATTGTCCGGTGAAAATGATACTCCATAAATTGGCCCACTATGTCCAATTAACTTTCTAGTATTGCTATTATTGTCGGAATCTCTCTTGAAAATGGACTTCAATGGTTTCCCATCTAAACTCCATAATTTGATAAAACTATCTTGAAAACCGGCAGCAACCATATTAGAATCTTCATTAAATTCAAGACATGTCATATCGTTATTAGTATTGTGGAATGTGTACATACAGACAGATGGAGCACTAGCTTGAATGGCTCCTAATTTTATTTTGGATCTGGAATCTTCAACTGCTAGTATAGCTCTTTTAATATCTGAAGCATCTTTTATTGGTAATGGTAATGATTCTCTAGCAGGTGAATCGGTTTCTGTTTTAGTCATATCTTGGAATTCATCAGTTAAAGTTTTACCATTAACTGGGCTTGATTTTTCATCTTTAAGCTTTAATTCAGCTTCAATTTCCTTTTGGACTTCTGGCTCGAGAGGAAGCTTACCTAATTTAACTGATTGTTCATTGAATTTTTCAATTTCATTGGTTTTAGCAACATATTCTGGAATACCTTCTTCAGGATTGGCTTCACCTTCTTGATCTATTTTATCTGGTCTAGTGGTTGAAATTATTGGATTTAAATATTGATTGATAATACGGATTAAAATGGCACCTCCAACAGCTTCATTTTCATGTAAAAAGTATAATAATAAATTCATGGAGGTTTTGGAAACAATAATTCTATATTTATTTCTTCTGTAAGCCAAAGCCAATTCATTTTCTTTTAAATGTTCAGGTAATGAAATACCTGCAAGACTTTTAACTTCTACTCCATGTAAAATTAAATGATCATTTTTAAATTTATCATAAAATCTTTTTGATTGTTGGATTTGATTTTTGGCAACCAATTCAAGGAAACAATGAATAAAAATAGGATATAAAATACGAGATAATTCTGGTCTGTATAAATCCAAAGATGTATCTACCCATCTTCTTAACATAGAATATGCGTTATAATAAATATCAGGATCATTTTCACGTTTTTTCTTTTCTTCCAAATCTTTAAGTTCTCTTAATTCTTTTTCTTTGGCCAATCTGGTTTCTCTATCTCTAGATTCTCTTAATTCACGATCAACCCGATTTTGTTTATCTCTTAAATCTCTGATTTCTCGTTCATGTTTAGATAATTTATCTTTTAAATCCTTTTCTCTTTTGGCAGCTGAACCTCCACTAATCTCACCTGGATCAGCCATTCTACTGGTAGCTGGACTCACTGCTGGTTCAGCAGGAGTTGGGGAATTCGAACTTTCCAAACGTAACATCGATTCGGTCTTATGATAACCTTTTTTATTAAGATATTCTAAAACAATTCTGTTCAATTCAGCTTGAGAAAACTGGGGTTGAGGACCTCTGGATGGGGCTCCGCCAGCGGCAGGTCTACCTTGCTGCTGTGACGGAGAACCTGCTCCGGTGATGGCAGGTGTACCGAGGTTGGATTGTCCTCCTGCTTTATTATCGTTTTCACCCGCCATTGGTAATGATTGATGAAGGTGGTGGTGGTGATGGTTGGTGGTTGTAAGTTGTTTTTTTCGAATTGGTGGATGCGACACGCGGCCTGCGACATGCGACACTGGTGATTTTTGATAGTGATAATTGAAGAACACCAGGGTAAACAAATGGTGGGGAGAAGATAATAGCGCTTTTAAGGCTCTATTGTGTTGAATTGATTTTTATAAATTGTATGTCTTTTTTTTGGAGGTTTTCTAATTGGTTCTTGGGAGTAAAACACGCGATGTATCGGTTGATATCTATAAGTGCTTAGTAAGCAAGACCCTGAACTTGCTAGGAGGAGATTTAAACACCAAAGCTGGCCATATACCAGATATAAGGTATTTTTTTATTTTGTATACTTTTTCAGTCTAAAATGAGTGCAATTTGTGGCTGTTTATTGCCCTTTATTAATATGTGTCAAGTCACGTCGCATCTATGTCTCAAAATAAAGTGACAGGAAAACGACACAACTGAAAATTCACTATATTCCATATACACACCCTAGAACGCGCAGCATCATGATATATTGGATCTATAACCAGCTTCTACCTATGATTTGACAATGGGTACGCTACATAAATTACAGTTACTTTTTTTTCAGGATTCACCTGATTTGATGATAATTAAACTGGACCAAATGTCCTTTTTGTATTGAATTTGTATGTTCTTTGTGGATTAATGTCCCAATTTGCTCATTTGCATCTATAAAACGAGAGCACCTGGTGCATTGTCGATCTCTAATGTGTATGTTAAAATTTTTTAATGATGAAAAAATTAGGAATTGTGTCCATGACCGGTACAAACACCATTTTTCCCCAATGATTTCACTATTTTATTTATTATATCAGTTTCGTGTAGTTTGATTCGTTCAGATTATTTTCTTCTAATTTTAATCGTTCATCATTGGCTTGGCTGGGTCCCATGGACCTTGTAACTCGTTCTTGTACCTTTGCATAAATAAGAAATATGCTGGCATTAAGAATAAGATACAGAATGCACTGATCCACCAATAAACCAAGATTTTCACTCCTAACAAAATGTAGATCAAATAGTTCACCACTTGGAAATTGGCAAAAAATACAAACCAGTGGAGTTTAATATAGTTGTGTTGTCTGATATAAAAGTCAAAGATAGGAAGTAAGATGTTTCCCTGGATGGAAAAGAGAACAAATGCAAAGACTTGGGAGGTGGAGTTGAGACGAGATGCAAGCACAATGGCATGTGAAAGGGTGATATTAGTGGAGATGACGGGTTTATACTCGACTATAGTGGACGAAGTACGAGACACAACCGTGGTGTTCATACCGTAATCATGAAGGATGGTGTTTGCCAAAAAGAGAATCACCGAAAGTGCCCAGATAGAGTCTGAAGATGTGGATCTGGTAAGGGACTTAAGTGCTGGTGATAGCACAGACAACATGAATATGATCAACAAGTATGACTTGATACTAGTGCTTTCTCTTTGGGCTCTTGGATGTACGGTCTTGACTGCTTTCAGCCCAATATAAGTTCTCATCAAAAACGCTATCAATGTGAAGATTGAACTGACCAATGCTGGTACACTGGCATTCCAATTGTGGATATAAATACCCGTGAATGTAAGCACCATTATCAAGAGACGACTCAAGTGAAACACGATCAACGAAAAGTCACCAATGAGTTTGACATACGAGTATTTTGCAACGGTGGAGTTCCTCTTTAACTGGGAAAGAAACGACTTATCGGTATAGTTGTCTGGATACGGTTGTTTGAGGTAAAGAAGCTTTTTCCAGGGCGTGAGCTTGATGGATCTGTGGGGGACCTGGATACGGTCGATGGGCGAGTTCCGCCTGTTAGCCGCCAGTACCACCAGTGGTCCTGACATGATAATATAGTGGTTGTTGGAGGTGAAGCGTGTTAATGTGTCAAGTATGGTTGATTTGGTGTCACATGCTGGTGCACGTGATGAGGGAGATATCAATCAGTCTAAAACCTGAGTCGATTACCATAATAATACATCATATTCTTCCACCGGAGCGCAATTCACGTGGCACCACTCCGTTATAACGACATATACAACATCACAGAGCATAGCTAGATTGGCACACCCCGTAGCGGCTCTTCAAAGGCACCAGAAATACCCCAAATACACCCCAAAAGGTCAAATCTAAGAGCATAGACCTACGCAAACAAGTACACTTTTCCACAAAATAGTCAGTATGGAAGACTCCAAGAAGCTCCTTGTGCCCAGACACTCGTACAACACATCTGTATCATCGACAGGTTCCAATCTCTTTCCCAAAAACAGGTCCAGTACCAAAATATCACAGACCACAACCAACGATGCAGTTGATTCCCAGAGTATGCGTACTGTGGACAAGATGCCCAGTTCCAAACCCAGTGTATCGTACCTGGACAAGTTATGGACCCAAATTGATGTTTTGGACGATGTGAAGGCCATGTCTGGAGAGGTACGATCCAAAGGGTCATTTTTCAATGATAAATTCGATTCAGAATTAAAGAAATTGAAACAGCTGCAGAACAAATTGTTAGAGACCTTGGCCACACAACAGTTCAACAATTCCAGTAAGCTTGAGCACAGAAAGCAGTTGAGTCGGTTGAATACCATGGCCGACTCTGTTCCACAAGCATCGGCATCTACGGATACTTCAGTTGGAGACGAAAGAAAGAAAGAAAAGACCACTGAATTTTTTGGACATGATCATATCAATACTTATAGTCAGGATATTCTCTACAGAAAGCAAAATTTTGAGGAAATGAACCAGTATGTGACTGAGATCAAGGAAAGTTTGGATAGAGTAAGTGAGAACATGAAGAACTTCGACGAGTCCACCCGGGAATTATGGTGATAAACAATGAAAGGCATAACGAATAAAGAAATATAAAACGAACCAAAGAGAAATTAAAGATTTCGAAAGAGTGAATATTTTTTGAGACTGTTAAAATATAGGAACGATAACGATAACAATAACTAGGATTTGTGCCTAGTGCAGTCTCATTTATAGTGGACCACTGGTTCAGGTAATTACAATATGGCAATATTTATAGGTAATAAGAGTATAGGTACAATCATAACGTGCAGGAATTTCCTGGTATAGAAAAAGAAAATGTAAGGGTGTAAGGTGGGCAATATTAAATGCTATGGTTCAAGTTGGAATCGGGTTTATGTGGAGAAGTTGGCATATTTTACTATAGTATTGGTCATGCAATGTAGAGGTCTCTGTAGAAATGGTACAAGTCGGACAAGTCGAATTGGATGACCAGAAAATTGGCTGATTATCTTGATGGGGTGTCAGTTGTAGAGGTCAGTTGTGGAGGTCCCTTGGTGTCTATGATTTCGCTTCATATGGGGCCCGGAATAACCTTCTCGTATAGTTTTTGCACCTAAATAAAGCGAGACACATACACCAATGAACGGGCCCATTTTACGGGCCTCGGTGCGAGCCAATTACCAGCTATTTACAGAAAACCGTTTCATGCTAGTCATGCAATATGCAGCCCCGCTTTTGAGTTATTGGTGTTGGATCTGACATGTTTTTTTGGGGTATAATTGGAGGAGGTAATTAGGGCTATTAGGGACAGTATACCAGACAACTATTCATATGACGTTGATGTTGCAGGCAACTATGACTACAAGAGGAACGATGTAACACGGCGATAAGTGGTGCCCTGGAGATACTAAGGTTTGTAAGATACTTCAAGCCCTGTTCTAGAGCATTATGCATCAACCATCATTACGTATTATTCGCGATGGATCGGATAATTTGTCCGATGCAGGTGTGCCTATAATTGTAAGTTTCGGATTAACACGGTGGGATAGGATTATTAATCTGTGACACATAGACAGAAAGCAATGATGCAAAACCAAACATAAGGTTTCAACCAAATAATGTCCATTATGCTATTGATAGCTACGAGCCCTAGTGGCTACTTGAAAAAGGGGACCCTCTTTCCATATACGTTGGAAGCTCGTTCCCTTTCGCGCACCCTCGAGTAATCGACTATAGCTAGAAACCACCTCCCCACTTCTCCACAAATACCCACGGGGTAAGTAGTCGTAAGACTTTGAAAAACGGTGAAAAAGTGGGTGAAAAAAATATGCCTGACCTTACTGGTACTATTACCTCGGCCGAAACCGGAATTTACCTGGTATTTCTACTATTAATCGATTTAATCAAGCAATTACAAAACCTACTCTCCACCATCTCCAGTTGTTCTCGGTAATGACTGGCCCATTTTTCTACAAAGGATCTGAACGGTTGCGGCGATCTAATTTTTCAGCCTCCCCACCTATGGTGGAGTAAAAAAGACCCCAGTGGAGTAGAGCAAATTAATGACCCTCGACATAACCAAATATAACCCAAAATATAACCAAAGTAACCGGATAAATTATGGGCTCTTGCATATTACGGTTATGAGAGTATTCATGTTCTGGATTTTTTCCAGTTCATTTTTTCACTTTCACTTTTGTTCACCTAAGGTTATTGGCCCAGAATCTCCACTTTTTTTTTTGCACTTATTGTTACTATCACCGTTTCATAGTTCGGGGTTTCTTCACCCGCTGTACGCTCGGAAAAATTTCACTTCAGCCCGTCACCTGACCCCTCTCCAAAGCCTCCCCCATCGCAAGCTAAAGCCTCCAGCAAAGCTTAATCTTAGGTAAATAGCTGTGTCACGTCATGGTACAATCATCACCCTACACTTGTAATCATACCCTCTTCCCGCGAAACACCATTCTGACCAATAACGGGTCTCGTAGCCCCGGTAGAACCCCAGTAGTTTAGCAGCATATCTTTGTCGCTAATGCAAATCACGATAACGTGATCGTTCCCCCAATCACGTTGCCACCTCAGGCCCCACCAAGCACTCCACTCACTCCCCCAAGTCTCCTATAATTTTTCACTATGCTCCGCTCTATATGTATATATTTTTCACTCTCTGATAATTAGATCGCCCGCACTACCCCCTGCCGTGACACAAAAACCACGATTTTTCTGCTAACTACCAACAGGCCCGTCATATATAAAAATTGGATATTTCGGACATTTCGTAATTCATCATTTATACCAACTTTCTACTTAAAAAATGGTTCATTTAGGTCCAAAGAAACCACAACAAAGAAAGGGAACTTTCACCGATGTTCCTGAACAATTACTTGATCAAGTAAAGGAAATTGAACAACAATTAACCGTTTCTGGTGAAACTTTAAAGAAGATTGTTGATCATTTCGTTACCGAATTAGATAAAGGTTTATCTAAACAAGGTGGTAACATTCCTATGCTTCCAGGTTGGGTTTTGGATTACCCAACTGGTAAGGAAAAAGGTGATTACTTGGCCATCGATTTAGGTGGTACCAACTTAAGAGTTGTTTTGGTTAGATTAGGTGGTAACAGAGATTTTGATACTACTCAATCTAAATTCCCATTACCTTCATATATGAGAACTGCTACTGCTGACCAATTGTGGGGTTTCATTGCTCAATCTTTAAAATCTTTTATTGATGAATTTTTCCCAGATGGTGTTGATTCTCATCTTCCATTAGGTTTTACTTTCAGTTATCCAGCTTTCCAAAACTCCATTAATGAAGGTGTCTTGAAATCTTGGACCAAGGGTTTCGATATCGATGGTGTTGAAGGTCATGATGTTGTTCCAATGTTACAAGAAGCCATCAGTAAATTGGATGTTCCAATTAAAGTTGTTGCTTTAATCAATGATACCACTGGTACTTTGGTTGCTTCTATGTACACTGATCCAGAAACCAAGATGGGTTTGATCTTCGGTACCGGTGTTAACGGTGCTTACTACGATGTTATTTCTGACATTGAAAAATTGGAAGGTAAGGTTCCATCTGATATTCCATCTAACTCTCCAATGGCTATTAACTGTGAATACGGTAACTTCGATAATGCTCACGTTGTTTTACCTGTCACCAAATACGATCTTTCTATTGATAGAGATTCTCCAAGAAAGGGTGAACAAGCTTTCGAAAAGATGATTTCTGGTTACTACTTAGGTGAAGTCTTAAGATTAATCTTGGTTGAATTAGCCGATGAAAAGAAATTAATCTTCAAGAACCAAGATTTAACCAAGTTACACGAAAGTTTCATCTTAGATACTTCCTTCCCAGCCAGAATCGAAGAAGATCCATTTGAAAACTTATCTGATGTTCAAGAACTTTTCCAAGAAGTTCTTAACATTAACACCACTGTTCCAGAAAGAAAGATTATCCGTCGTTTCGCTGAATTAGTTGGTGAAAGATCCGCCAGATTATCTATCTGTGGTCTTGCTGCTATCTGTAAGAAGAGAGGTTACAAGACTGCTCACTGTGCTGCTGATGGTTCTGTTGTTAACAAGTACCCAGGTTTCAAGCAAAGAGCTGCCAAGGGTTTGAGAGATATCTTTGAATGGGAAACTGCTGAGGACCCAATCATCATTGTCCCTGCTGAAGATGGTTCTGGTGCCGGTGCCGCCATCATTGCTGCTTTAACTGAAAAGAGATTGGCTCAAGGTTTGAGTGTTGGTGTTACTAAGAACTAAACTAAACGTGCTAATGCTTAATTAATTAAAAGAAAAAATATAAAGGAATAGCAATATCAATTTTTTTGCAAGTTTACATGTTTTTTTTTCACGTGTTTAGATTCTACTTCTTCAACCCTTTACCAACCATCATCTTTGAGTTTCTATATATATAGATTTATTGTCACGACCTGGCCATCACTATATAGAGGTCACATTTATGTATTTGATCTATACCGCGTAAAGTGGAATGAATAATGTCATAGTTTTGGATATAACTGTTTGGATACCAGCCATTGATATGTAAGAAAGTAGAATATAAGGATTTGGGAGCAATATACTGGGGTTTCTAGTCCAACTTCTATATCATTACGTAATAAATGACTAATGAAAAAGATTGAACACACGAATTAAATAGTGGATATCTAAGTAAAGAGAGACGCTAAAGATCTAATGACCAGTCAAGAACCATATTTGCCTCTCTAGGGTTAATCCTCTCTAACTTTGACCCAGTTACTGCTATTTTTGCTCTGTCAACTGGCCAGAATGGGCGACCTCTCTCCTTTTTCATTACGTAATCATACCCCGTTTCTTACCAATCAGCACTTCCTGATCTCGCCTATCTATCACACTTACACCACTTGACTCACCAATGGCTGCCATAACCAAAGAATCAGAGCAAATTGACTCCATGCGCATAGAGACCCCGGTGGAATCTGTCACTGCTGCAAACGCCGACCTTTCTTCCCTGGAAGCAGGTTCAGTGGCGATCGAAGTCGAAGAAACAGATGTAATCGTGTTATCCTCTGATGATACATCCAATCTTGAAGAAGTCCAAAAGGGCGAAGTTGCTCTTGCTCCTCATTTAGTGTCGTTCTCCTTATGGGATATAATAAAAAAGTCTGCTATCAACTTGGTGTTGCCATTTATCAACGGTATGATGTTGGGATTTGGTGAGATCTTAGCCCATGAAATCGGATTCAAATACAATTTCTATGGAGCTAGAGTTCAACCACCAAGAAGAATGGAAAGAAAGAGAGAATCACAATTCTTGTGATGGAAAGTTGGGGATTTTAGAAGGCGAATCTAGCTGTTTAAAGGTGATTGGATGGATTTCAGGAAGGAGATGGTGACTGGAATCGGCTAAATACTGGTTAGATGGTGGATTTTTGTGCTGCTGAAGAAGGGGATGCTTCGAAATGTGGAAAGTTTTATTCGTTGAAGTGGATTTGTGCCCGAAATGGGTCCAATTACAGCTGAATATAGCAAGATAATTCGTTGATGAAGATGTTTCAGGGCCGCAATTGGTCCAGAACAAGCATACGAAGGTTCACAAGTGTCTTTCCAGTCTCTAGATCTATTTCATCCATCCAATCGAGTCATTTCTACTTGTACTTAAATTAATGGTCTATAAATATGAAGAATTAACGTAATAATGTAATTAAAACTGTAGAGTAAAGGTAGAAATTTACGATTTAAGTTGACCAATTGGAAGAATAGAAGCTGATTTGGTAGTTTAAATTGTTTATATTTGTCAATTGCCTTAAAATACTGCCCAATTTACCCCTAGAGTTGCCAAGTATTCCACTACTCTTGTCTCATACTATATAGCAAGCTCTACCAATTGCCATATAATCACCATATACTTGTCATTGGACTGTCGTACAATATTGATCTACCTGTCTACACTCCTAAATACCAAAACTGCTCTCCATTAAGTCCTTTTCTTCTTTGCTTCCCTGTATCGTTCGTTGATGTCAAGTCTCGCCTCGCTCTTTAACCTTCTCATCTCAGGCCCTAGCCACCATGGTTCTCCGCACAGGTTGATCCCAACCACCAACAACCACTAATGGCCCACTTCGCCACATCAAGTCCCGGAGCCAAGTTCGGGGACATTGGAATACCTGTAGATACGCAGTCCGAACCCCAAATCCATGTTACATGGGTATTGTTGGTCCGTTTCATGGAAGGGCCCGGAGGGGAAAGAGTCCGAAAATCTCCGAGCGGGACGCAATATAATATAACGAACCCATCAATTTTGACGGTTTTTCAACCACTATCAATTTACAAAACCCATTAACGATAACCATGTCCAGAATCGAAACAGACGCTTTTGGTGAGATCTCTGTCGCTAACGACAAGTACTGGGGAGCCCAATCCCAAAGATCATTGGGTAACTTTGATATTGGTGATATTAAGATGCCAGTTCCAATCATCAAGGCTTTCGGTATCTTGAAGAAGGCTGCTGCCACTGTCAATGAAGAATTGGGACTTTTGGACCCAAAGCTTGCTGCTGCCATGAAACAAGCTGCTTCTGAAGTTGCTGAAGGTAAGCTCAACGATCACTTCCCATTGGTGGTCTATCAAACTGGTTCCGGTACTCAATCCAACATGAACACTAATGAAGTTGTTTCCAACAGAGCCATTGAAATCTTGGGTGGTGTTTTAGGTTCCAAGACTCCTGTCCATCCAAACGATCACGTTAACATGTCCCAATCCTCTAACGATACTTTCCCTACTGTTATGCACATTGCAGCCGTTGTGGAAATCTCCAATAACTTATTGCCAAAGCTTAAGGACCTTCGTGATGCTTTCCAAGCCAAGTCCGATGAATTCAATCACATCATTAAGATCGGTAGAACCCACTTGCAAGACGCTACCCCATTGACCTTAGGTCAAGAATTCTCTGGTTACGTCCAACAATTGACTTTCGGTATCAGCAGAGTGGAACAAGCCATTCCAAGATTGGCCTTGTTAGCTCAAGGTGGTACTGCTGTTGGTACCGGTTTAAACACCAAGAAGGGTTTCGATGTCAAGGTTGCCAGCGAAGTCTCCAAGCTCACTGGCTTGCCATTTGAAACTGCTCCAAACAAGTTCGAAGCTTTGGCTGCTCACGATGCCTTTGTTGAAGCTTCTGGTGCCCTCAACACCTTGGCTGTTTCCTTGTTTAAGATCGCCAACGATATCAGATACTTGGGTTCTGGCCCAAGATGTGGTTACGGTGAATTGTCATTACCAGAAAACGAACCTGGTTCTTCCATTATGCCTGGTAAGGTCAACCCTACTCAATGTGAAGCCATGACTATGGTCTGTGCTCAAGTCATGGGTAACCATACCACTATCACCTTCTCTGGTGCTTCTGGTCAATTCGAATTAAACGTTTTCAAGCCTGTCATGGCCTACAACTTATTGACTTCTGTTAGATTACTTGGTGATGCTTGTAAGTCATTCAGAACCAACTGTGTTGAAGGAATTGTTGCTAATGAAGAAAAGATCAACAAGTTCTTACACGAATCCTTGATGTTGGTTACTGCCTTGAACCCAAAGATCGGTTACGATAATGCTTCCAAGGTTGCTAAGAATGCTCACAAGAAGGGCTTGACCTTGAAGGAAAGTGCCATGGAATTGAAGATGTTGAGTGAAGAAGAGTTTGACCAATGGGTCAGACCAGAAAACATGATTGGTCCAAAGGATTAGATTCTCAATCTGTCTATTGTCGACGAAAGTGAAGTGAGTAAATGAACACACTCAATTGATTTGGCTCATGGTTTTCTCTGTTCATTTACGTTTGGTTATCATAAAATATAAATTACATTTGGGTGCTTATCATTACTGTAGATTGAGTAGGCTGTAGGGTTAGAAAAACAGGAGTGAATTATCCAGCACTTGGTTCCTTTATCCTTATCTTATTGTTTCATTGTATTTTTTGATTTTTCATTATCGTTCATTAATGTCTATAATATTATCGTAACTGCCATAGGCTCTATTATGCTGGCATTATTGCCTGTAGGTACCACATCTGGTTATCAACATTGTATATCGAGTGGTCTTTAAATTGATTGATCTCATTTATATTGTTGTTTTTATGCTTTGATATTCTTTATCTTGTTATGGTTGATTTTGTTTATCTGTTTATCTCATCTCGTTATTCTGCTCGTATCTTCACGTCTTCTCTTTCACTAAACAACTCATACTCTCTGTTCTTTCCCACTGGGAACCGTTTCTTTTCTCCACATTCACCGCATTCGTTCACTAAAACATCATTGGTCTCGGTCTGGGCCTTGGATCGGTTCTCAATATAGATCTTCATTGATAATCCAGGAATCAAGTAACTGTTACACTTCTTGCATATTTGACGTTTTAACGCGGGTGTGAGCTTCAATACCGTTTTCTTGGCTACCGCATCCATGGTCCTGGCATAATGTCGCGATAACGTCCCGTACTTAGGATTCAATGCAAAATGACTACTGGCTTGGAAGAGGTAAGACATCCGAGCATAATGGTCTTTATGGGGGATTGTCTTAGGAGCTTTAGACTTGGATCCTGACGACCCGGCTCCATTTCCTTTTCCAGAACCATTTCCGTTGCCAGGACCCCCACCTTTGGCGCCTCCACCTTTACCTTTCTTTTCTGAAGCCATAACTTTCTTAGTTAAATGATTGAACTTATCTGGTCCCAAAGATCTATATTTTTTGATTTCTCAATGGCTGTAAAAAATTGATTTTGATGTGAGTGAGAAACAGCAAAAAATCTGTTCCCCCATACAAAGTGGGATCTGGTCCTGCACATGTTTCCACACGTGACAAATCTACAGAGGCAAAAACTCGAAACTTGAACTTGGCCGCCATACTCACAATTCAAACTAATATACAATCAGTTATAACAATTTAAAGTACTAGAACCATGAGTGGATACGATAGTGCATTGTCGATTTTCTCGTAAGTAATTGACCCCGATTGAGACCACCACATTCCATTTTTTGAACCATTCAATTTGGATTGGTCCGCCACCCATTTAGCCACCTACTAACAAGTTATAGCCCTGATGGACATGTTTTCCGTAAGTAATAGGTCCAAAGAGAACCATTGAAGTTGATGATATGATCCAAGTGGTTGATTTATCTATGTGATTGTTCCATTCATTCTTTCAATCGTCTCAATTATCTTTTATCTTTTGATTATACTTATGATGATAATAATATATCATCAATTTATTATTGGAAATTTATACTAACACATATAGAGGTCGAATACGCATCAGAAGCCGTCAAGAGAGGAACCTGTGCCGTTGGTGTTAAAGGTAAGGATTGTGTGGTATTAGGTTGTGAAAAGAGAACCACCTTGAAATTACAAGATCCTAGAATTACTCCATCCAAGATATGTAAGGTTGATAACCATGCTTTGTTGGCATTTGCAGGATTAAATGCTGATGCCAGAGTATTGGTAGATAAAGCCAGAGTTGAAGCTCAATCCCATAGATTGACTTTAGAAGATGCCGTATCCATTGAATATTTAACCAAATATGTTGCAGGTGTTCAACAAAAGTATACTCAATCCGGTGGTGTAAGACCATTTGGTATTGCCACTATAATTGCTGGATTCGATAGTAATGATACTGTTCCTAAATTATTTCAAACCGAACCATCTGGTGTTTACAATGCTTGGAAAGCAGGTGCCATTGGTAGATCTTCAAAGACCGTCAGAGAATTTTTAGAAAAGCATTACAAAGAAGGTTTAGATGATGAAGAAACCATTAAATTGAGTATAAAGTCATTATTAGAAGTGGTGCAAACCGGTGCTAAGAATATCGAAGTTTCTGTATTGAAGTCTGGAAATAGAATCACTCAATTAACTGTGGATGAAATTAAGAAATATGTTGATGAAATTGAAGCTGAAAAGGAAGCTGAAGCTGAAAAGAAGAGACCAAAGGCCAAGGATTAGGTAGAACCTCCCATACGATAAATATACGATTGAATAAAATAAGAAACAAACAAAAAATTAATATAAAACCAATTCAACATTAATTACAATGAATTCAAAAAGTTCCCGAAACAACTAGTTCGGTGACAATGATGTTCATTAAATCTATAAATACAATTATAAAAACTCACACTCGGTGTGAGCCGTAACCCCTACTAATTGACCCTAAGTGGAAACCATTGTAGTATCACTAAGATAACTGGTCAAATGTAAAAGTAAACCTCTTTCTTCTTCTCTTTCATAAACTACTTCTTTCTGCCCTTCTTGGCACCCTTCTTTTCCTTTTCGTCACTCTTTCTCTTGTTATCTGGCTTCTTGGAAGGAACAACCAGGAAGAAACCATCCAATCTACCTTGAACACCACTCTTCAATCCCTTCTTCAATTTTTCAGCACCAGATCTGATTCTGTCTTCACTGAAACCCTTTTCTTTGACCATATAGTCGATCAAACCATCCACATCTGGTTCTTTCCACTTCAAGGTTATTTCACTGGCAGGAGTAACGTCTGGATGCATAAACAATTGTCTGGCTTCATCATAAGGCCAGTTTTCTGGAACCTTATACTTGGTCTTTTCAGGGTTGCTTTGGATCCATTCCACGATTTTTTCAATGGACTTATGTTCTTTGATAAGCTTGTAGGCAGTAACTGGACCAACACCTTTAATGGTTTCACAGTAATCACTTCCTAATAAAATACATAAGTCAATAAATTCAGGATAAGTGAAACCTAAACCTTCCATGGCTTCAGAATATGTGATTTGGTCAATTGGCATTTTTCTGGCTTCAGCAAAAGTCAAATGTCTTAAAAGGTATGGAGGTTCGTAACATAAGGTATCCATATCTTCAGAAGCAGCAGCAAACACCTTACCACCTCTGGCCAATTCGGCACATTGGGCTTCAGCTTCACATGGTGCTTCCACATAAGGAATTCCCATCAATGCCAATAATCTCTTGGCTTCATCGTTTTGTTCTCTTGATACTCTAACCAATCTCTTTTCATATTTCATCATTTCTTCCACAGTTCCGGTATCTTTGATAGCATCGATTTGTTTCTGGGCTTCTTCTCTCTTTAACAATCTCTTTTCAAGTTCTCCACCTTTCAAAACTGGTGGTTTACCATCGAAAACGTAAACTGGCTTGATATTGTTCTCAACCATACGAATGGTACGGTAGAACATACCCAGCAAATGGGAGGTGGTTTCACCATTTTCGTTGGTTAATTGTTGACCGTCTGATTGTCTGACTGCAATCAAGAACTGGTATAATGTCATGGACGCATCGATGGCGACTTTTCTACCGAATAAGTTCTTCAATTGGAACTCCTTGAATGAGTTAGGAGAATGCTCTTTGATGAGCTGGTTAAGGCCTGGTAATGTTAGTAGTTGTCGGGTAGGTAGAGTCAGAGGAAGTGGGCCCGAGTCAATAAACGGTCTGGTTTCACTTAAGGTGATCTCCCGTTGTGTTGTCTCGTTTGGACTGGTCTTTCTTCGTGGTCTTGTTCTTGAATGACTTGAAGTGAGATGGCGCTCGGAGTGGGGCACCGATTGAGGTGACCCCGGTCTTAGGCTCGGCCCAGCCAAAAGCGGTAACTGTCAAAAGCAGACTTCGGACATTCCTGTGCACCTTATAGATCATACAGATCGTGGTTACATACCTTTAACACCCATGGTTATCTATAGTACTATGATAGTAGTGATGGATAATACAAGTTAAGTTAGTAATACGCGTCGCGTGGGGGAAGATAAAGTGATGATGCAAGTGTGCAGGAACGCCCTAAACACAGATCCACAGATCATGACTTGGATCACATGAGCCATGAAAAATGTGAAAAATCGGTAAGGAAAGGAAGTTGAAAGCTAATGATAACGAAAGGGGCTCGAAGTGTCTAAAATCTGATTTATAGAGCTTATAATGGTAAAAATAGCCGAGTATATTTGTTGATTTTTCGAGTACATTTCCCTTTGAAACTGGAAATTACGTAATTAGTGCCACCAAAGAACCCGATAATTGAACCTAAAAATTCAGTATAACTAAGCCTATATTAACTGCCTGAAATGAAATATCAACTGTTATCTTGCGGTGGTTTTTATCGGGTGAAATCCGTAATTTTTCACCACTAAAATACCCCTAAATACAGCTTTATAAAGATAATTATGGAGTCTAGAACAATACCAAATAGACCAGTATACTTTATAAATCCTACTCCAAGTTTGATTCAACATATTATTATGATATAAACGACTAAATAAATTTAATGATGATGAAAGCGATCAATTCTATCCAGCAATTTTGCGGATATTTCACTGATCGCCAGTGTAGAAATAAAGCAAAACCATCCAGCAATAAAATAGAGACAATTTTTTTATTTTACTCTTTTCCAGTTATTCCGATCTGGTAGATCAATAACATAAACTTTTCAAGAATTAAGATTATCTCTATAATGAAAAACGAGTTAAAAAAATATCACACACTCGTCTTAAGTTCTTTTTTTTAAAAAAAATTATTATTTAAAAAAGATTGCCGATTGGAATTTAAGCACGATGGTAACCATTTTGACCTTGACCTTGAATATCATTGGAAGATGGTTGACTACCTGGTTGTATTGGAGCAGACAGTCTGTTTGGATGGTTACTAGCATTTTCCTTTAATGCAATCAATTGCTTTGATCTGAAGGTTTCATAATGGACTAAAGCAGTGGTTTCAATTAAATCTTGTAAATGAGTTCTGGTTAAGAAATCTCTTAAAAAGACAAATTCACATTGACTGACATCTTCAACATTAATAGCACCCCATCTAGTCTTTCTACCTCTAACTAATTCACCATTGATTTGAATTTCTTTTTCAGAACCTGCAATGGCAAAAGGAATTAAAGATTTAATATCTTCATTCAATTGTCTTTCTTCATCATATAAATCTTCATTATCATAAGGGTAAATGTTGAAGTTATATTTGATAAATTCATTTTGTAAAAGTTTTTTAAATTCAGTTCTTTCATCAATAGTTAAAGAATCAGATTTAGCAATGATTGGAACAACATTAGCAATTTCACTTAATTTCTTCATAGCTTGAATATCTAATTGTTTTAATTTTTGACCATTTGGTGGAATAAAATATAAAATACAATGAACTCTAGTATCAGGAATATATCTTTCTCTTTGAGCAGTTAATTCCTTTCTCAAATATTGAGAATGTTGTTCTTTAATATATTTAACCAAAGGTTCCCAACATTTTTCATTATTAATTTGATCACCAAATCCTGGAGTATCAATCACATTAATATTTAAACGAACAGTATTTTCCACTAAACTATGAGAACTAACCTTGATTTCAGTGGTCTTTTCAATAGGTTCAGAAGCATGCTTTCTACCATTAGAATGAGCCAACTTAGATGAAAATAATGTATTAACTAAAGTACTTTTACCTAATCCTGATCTACCAACAACCATAATATTGAATTGAAATCCTCTCTTCAATAATCGGTTTTCGATCTGAGTGGTGATGGTATCGAAACCAACGTACTTCTTTGGATGGCTGTTTTTTGGTTCTTCCACTGATGCTGACATTGTATGGGATCAATCAAGAAAATGGGTGTGATGGGAAACTTTATTGATGTCCAGTTGATTGGATGTTTACAAGACAAGCTGTCGGTTAAGTTGTTTGTGGTACGCGTTAAATTTTGATGGACTGGGCACGACCCCAAACTAAAAAGTGAGAGTCGTCTAGGAATTCTATTGTTTTGTGGATTTAGGAGAGAATTTTGGATTCAGGGGTCACATGACTGTGCATGTGATCTTCAGTCAGGTGACACATTTCTCAAAAATCATTGAAAATTTTTGACCTAATAAAGACCAAAACCACTGCTATAACCAAACCAGTATAATCACATATCCCCCTCATCATGTCTATGTCACTTAGAATTGGAGGTGCCTTCTCATTACCTCAGGCCCTCTTAGGGATGTTGCCAAAGATGCCAGCTCTCCCTCTTTCCAGCATGTTCTCCCAAAACGTCGACAAGAGATTACAAGAATTAAAGGAACAAATTGAAGATAATCAAGGTCAACCACCATTTATGATAGATAATGGAACTATTCTTAGAGCTGCCCCAAAGAAGAAGATGTCCAAGAGAAGACACAGAACAAAGTTGTACACTCCAGGTGACAAGCAAATCAAACAACTTAATAATATAGTGAGGTGTCCAGCTTGTGGACATGTCAAGAGATCACATTTCATGTGTATGCATTGTTTCGCCGAGATCAGAACTTTCTTGAAGGGTAAGAAGAGAGAAAATGGTTTGATCAAGGATACTGAAAACCCTCAAACCAACTTGGATCCTGTGGATGAAGGTTTGGTTTATCCTGGTAAATACTTAACTGATGATAAGATCAGATTAGGTGAAAAGAAGTGGATTCCTGTGAGAGAAGAACCATTGGAATTCAATAAGGAACATTTGAAGGATTCCAAGAAATAATCCAATCTGACCTCCTCTCTTCTCTTCCAAACCCCCAACCAAAACCAAACCCAAACCCAAACCCAACTCCATCGAAAAACCATCAGCTACAATCAGGTTTAATCTTTTTCATTTTTGACCTGATTTATATCTAGATCATTGTGCTATAATGCTATTAAAATACACCACCAGTCGAGTCATATAGTCATATGGCTGGTGGGTCGAAATCACGACATTTTTTCAAAGTATAGTACTGTATAATTAGCTTCATGAGCTACGGTTCAAATATTCATGTATATACGTTATTTACAGATGTAGTTCGTGTGTGAAGCATATTCACCAACGATATTAGTATTTGAGGAGTCATCCTTTATCTTTTTATTTTAATTTTATTCTTTTTTTAATTGGTTCATGGAGAGAGTCTAACGATCTCCCATTTGTCTTCAATATCTTCTCTTCTATAGGTAATTCTATCATGAAGTCTACTAAGACCACCTTGCCAGAATTCAATTTCTAACGGCACGATTCTAACACCACCCCAATATTCAGGACATGGGATTTCTTCGTCCTTTAAGTCCTTGAACTTTTCAGTGTATGATTCGTTGAAACCGTTCAATTCTTCTCTAGACTTGATGATTTGAGATTGTGGAGAAGCCCAAGCTCCGATCTTGGATCCTCTAGGTCTGGTATTGAAGTATCTAATGGTGGTTTCTCTATCGACTTTTTGCATCAATCCTTCCACTCTAACTTGTCTTTGAACATGAGGCCAGAAAAAGGTCAAAGAAGCATGCTTATTGGATTCATAATCAGCATTCTTCTTGGAGGTATCCCAATTGGAGTAAATGGTGAAACCTAAATGGTCCAATTCCTTCATCAACACAATCCGTGAAGACACTCTTCCTGAAGGTAATCTTGCTGTTGAAAAGGTGGTTGATTCTGGAATGATATCAGATCCAGTTGGAAGCTCATTTTGGGCTTGTTTAAACCAGAGATTGAACTGCTTGAAAGGATCGGAATTCACCTCACTTTCGTTCAAGTGTCCTTTGGTGTATTGGTAGGTCTCTGGGGCAAAGATAAGTGGGTCTTCTTTGGTGGTCATGGCTCTGGTGGTGAGTCTAGAGATGTATTGGCGGGTAAAAGGTCTTTTGAACATTATCGCGGAAAGAGTCACCCAGCGCAGGGTCGAATTATATGGGGTAACGTGACAAAAAACGGTGGTAGGAGTGACCGTATGACGGTATAGATCACCGGTGATCTTAGCAATTGACAGAGTTGAAGTCACGAGGAATTGTGGTTAATGATCGGAGTCATAATATTGAAATTTGGGTCACGTTCGTTTGGTGTTACGAGTCACATTGGTAGATAACTATCGAGGTGTGTTAGTGCTTGATGGTTGGTGTTTGGGGCTTATTGAGTAGCCTCACTAAATTGCTGTTGAGTGATCAGCTGACATTAGTGGGAATAGTGCGAAGTAGGGTGATTT
Source organism: Suhomyces anneliseae (assembly GCA_030568535.1). NCBI lineage: Eukaryota > Fungi > Ascomycota > Pichiomycetes > Serinales > Debaryomycetaceae > Suhomyces > Suhomyces anneliseae. Next base: position 66,709 of record JAJMGB010000011.1, on the reverse strand, counting down.
GTAGGGAGAAAATACGAAAATACTGGGGAAAATAGGGCGAGCCAGAACAGTGAGAATGGTGAAAAGTGTAAAATGGTGTGACAAATAAACCCCCACCAAATTCGTACTACTTGACACTTATATGGGGCTGAATAGTAATGGTGGAGGGATCTGGAAGGTTGGTGGTCTGGTGGTACGACGGGGAACTCCGTTAGACCACCCAGTCCCCGCTAAAACCTCTGGTGGTGGTTCCACTGGCTGCAACAGTGGTGTGATGGGAACACCGATTAAAGGTTAAAACGGCCGGTTCCGGTGCCATTAAAAAAATAGCCAATTTAATCAGATGTTGATAATTGGAATACCCCACCACTTATGCCCGTTAAAACCCAGTATGTAGAAATACTATGGACTAACAGACAGCTTATTTGGTCGGCTGAAGATCCCAAATAATTAGGGTGCGAAATCGGACCACTTGAAAAATTATGGAGATATGCCTTGATAAACCCTCCACTAAGCTAAATAATACCATAAGATCTGTTACCAGACCGCTCTAGCTCCAACTTAATTTTCTCCTCTTTATTTTGAGAGTTTCGGAGTAAATGACCAATATTAATCTGACAAATACCCAAACCTTAGCTCTTCTGGTGTGTTCTCACTAGTGACCCCACAAGACACTGTAGTAGCCCTAACAACCCCGTAAAAAATAGCCCCAACAAGTGAAAAATCACCCTATAAACCCTCCACCATCTACTCCCCACCAATAACTCACACCACTAATTTTTTCCACTATTTTTCCTTTGATTTTTCACCAATATTGTGCCCCTCTCTCTCACTCTCTCTCTATAGCTCTCACTATCTCATCTCTACCCTGGACCAAATCATAGGCAAATTAGTCGCACTGGGAACTCGCTTGTGCCAGGAAAAGAAATTTCTGACGTAACCTAACAGAAATCGATGATGAGCCCAAACTGATTCTATTGATAACATGACAGTAGCCAAGGAAATAGATGGAGTAGGTGTTGCCCCACTCAAGAAACATAAACCAAACCCCCCAGAAAAGTATCCTGATAATCCACGTCAAGTTTCTCTTTTCAGTAAGAGTATTAGACATCCATTAAATGTCAAACCAAGTGGAAATGCATTTTTAGCAGTCAAGAATGATCCAAACCAAGTATCAAGAGAAGCTCAAATGGGTCATTTTGCCCGGTTTTCTGATGAGATGATGATGACTTTCTTATCAGTCATTAACGATGTGGAATCTTTGAAAAATTTGTCCCATACTTCAAGAGTAATGTATGCTTATTTATATGATGAAGAGATATGGAAAAAACTTTATGTCCTGAAACTTAAACATGGTGAAAAGGAATCCAAATGGTATGGATCTTGGAGAGGAAACATGTTGAAGGTCAACCAAGCCAACCAAGCAAATTTGCAACTACCAAATAATCTTTTGTGTTCAGATATCTTGTACCGTCCATTCCAATGTTCTCAAATTGATTATGATAAATTATTCCATAAGATAATAAGTGAAGAAGAGGTTTATCACCGTGACAGCTTGGCAGGAACCCTCAAAGAATTGCCTCATGGAAGAATCCCAAGAATTCACGAACAAGATATGTCTTTAAATGACTTTGATACCAACTATCATGACTCGCCTTTCATCCTTGTAAATAATAACGAGTCTAGATGGCCTAAATGGGACTTCAAAACTTTACTTGAAAGATTCCCAGATGTCAAATTTAGACAAGAAGCTGTGGAATGGAACCTTTCCCTTTACAATGACTACTTGCAAAATAACAGAGATGAAAATCCATTATATTTATTTGACTGTAACAGTGAAGCCATGAAGACCTTAAGAAACGAATACGTTCCACCAAAAATTTTCCAAAATGATCTTTTCACTTATTTAAACAACTGTCGTCCAGATCATGCTTGGTTAATTGTGGGTCCAAAGAGATCTGGTTCTACTTTCCATAAAGATCCAAATAATACCTCCGCTTGGAACGTTGCATTAACTGGAAGAAAATTATGGATTATGCTTCCTCCAGGTGTTACTCCACCAGGTGTTGGAACTGATGAAGAAGAAAGTGAAGTGACTTCACCTGTTGGTATTGCTGAATGGACCATCTCTGGTTTTTTCAACGATGCTTTAAAGATCGAAGAGTGTTTAATTGGAATGACATTTCCTGGTGAATGTATGTATGTTCCAGCAGGATGGTGGCATTCAGTTATAAACTTGGACGACTCTGTTGCTATTACCCAAAACTTTATTCCAAGTTCTAAATTACCAGATGCATTAAATTTCCTTAAGAATAAGAGATCCCAACTTAGTGGGTTCCATCCAAAAAACGTTAAGGCAGTTCTTGATGAAATCTTAGAGAAAAGCGGACAAGAAATGGCTGTTCTTAAAGAATACCGTGATAAATACGATAGTCTTAATTTGGAAGACGAGAGTGAAGATTGTGGAGAAATTTCACAATTACCACCAATGCCAATTTTTGAATTATTTGAAGTCTTATTAAGATTAGATGGTAAGGGAGAAGAATTAGATAGAGCCTTGGAAAAGTTGGTAAAGATAGAAAAAAAGAATAGAGAAATTAAAGAAGGAAAGAGTGAAGCATGGGAGAAATTGAGTACAGTTGGAGAATCCAAGTTCAGCTTTGGCTTTAGTTTCGATGAGAGTGACGACGAAGAGTAGGTCCATAATAATAGGAATAATTAATGAGTTAATAGAAGCATATATATAGATACAACAAGGAAAAATGTTAAGAAATAATTAATTTAGACAAAAGTAGAGGAGTTTCAGATTACAACTCTGGAGAGGTGGTATCAATTTATAGGTGAACAACGGCACTCAATGAGAAAATTTCAAGTGTATTGTTAACTATATTATCTCTTATCTTATCTGATCAGTGGAATTGGTGCAAAAATAGGTGAAAATAAGCCGTTCAAAATGATAAGGGAAATCACATAATATTGTTATGTACAGAAAAATCATTAATGAGACAATCTAAGATCCGTTACTTATTGATCTTTCTATTGTTCTTTGGGTTCACTGGAATCAGTGATTGCGAAATTTTGGAAAATTGCACAAATTATGAAATTTTAGATAAGCACATAAAAACTCACTATAAGTACCATATGATATGTAAGTTCTGATCATCTGATAAGCAATTGAAGTTTAAATGGAGTTTCTATCACCTCGAATACTCCGTCGTTCTTCTGTTACAGCAATCTATACATTATTGGTATAAGTACTTCAGTATTGGGACTAGTGACAGAAAAGCCACAAGCACAAATACGCCTCATACTGTAGCTAGTAGCTAGCAAAAGTAAAGCAAAGCAGGTTATTTTCGGACCCTTTGATACCCTCGAAAAACCCTCGAAACAAAGGTGGAACTGTCGACCAAAGCCATATTTCGAAGATATCACCTGTGAAGGTTTTTGTTCTATTCTTTTTTATTATTTTTTTTACACGGTTTACACAATTTTTAAAACCATTTAGCCTCTTCACCACACCACCTCATTGGAGGGTGTATTCTGATCAGTATCAGAGGTTAGTATGGAAAACGTGGTTTCGTAGCCATCATCAGGGTCAGTTTTCGTTCCATTTTTACCTCTTTTAATCTCCTCAATTGTATGGGTAGACTGATAATGAATAAAGTATCGCGATTGGCTGGTAAAAGTATAGGAACAGTGCTTGCAATGAATCAAGCATTTACCCTGACCCTGATAACCCCATTTGGTAGTATTATTACTTAAGACAAGGCGGATGGTTTTAATTATAGAGTCCCTACTGGGGCTTAGACCCGAGCAGGAGCTATGGACCGGTATTGGTGATTTGACAGGCCCCACGATCTTCAGGGCTGTGGTCCGCCTGTTGTTGCTATCAATGTAATTGTAGTGGAGAGGGCTCCGCAATTGCCGTAGTCCCCGGTCGATCTCAGTTACGCGACTTCCACTCCTTACGGCAGAGGTGGAATGTTCCACAGGTTTCAGTATGTGTTTGTGATGACGCCAGACCCGGCTGTTCCTGAACGTTTGAGCTGGAACCATTGAATCGAATTGAATTGAACTGAATTGAGTTGAACTGAATTGAGCTTAATTGAAACTTTGTTGGTTTTACTACTGGTTACTGGAAAACAAGACGTGTGTAGGCTTCGGGGGTTTTTGCTGCAAAATAGATAAAAACGCGATTACGTAAACCACCTCAATTCAGCACAAGGTGACAAGGTGTGTGTCTAAGTCTGAATGCTTTTTGTCTAAGACTGGGCAACCGGTGCTAGTTTAGAAAATATTCCATCTCCACACATCATCGCCATCTCAAAAACACTTGGAAAAAAAGGTGACTGTTTCGATTAGAACAGAAGTAGGAGCAACCCCGCGTTTCCGGTTTCTCTCTTAACTATAGCGAACAAAAACATAATTACGATGTATGTACGTAGAGATCAGTTGGTGTATGTGTCTTCGGTGAAGCCCCCTCATAATCATAATAATAATAATATAAATAAAAAAAAGAAAAGGAATTGAATTATTACACGGCAGGACCGGAGATGGAGTGATGGATATGGATTATGGATAAGAGGGTAAAATTAAAAAAGTGAAAAGTGAAAAGTGAAAAGTGAAATTTGCCTTGTGGTTTTACTGTAAGTAGAATTGGGGGAGTTCCGGTTGGAATTCTAGATTTTCTAGGCTAATTAAAATAGGCAACATTAAGACGATAACAGGCTGCCCCACCTACCATGACGAAGAGGCCCCACAGGCCCACGCCGACATACTACGGCGACGAAAACGACGACGACAACGACCAAAATGGGTGAAATTTCGTCTACCGGCATTGCCGAAGACCCCGGATTAACTGGGGTGACGTGGGCATCGTTTTTTGTCGGTGGTAAGAAATAATATTATCGAGGGAGAGAGGAGACAACTTTCGGGGGTTACATCTCATAACGTTTACATATAGACAAGAATGTACCAAAAGGCTACGCATTTCCGATCTAGCCGTGCGAATCTTTTTCTGCAAAATAAAAAAAAAATTGGAGTGGGTAAAATCTATAGAACGACATAGTATGACAAGGTGAAATACGACAAAACACCCCAAAATACGACAAGTAATTAGAGATATTATAAGATATACGATATAGTTTTTGACAATTTGAGTTTGGTCTGGTGATGTTATTGATACACTACTGGAACCAGCCATTGACCCCTCTGCCTTGACTCACCTGACTCAAGTCTCAGTTGACAGGTTCAAATGTCGCTGTGGCTCATATACGGAGCATCTCTACAAAAACTGGGGCTCAAAAGATGAGCCAGCCTCCTTTGTGATTGTATTTCCATTTTTCATGTAAATAAACACCAGTGATACAATCATTGAGTTGTATCGAGATCAATTGATGGTAATTGCAATTGCAATGGTCAAGATCGAATTAAATTGATAAAGCTACAATTGAATAATATAAATTTATAAACCCTGTGTAAGTATCTTATTAAAACTCTAAAAATCTATTTCAAAAGAACTTAGAACTTGTTAGCAAGTTCAGCGAATTCCTTACCTTGGATGAAGACAACTTCCAATTCCAACTTAGATGGAGATCTGGAACCGTCTGGACCAGCAATGGTACCAGCACCCCAAGAAGAACCACCGTGAATTTCTTCAATGTTGGCTAATTGAGGGAAGGTCTTAGCGTAACCTAATGGAGCGAAGATGATACCGTGGTGAACCAAAACGGATAAGGAGTTGATAACGGTTTCTTCTTGACCACCACCTTGGGTACCAGTGGAGACGAAGACACCAGCAACCTTACCGTGTAAGGCACCTTGGGACCATAAACCACCAGTGGTGTCCCAGAAAGCCTTCCATTGGGCTGGGAAAGTACCGAATCTGGTTGGGATACCGAACAAGAAAGCGTTGTACTTGGTCAAAGTTTCAGCAGAAGCAACTGGGTAGTCTCTCTTTGGTGGAGCGTGTAACTTAGCTAAAACGTCATCAGATAAGGTTTCTGGGACTTGGTAGATGTCAGCTTGACCACCAGCGGCTTCGATACCCTTCTTAGCTTCTTCAGCTAAAGTGGCGATGTGTTGATATAAGGAGTAGATAATGATAGCGACCTTAGCCATTTTTGTTTATTTAATTGAATTGAATTAATGAATTAAGAATTACAATGAACCATGGATCCTCGCACTCTTATATAGTAATTTCCAAATTGGCTTAACCTACAGAAAGATTGAAATTTCCCAAAAATGTCGCGACATAGAAGCTTCTATTGACTTTTTCGCAATTTGTAATCTTTAGTAATTTTTTAGTTTTTCAGTGATTAGTGAGAGAGTGAGAGTGAGAACGAAGTCAGATAACGGATACGGAAGAAAGAAGATTTCCACACGTCAAAGCGCACACAACTATGGCGTCTTCGTCGGCGGTAACGACATTTTGGGCTTAGTAAAAGTACTAGAAAACGGTGGTGGTGGTGGCGGAGGCCGGCGAAAAAAGATACCAGATACCCGTGAGTGAGAGAAAGAGAGACATAATTCTAAAAAAAAAAATAATAATAATATTAATTGTAATCGGAACGGATGGGAAATATTTAATCCGAAATAGAATACGGTAGATTTAAAAGAACAAAAAAGAACCTTTTACCCCCCGGTGGGTTCACAAAAATAGAATATGTAAAAATTAAGTAATTCACAAAGCAGAAACAGAAACGGAAACAAAAAAAAAAAAAAAAACCTTTAAGGTGGTGGTGGAAGCCTCATTATGTGACCGGACGTGAGCGACCGGAATACGGAATCGCAAATGACTAACCGGTTTGTAATTTTTTAGTAAAAAAAGTGAAAAACAAGAATTTGAATTGTGAATTGTGAACTCAGCCCGAAATGGAAGGCGCGAATCTCGGGGGGAGGGCCTGTAGTTTAACAATTTCTATCATTTATATAGACGCCATATCCGAAAGGCTGAAAAAAGAAGGGCAAACTAATACTAATTAAAATGGGTTTAAAAATTGCAATTGTACAATATTCTACTTACGGTCATGTTACCACTTTGGCTAGAGCCATAAAGGAAGGTGTTGAAGCTTCTGGATTGGCTTCTCAAGTCGATCTTCTTCAAATTCCAGAAACTTTACCATCTGAAGTTTTGGAAAAGTTACACGCTCCACCAAAGCCAACTGATATCAAAATCGCTACCCCTGAATTAATTGCTTCTTATGATGCTTTACTTTTAGGTATTCCAACCAGATACGGTGCTTCTCCAGCTCAATGGTCTGCTTTCTGGGATACTACTGGTGGTTTATGGTCTCAAGGTGCCTTACACGGTAAGCCAGCTGGTATTTTCGTTTCCACTGGTACCGTTGGTGGTGGTCAAGAAACCACTGTGCGGTACAATTTGAGTGTCTTAGCTCACCATGGTATGCCATACATTCCATTGGGTTACGCTGACACTGCCGAATTATTTGACTTGGAAGAACTTCACTCCGCTACTCCTTACGGTGCTGGTACTTACGCTGGTCCAGATGGTTCTAGACAACCAACCGAACTTGAATTAAAGATTGCCAGAGCTCATGGTGAATCTTTCACCAAGCACGCTGCTAAGTTCTACCCATCTGCCACCAAATCCGCATCTTCCGCCGGTGCCGCTGCTGCTGCTCCAGCCAAGAAGGAAGCCGCTGCCGCTGCTCCTCAAAAACAACAACAGCAACAACAACAAAAGACTGAAGAATCTAAGGCCCAAAGAACTACTCAATCTACTAAGGCTCCAGAAAACGCTGAAAAGAGTGGTTGTTCTAAGTGTACCATCATGTAAACATATTTTTTCAAAAATTCAATTTAGAATCATTAATTTATAGATCTAATTTCCTAACAATAAGGTCTTCTTCTTCACTTAATTTGTTTCATTTTTTATCAGGTTAGTAATAATTCCATAATTTAGAATTTATAATCGGAGGTTTACTTACAAAAAGAAAAATTAATTTAAGGACTCCAAATTCACTCTTTCTCGATAGATAAACTGTGAACTTAATAAATATCTAGAATCGTGCAATAAGTGAAAATAACTAGTAATTAATTAATTCAGATTATCTATGATGAATGTGTTATTTAATAAATAATTTTTGGTATTATAAAGAGATAATTATAATCCGTAGTCAATTTATAGTATCCCATTTTAACATACAAGAACCAGCATGGTCAAGCATTGGATCAATCCTCTTTATAGGATAGCCTAAAAAAGAATAAATTGCAACGATTTTTGATTAGTTCTTATCTCCACCAAAATATTATTTACTTATCAAAAATTATTTGATACTAGTTTTAATTTCTGAGTATATGAGGATTTATGGGTAATTCTTTCAAGTAAATTCTCCAAGAGATTGCAATCCAAACCAAATTCAACAACCAATTGAGCCCTGCATGAAAGGTTTTTCAAGGAGTAAAAGCTATAATGAAGGAGTTATGAAGAGTGTCTCAATTAATGTTAAGAATTCATGAGATCAACTAGAAGATCATTGGGACTTATAGGTCATCCAGGCCCCAACTTAACCAATTCTTCAATTAAATATAATTTAAAAGAAAGATAGTAAAATCCATAGTAGCCCCACTTCTTGTTAGAAACAAACATCTTCCTCGAACATCTAGTACTTAAAGACCTCTTTTCGGAAGAGATGGTCCTCTTCTAGAAAACAAAACCAATAAACTAAAAGATTCATAATAAAGAAAGGGCACCAATTGACCTGGAACTAGTCAATTGGCGAGAACTCTGGCTTCATTATGTCAATTACTTTCTGTAATTGTTATTTGTATTTTATCTTAACCGTAACCAGAGCAATTGATAACGAATGATATATTAGAAGAAGGTATATCCGGAATAGTGACGAATTTACATTAGGATAAGTAATTACCCGATTAAAATGGTCTGTTAGATCTCTGAAATTTACCAACTTCTGATTTGGGTAAAATAGATACCTGATCAGATCCATCAATCTTGTGTAAGCAAACTTCGTATTCTTTTTCCTCTAGTGGATCCTAAGGGTTGCTTTTATTATCTCATATAGTAATGAGGTTGAAACAACAAGCTTCGGATCCGGCTACCACGTATCAATTGACTGTTCAATGACTTGGTTCCACATCTTATAACGGCTCGTTACTTTGAACGATCTTTTCTCTTAAAGAAGGCTTTTCTGAGTATTGCAGTATGGGTTTTGAGAACGCTGCAGGCTACCCCAAAAGGCTTGAATGGTCTGTGATCAATCTCCATCGATTTAGATCGAATTACGCTCTCATAACTCAAAAATTACCTAGAATAACTGTACCAGATTGACCTGAATCAATTGGCACCACTCACATGATTTGACTGTTGAAGTCGGTCTGAAACTAGAAATTTTGTACTCACTTGATCACCTGACTCCGTGGGTGATATTCTCCGTGTCACGTCGCTGTCTACCTATTAAGCATACCCGTAAGGATAACGAATGAATGAATGAAGCCTTAATGGAGGTTATACTTGGGCTTGTAGAAATTGTAACTTATACGCGTTTGATCACGTGATACACATAATGATAAAAGTGACACTACAAAGATTTGCGACTTGAAAAATGACACCAAGTGCGTCACATCGCAAAAAGTATCAAAAGGATTTTCCCCAGAAATACGTCAATAGAACGTCAAGCAGAGATGCCATTTTAGACAAATTTTACAAATTTGCGAAACGTTACAAACCAGCGAGAAATGCGACATTTTTCATTACCGCCGGCTGTTTATCTGAGTAATTTTTTTAACATATAATTGGTGCCGTTGATGAAAAGATGGCCATCAAGACCGTGCTATTGCGTTATGTTAGGTCAGGTTTTGCCTTCCCTTCACTAAACTACTACCAGCATCGCCTCTTAATAATCTAAAGGTAAGGAAGCATGCTTAATAATTAGATGTAAATACATATACGGTTGTTAATATACCGCAAAAAGAGTCACCTGTCGCCTTAATAATATTTTCTAATAGGGCCTAAGTTTTGTCGTGGTTGTCATCCGTCGTCATCTTCGTTCTCCGAGGGTTCCAATCAGTAATTTTTCAATTTGGGGGAACATCGTCAAATGTATTTGCCATCTGTGGAGTAAAACGGGAGTAAGACGTAGTACAGGCAAAGAAAACTAAAAAAAAAAAAAAAATGAGTTTCATGCAACCTCAAAATATCAAATCCGGTCCTATACCGACCTAGGTGCGATCCTAGTAGTAAAAGAGTCAAAGAGTCAAAAAATAGAGGTCAAAGTTGAAATTTGTGTGCTTATTTGCCCCACACTGAGGTTGCAATGTGCTTACATTTAGTGCCTACGTTTTTAGTGCTTACGTTTAGCGATTACATCATCACCACTTATCGTGTCATGTATTTCATCTTGGTTACCAACCTCTTATTCTAATTTTTCATTTTTAATGAGTAAGTATTATTTTTAACTGGAACAGTCGCATAGTGGAAAATTGAAGGCTGTGAAACATGATGGCGATAGGAACATGTAGCTTACAAATGATGATTTTTATTCCTGTCTGGTGGTAGGAGACATTTATACGATAGGGGCGCCACGGGTCCGTTTAAGCCCCGGTATTCCGCATCTGGTATCTTCGCTACAGATACGGTTCGGATGTATCTGGTGGTTAGGTGTAGAGTGTAATGGAGTGAGAGATTTTATGCAGTACCTTTAATATAAGCTGTTTTTGGACAGTTTTGGGACCTATTATTTGGCCTAATTACAAATATTTACTGTATTACTGCATTGTAATTATCTTAGATGAGAAAATTGTTGGATTGTGGGGGAGATTACCACATGTTTACCACCTGTTCCGGGCCCGAAATTACATGCTTATACCTTAATTAAATGTGGTAATGACATTTTTTTTGAAGTATTATTTTTAATACAAAAGAAAAAAGGGTTCGTAGTAACATGTCGGATTGCTGATTAATTAATTTATTTGAACGAGTCATGAAGGAGTTTGACGGTTTTTATTCCTGTTTAAACTTTCGGTTTTTTACAAAATTTTCATAATTTGTAATCATCAACATTTTGAGGGGTTTTGAGAAATGAGATAAGACAGAATACAGTATAGGTGAATAATAGGGATTTGGAGATTTCCCATTTTTCAGTAATGTTGTGTAGAATTTGGGCCAAGGTCCATATGTACTGGAAACTAAGAGACAAGAAAACTATATACTATGAACATTCTATAGGAAATTAAGTCAAGATCGTACTGTTAGTTCTGAGGTTACCTATCCATAGTAATACTGGTTATAGTAGTGATTACTGATAGTAGTGGATCAACAGTACTTTCTTAGATTCCGAGTCAAAATTACTTTCGTAAATTTTCTGATCCCCCAATAGGTTTCATTTTTGTTTCCGCTTCCTCTACCATCGCTGCATCTTATCTCTAAATCTTCCACTTGACCTATTACATTTACATTGTTCGCACTTACATTTGCACCCAAATATTTACGAGATGTCTTCAATCGGTCCACCGTACTAACAGAACAACACCAACAGAAGATTGGCAGTTAACTATCTTTCAGCATGTATACAATTTTCTTAATCTCGCTCCATTTGCCTGGAACTTCACAAACGTCTCATTAGCTTGATCTCTATCCTGTTTCCTCGGTACCTCATCAAACACGGTCTGGCGATGACTCGCACTATCGCGACTTTTAGCGCGTTCCAAACAAACAACCAACCATCAACATCTCCATCAGCGCCAGCATCAACTTCAACTGCATCTCCATCAACACCCGACCACCAACACCACCATGGGAAGCTACGACGATAATTTCTGGGGAATTGGAGGACGAAATGTCTTGAACCGTCCTCGAGTGGCCACCACCAACACAGTACCATCTCTGGTAGTGAGTTTGTTCTCACAGATGTCACAAGACGGCAGGAAACCCAAGAAGAAGCACAAGATCCATGTTTATGGGGACGACACCCAGAGGAAACAAGAGGAACCAAGACCTGCCGAAACAAAGGTCCTCCAGAGCATTGATGTGAACGTTTCGGGTCCAAGTCCTAAGAAAGTGGACTTGATAGACTTGAACCGTTTATCTTCCCAAACTGAACCATCTTCATCACCAGATCCAAAGCATACCGAGCAACAAACTCGAAGATCCAGCATTCCAATTAGCTTTCTAGTTGATCCAAAGAGCCAAGAAGTCAAAACCAGTGCTATTGATAGCTCATCCACCGCATCAAAGAATTCTCTTCATCCAGTCGATGATGACGATGATGTGATTTTGGTAGGTAATGACCAGCGTCAATCGCGTAGTCCTAGTCCTCGAGGATCCCCTGATGCAATTGCCGATAGCGAAGAGGAGATCGAGCTTCTTTCAAGTTCCCAGTGTAACACAGGCAAAAGATCCAAAGCTGCAACTCAAGATGTTTCATCCCAGATGAGCAATGGGAACTTCCAAGCCGAAGACTTGTCTACAGGAGTGGGTGAAGAATTTGACTATGGGGCATATGATACCCAGTTGACTCAACCCAAAATGACTTCAGTTGAACCAGAACCAGTACCTTTGGAATTAAAACTGTTAGAACCAGAATCAGAACCAGAACCAGTCATCCCAGTTGAGAAAGAGAAAGAAATAGTAAAACAGGTGAGGCCAGAAAATGGTATCCTTAAACGTAAATCACCAAAGAAACGTAAGCAAAAAGAAAAGAAAACTGTTGCAAAATCTCCAGAGCCATTAGTTGAGGAACAATTAGAACCCGTGGAAGTTCAAACCAAACCAGACGAACCAGTACAATTGGAACAACCAAAAGCATCAGAAATTATAGAAAAACCAAAGAAATTACAAGAGAACGATGAATCTTCTGAGGATATAGAAAAACCTAAGGATACAGTCATGGAAGAACAATCAGACCAGAAAGCCGAGGATGATGGCCCAAAACAGATGTTTGTCAGCCTCAAGACCAAGAAGAAAGAACTGCATAAACCAGTAGATAATAATACTAGCATAGACAAGATAGAGGAAACAGCAGAAGCTGAAACCAAAGAAAGCACTCCAGAAAATACACCAGAGTCATTAGAATCATCAGAGGTCAGCAAAGAGTCGAGTCCTGCTCTCTCTTATAGCATCAAAAAACGTAAAGGTGCCAGTTTGGCCGATATCTGTGGCAGAACCAATACAGCCAGACTTCCAGGAAGAGTTGGCCTTTCTAAGAGAATAAGAATAGAGTCATTGCATCGCATGAAGACAAAGAAATAAAACCAATAAAGAAAGTACAGCTACTTAAAGGAGTAAAAATGTATTTTACGGGCTTATATTGTTGAAAAAGCAGCTGGAATGTGGTAAGGGTTTAAGATCTACAGTGAAAAATGATTTGTTGGATCAGTTCGTATATCTAGCCACATGGATCTCCCGATTTGGTTCGTATTTCTGATCACAAACCCACAAGGAGGTGTCAGGGTTAAGGTCGGCCTTAAAGAACCTTTAGCGAAAAACAGACAAAAAAATTGACAGCAAGCCAAGATGGTTCTACTGATCGAGATAATTAGCTGCATTTTTTAATCAGACATTATATGTTCAATGTTCAAACACAAGATCAAGTATATAGAGAGGAACTGAGAGAGATATGGATGTGTGCCCTAATTCGCAGCCATCTATTCCTCACACGACCCAGGACTATATAAATCACAAGTGTCGACCAAAAATTTTGCTCATTGCTAATATCCGGGTACTTGCAATGAGCGTACATGCTGGACTTTAGGTCCCTAGTGTGATACGTCCTCTCTAGCCCGGGAGATCGAATGAATGCTATGTTCAGTTATGGTTCTAGAAAGAGTGGGACCACGACTCTACGAGTGTTTGGACATTGTAGAATGAATTTACCAAAACAAGTAACTATTTTAAAGTGTAAGAACATGAAGAAAGGGTTTTTTTTTGTCACTATGGAACTTGTCATAATAACAAAAAATGGACAAAGTGAAGAGATACGGATAGAAACTGAACAGAACGAATGGCTGAAAAATAATTAAATTTGTTCACCAGAACAGGTAACTGTCAAAAGGGGTAAATCTGTTGGTAGAGTTATAAAAGGAAATTAATGTTATAAGCAGGAAAGTTACCTAGGGGCAAGAATCATAAGCACAATCCAAAGAAGTAAATCGGGGATAAAAATATTAATATTACTAGTAGTGGTTCAATTAAAAAAAAAAACAACTCGTAGTGCAGACACAGGATTACGCTCTAAGCCTATTCTAGTCATACAATAGTGATTAATTACCCCGTTCGCTAACAATAGAACAAGTGGAAAAAAAAGAACATCGTTCAGGAACACAGGAACATAGAAGTCTATAGTTAAGAACCTAGCTTAGAACCTAGTTAAGTAAGCGGAGCAAGTAATTTCGAGAAGAATGATATTGAATTATTGTTTCAATAGGCCAGCCTAGCAATACAATTAATTAACAATAATTAATAGAACAAATCAGCTACAAAGAGAACTTAGAGGAGCAAAAACCAAAATAACAGACAATATACAATACTTCAATATTGTACCCATAATTCCATAATTCCATAGTTCCATAATTAGCAAAGCGCAAAAATAACAAGGGAAACTAGAAAAAAAAATATACACACATTAAATTCGAAATTCATATTTCGAGCCGCGCGCGTTAGTGCAGATGTGGGGCCCAGTATTTCTCCAGGTAAGGGCCCGAGACTAAAAAGAGTAAGAAAGGGTAAAAAAAAAGAAAATTTGGTTAAGGTCAGTTTTATGACCTCAAGCATCATTATAAGCCATTAGCGTAAATTAATATGGCTTAGAGCTGAAATAGCATCTTAGTTAACAATACTGAATAATGTTTTTAAAAAACCGTTAATAAGCCATGATTGCCAAGATAAACGGCGTAATACGAACATGTATTAGCAAAGTAATGAACCTAATAATTATACAAGATAGAAGTAGAGGGAGGGAGATTTGCACGAAAGGTCGTGCCCATTCGTAATTCGTAAAGATGACCGAGACCACAGAGAGACACGGTACTGTACCCTTGAGAATTCAGATGTAAATTCTGTGGGATATTTTTGGATTGAGAAATGTTGGTGTTTAGTGTTTTAGTGCGGTAACGATGGAACCCGATACTGCTAGTACCAGTAACACTAATAATACTAATACTATTGATAGTAATAGTTAATTTTTTCGTGTAGACACAACCAACACAACCGTATGATCCTTAATCAAGCACCAACCATTTTATGTTAAAGGAGGGATAAAACTTTCGACTTGATTTGAAGGAGGAATAAAATGAATAAATAATGATAATAATAATAATAATAAGGATGAAGTTCTTAATGAAGTTCTTGATTCTTTTCTTTCATTTAATGTTTACCAAGACAAAAGGAAACAGGACTTGGAGTGGCCTTGTTACTTCCCTTCATGGAACACCTCTTAACGTAGTCCTTCTTTTCATCGAACTTAGAGAAACAGCATCCAGACTTTGATGTCGTATAGTTGCTCGAACCAGTCGACCCAGAGGACCCGGCAGAGGAGGCCAGGGAAATGGACTTCTTCTTCGATAGTATAGACATAAGTAAAGTAATCTCCTTCCAAAAATCTCTCGATGGAGATTGGAGATTTGTTAGATTATATAACCTTTTACACTCGCTGCAAAATTTACTGCTTAAGGTGCGACACACCCAAACACAATCCACGATGATGTAACCAATACGAAAAATCCCTCAACACACATTGTCAGAGAACAGACGATTTACCGCGAATAGAAGTAATAGGGCCATGGTAGTAAAACTGGGACTGCGAGTAGGTCACGGCCCGCCACCTTAAAAGAAAAAAAAAAAAAAAAAATACTAATAAAACTCCCATAGTTAACTGCGGCATTTAATCCATGCAGGAAATCGATGCCCAAAAGATGGGTTTGGGATGAGGTTGCTAGGGGCATAGTAACCGAAAATGGAAGAATCTCACCTAACACGGAATGATCAAATGTAGGGTAGGGGCTCTAAAGTGAGACAACCTGTAACAGAGCCAGGCAACTGGGCCAGGGATTACAGGTTACACCCACTACTTTCACACTTTACAAGGTAATAATTCCTGTAATTCCTGTAATTCCTGTACACAACTAGGGGGATTGTACTTACCATTTCACATACACTACTACACTGACACTGACGATGACGACGACTACACCTAGGTGTGATCCCATATGTCATGGATGTTTTATTATACTGGTGACAAAACAATCCAAAACAATCATCAGGTATGGGTATTGAAATTCACACATCTTGACCATGTCATGGATTCAAGGCGAATATGGCAACCAAAAACCTGAGTTCCTTTTGGAACCTGGAAAATGTCATATTCTCAAAATGTCATAATGTCAGTGCTTGCCATCTTTCATCTTTCGTCACAAAACAAAAAAAATGTATGTAACTATGTATCTACAAATTGTATCGAGAATGACGAAAAAAATATCGAGACGACTAAAAAAATAATAATTAATTCGGTGATTCACAAACCGGAATGTTTTAATGTTCAATACGCCTAAAATCTATGGCACCTATTAATTAAAAAGACGGAATCGCGTCTGAATGTCTTTATGGTGTCATCTATTATATTAATAGTAATTTTTTTTTTGTTAATGCTAACTTGGAACTCGGTGGAGGAACTGGGTGGAGGACGAACTCCATCTCTCGACACCTATTATGGTTAAATCTTCTTTTAGACCGTGTTTTGGGCCCTGTTGGTGAAAGTGCTACATTCTGGAATCTTTTCTTTTTTGTTGACTCTCACAAAACCCGTACTGCATTGTACCAAAAAATTCTCTCGTGTACTCATATGTACCAGACGCATATGAACAAGATTGTCGTGAGATTTTGTCATCTGTATTTCAGGGGTACACAATAGAGCAAAAAAAAAATTCTTATTCTCGCTATACCTGATTACGTAAGGGCTTATGTAAAAGAAGCTAAGGCTGTGGGAGCCCCAAACTAAGCAACAATACGCTAGATCTGAGATTATATCTTTACTTGCTAAGAATACAATGCAGTTGCTATGATCATGAGATATCAGATTGTTGTAGGCTTTTTCTTTCTTCTTCTTCTTGTTATTAATAGCGATTGTCACTCGACTACCATACCCCCTAATTAATCACAATGTAGTGGTGTCATTTAATTACGGTTTTAGCCGCTCGATTAGCATATGACGAGATATGACGTAGTTCCTTACTCCACATTTAATTTTAATTTCACGTACCCCAGAACCCATTTCATTATTATGCTCAAAATACTCTTATAGTTACCTTGGTAACTATCTTCCCAATATAACTCTATCTATTTCTCTCTTTCTCCACCCTCTTCTTAGTTCCGCTAATAGATACCAATTAAGGTTTGAATTGGTGGAATTTCCCCTTTTTTTTTTGTCTTCCTAACCTAACCCTGTTGTTTAAAATTGTATACTCTTAGCACCGATACGATAAGTCCGGCCAATTGTTGAAGGTTTCGATTGTCAGTAAGAAGGTGGAATGTAAGGTCAAAATAAACCCCAAATATTAACTTCAATAGCTCAATAACTCGATGTTCTTATTGTTCCCACTATGGTCTATGACCTCATAGTGGGGTCGTATACTACCGTAAACTTGACTAATGAGCCAAAAACACGTCAACTTGCCAAGTGACATGTGAGACTACAGCTGATTAGCCTCTTTGGGCTATTTGTACATGTACCTTATTGTCCTTGGAGGGTTGTACATACTTTGTACGTTGTACGTTGGGTACGTTATATTTATGTTGCACATCCGTTGTGATACGTTACCAGGTTAGTTGTTATCTAATTAATGCTGGTGTAGTTACTCGTGTTAATTTAGGTGGTGCTACACGCTTTTTGTTGTTTTGATCGTGTCTTGTCTTGTACTGTGGGGATGGTCATCTGCTGGAGCTGGTGTACATTCAACCTATAGTTGTTTGTAGATCAGAGCATTCCAAGAGGTCAAGATCGGCCTCGAACCAAAAACAACAATAGTAATTGAACGAGCTCGAAACTCATTATTGCTACAGGGTGGGGATCTTGTCTTTCGTGATTGTTGATTGCCCTATAGTGATTAGGCCTATATATTATTCCACTGGGTAATATGGTGATAGTGCGAATTGTGTGGTATCAGTATCAGAGTTGAGGCGATGTTTCAACGCGTCAAGAATACAAGCGTGTTAGTGGTTTCAGAGACTGGGTCCTGGTGTTTGGAATTGTCATTTTTGAAACGACAGAAAATTGATACATGTTCTGGACAGACTTCGTGACGACGTGACAACTGGAATTGATAAATATTGCCAATTGGATATGTCAAATAGTAGATAAAAATGAACTGTTTATGACACTTCCAGCGACACAATTCTGTCACAGACAAAGACAATTGGTGTTTCAAAATCCTTGATGTGATACACTTCTAAGACCCAACTCCTGAGACCTGAGCCGATTCACTTTTCACGCATTGTAAACGATATTTGACCAATATCGGTTGAAAACCATATTTCACCTGATACACTAGATAAATTCCGGATTCATTGGATAGACCATTTACGCTTCGTTTCTGGTATTGGTGTTGATGATATTATTTTTGATTTTTTTCTATTTTTGCCTGATGCTGATCGATGCTGGTTCGTACGTTATTGTTTTTTTATTTAATTAACGCATTCTATTATGATTTGAAGTGTGCCCTTTAACCGCCTAGGCAAGGATATTATCGAACTCATCCATGTTTTCCAACTCGTCCTGTTGTGCCACTCTCTTCAAAACTTCCTTCTTGGACGACTCTTGTATAAATCCATCCAATAGCAACTCGTCTAGTATATGATATGCCTTTTCGAATCCAAAAATAATATCTAATTCACAAACATTTCCATACATCTTATCCATTTGTTCAACAAATCTATGGATAACTTCAAGTGCAATCAACTCATTGTCTCCGTTATCAAGACCAACGATGAAAAAGAGTGAAGCATATCTTCTGTATACAATCTTCATCTCTTGATATTCCAATACATTACACATCTTGGCTCTTCTGGCTAAAATCAAGGTGGTTAACTCTCTCATTTTCTTGCTTTTTTCCTTTTGGGATATGGTTTGGTACCATTTTGATAATCTGACCTTTCCTTGTCTGGACAAGAGGAAGAGGAACTGGATGGCCATTTTGATTGGTGATTTGTAGTTGGTGTTTAGCGATTTGTATGTGGCGTTGATTTCGTGTCCTAATCTGGCTTGCTTGTGTGCAGGCCACCAAGGTCAGTACCAGAGAGACTTAGACATACAACAAAGGAGAAAAATATTCGATGAGTGAGATAGTAAAAGAAGGAAAAAAGCTTCAATGGGGGTACGACACAGACTTCACTTATTATCGTTCTTCTATTATCTATTATAGCAGGATTATGAATTTTAGGTACTTGAAGTTATAGGTCACGTGACCAAGACAAATCAGTATCAGTTTAATATCGTTACGACCTTCAATACAATCTTTTATGCTTGAGAATCAGGTAGAAGTATTCAGGAGAAGAGACGCCCGATTTTTCCAGCCTTTTGTTTGAATTTTGACACTTTTGATCAATTTAGTAATCAATCATGAATATCATTGTGTGCAGGTCACTTATAACACTAATATGGGTCCTTCAAGAACACCAATTTGGAAGAGTATGATCAAATGAACGATGTATATGAAGAAATGACATCAGAATGAATCAGAAATAATAGTAAAAATCGGACATTCATAAATATTGAGATATGCTCCCAAGAAATATTATGAGGGCCACTCTTAATAAAGATACAATAAGATACAAAATAGATACCGAAGACAAGAACAGGGGAATACCCGATTATGGCATTCGATACGAACTTCTTATCAATTCAATATTTCATCTTTCACTTATATGACCAAAGAAGAGGTGTTGACTTTAATGGCACTTTTGCAATTTTTTGCACCCATTGATAAACTACCTACAAAGGACACTTGACCTTAAAGCAAGAGAAAAAACTTGATCGTGTATCTATACCATCACTACTATTCATTAACTACATCTTCTTTTATTATGACATTTATTAGTACGATCTTAAAGTCTATTACTCGTATACATACCACCGATTTAATCCTAGGTGATATTATGAGGTTAGCGAAACCAAATCAAGCTATAATGCTATCCACGATTATTTATTCGCTGTTATTACAAATCCCTGATTTGAAATATTCAATGATTAAAAACTTTCAATTTTTAATTGTTGATTTTCTTTTCTTTTGTTATTTTTTTTTTTGTTGATTTTATTTTGAGCCGAATGAATCAAGTCTCCATAGTTCCGGCTGTTTTCTCCAAGAAGTCTAAGTGTTGGGTCAACTCTTTACAAAGCTCATCTCTATCCACGTCCTTGTAGATTTCTAATTCAATCTTTAAATCACATAAAAGGTATTTCGAGTTGGTCCATTGAACTTTTTCGAAATCAATACCAGTACGTTTACCCATACCAGTACCATAAAGTCTAAATCTTTCACCCTTTGCATCAAAAATCTTACGGGAAATTTTAAGCATCCAAGGATCAAGCTTTGGCCAATTGGAATGCACAAAGAAAATTCTTGGACCCTTTTCTAGTAATGGATATTGAGATTTAATTACTTCTTGTTCCTTTTCAGACTTGTTGTCTAATTTATGACGCAATTTGGCATATTCATAATCTTCTACTGGGTCATATTGACCCATTCCGGTACCTTCAAACTGTCCACGAACATCGAAATGACCAAATGCATTAAGGAATTTAGCAACTTGATAGTATTTTTTGTTGGTTGCAACAGTGGCTGCTAAAAATGTTTCTTTGTCTCCTTCACCATCAGAACCTTGGGAGAATAATGGATAGAAATGTGATGGACCATATAAATTATAGTAAAGTGCCAATAAAAGCGCTTTGGTATGGGTCTTCTTAGAAATCATTAATTGACCAGATTCTGAGGTTGGATCAGGAATACTTCCTTGACGTTGATGTAATGGGATTTCATCTAAATCTTCCAGACTCTTCTTGACTCCAGCAGCCAAGTATTGTCCGTTGACTTCATCGTATTTAGGTAACAATTTATTTTCACTTACTTTAAGACCAGCTATTGTATAATAATCTGGAGAAGTGGCTCTCTTCCAGAAGTCTGGCCAAACAATCAAACCATTAGAAGTGAAAGGTTTTTTGTCAAACAAGTAATCTGGTTTGTGAACAGGAATATTGTCACTATCCAATAATAAAATGTTTTCAAAGCTCAGCAAAAGAATGGCAAGAGCTTTGTATTGATAACCTTCAAATTCGACTTTAGTGGTACCATCTAAAACAAATCCTTTTTCAACATCTCTAGGATCATGTAAAGCATAAGGAAGATATATACAACGAGCATCCAATGAAGGGAAAACGGTTTCACATAAAGATTTTTCATATTCTTCAGCCTTAGGAATAAGAACTTCAATAGGCAATTTACTACCCATGGCTCTAATAGATTTAATAGAAAGCAAGGTCAACCAGTTGAATTTACCTCCTCCAACATATACAATACCTTGGCCAGAATATAAACCCTTTGGTGCCTTATCAGGTAAGTTATCCAACACATATTTATGCAGTTTTGTCATTGATTCCAACTCGGTACTGTTCAATTGGATGAACAGTGACAAATATGATTCACTGAATACTTTATCATTTTTATCCAAGGAATCGTATCTTGCGTGGTAGATACGTTCTCCAGTGAGATATGTTCTTAATTCTGGAACCATTGGTCTTCCCTTGTGTAACACTCCGAATACGTCTTGGTAGAATTTGTAACCGAGTTTCATTCTGTCTATTTCCTTCTTAGTTTCCTTGATAATTGGGTGGTCTTTCTTAGGTGGAGGAACAATCTTCTTCGGGGATTCCTTTTGATTTTGCTTTTGCTTTTGATTTTGGGTTATCTCTTCATTGTCTTCGAAATCGGACCAGACTTCAGGGTCTTCGTGCATGTGTGGTTTTTTGGATTTTTCATTAGGGGTAGGTTTCTTGTGCACTTGATCTTCAACCAAATGCTGAGGTTTTTTGGCATTGGCATTGACAATTTCTCCCTTACTATTGAGAGGGTCTGCATGATGGTGTTTATCGACCAAAAGATCGACCATCTCGACATCTTCGTGGATCTTCAACTTTTCATCTACGATCTCCATTTTTTGATCTTTCCCCTTTTCTTTCACTCCACTCTCTTTCTGTACTTTCATAGGAGTTTCGTCTGCGGCATCGGTATGAACAAACGGAACCGTCTTCTTCTTGGAAAATAATGATAATTTGCCCAACATATCACCAATTGTGTCAAACATCGATTTGTCATGGTCAGGAATATTTATCACGGTTGATTCTGAGGCATTATTAGAGTCCAATAGCGCCAAGTTCTGGAACACTATGAAGTAGAACAAAATCACCAAGATCACCATCGAGTAGATGAGCGACGACTTATGGCGCCTTCTGAAAAGAAGCCTTGTTTTGATAACAAGTCTTTGAATGGGATTATGCATGGTGATTATGATTTATGATTATAATTAAATGGTGATGATTAAATATGTGTGATTATATGTGATTATATGATGATTCTTGGGGTAAAAAAAATTACTTGTGATAGGGCCCACTGGACAGTGGAACACGATTGGAGGAAAATGGCCAGGGGTTGTGGCGAATTAGGTGGAGGCCAATGGATACTTCGAGATCAGGGAGTCAGTAATGGGTTCAATAACCCTGGAAAGAATAATTTTGGACAATAGGTGGAGGATCAACGGGTATAGGGCTGTAGCGGTGTCACGTGACATGTACGCCTTGACTTAAGGACGCGCCAGGCGGGATGGTGCTGGGGAGAGGCAGGCAGGGCGCGATTCCGTGCCGAGTCTAAAGATCTGGCTAGATGCATCGACTTACGATGATTAGCGGAGGGGAGACAAAGAGAGGTATAGCGTGGGGGTAACTATTGTAGAGCCATACATTGCAATTGGGTTGGTGTGTGGGGGACCATCTACGGTGCCATATGAGTTGAAAAAATCGGTCTATACGGTCTATACCGTCTATATGGTCTATAAGGTGTATATACGAAGTCTATAGTTTAGGGATGGGGTGCAATTGGCTGGGGAGGCCTCTGTACCACGTATAAAGTATTGCCTTACGGATTTTCACCGTAGGGCGAAAAAACCCTGTGTTCGCCTAAATTTTCACCTTATTTTAGGGCTAATGTTTTTGCGCATAATAGGGCCGAGATCAGACACACCGAGAGATGGACATATCGGCGTGTTCTTATCGATCAGCGGAGATGGGGCCGATAGGGAGGATGGATCGGGTGGTGAAGCTGGACCAGGGATGATCCTATCTAGCAGGTTATCCGAGGATATTTGCTCTTGTATCTTTACCAGTGAATAGGGGAACCAAATTGGTAGGTAAGTACCTTGGCCGGATTGGCTCACAAAAGTGACCGAGGTGGGGACTGAGCCCCGTTGTCCTACCGCTGGTACTTGCCAAGTAGTGCAGTAATGTCCCACGACCTCTCGCTATTTTTTTGCTGTAGTGGTGCGAGAGTTACTGCGGCCCGCTAGACCTAGCACGGTGTGGGAAAAAAAATAGTCCGCTCTGCTAGAAGTGCTAAAATTAAACTGTTGAAAGTGTTAAAAAGGGTTAAAAGTGTTAAACCACGCGGGTTGTCCAACTAAAATGTGGTGATTGATGAGGAGTCACTAAAAATACCATGTCAGGGCACAGGGATTTAACACATCTTTAGTGGCCAATGGATGTCCTTGGCATCTTTGATTGTTCTCTAGATACGAGCCTGGGGATCTGATAAAGGGGACGCGTATTTTTCAGTTGCAATGGGGAGGTTGGTAGACTTGTAACTAAATATGGTTACTGCATCAGTGCTTAAGTCACAGCTAATGATCAGTAGTTAGAAGCACATTCATCACCAGAGCCGTCTTGTGACCTTGGTAGCCTGAAATTCAGCCCTGTAGGACCAGAGCTCTCGTCTAGCCAGAGAGTGAGAGAAAGTATGTGTATATCGTGTAGGTGTTCTGGGGGCTTAGGTGCTCCTACCAGTGGTTGTGGAGCCTGGGGGGTTGTTTCTGAGATACACTGGTAGTGCTTATTTCGTGCATCGTATTTTCCCACATGTCTAGAATATTTTTATCACCATATGCACTGTGTCCATAATAAGCACCATCGTTGATCCTTTAGTACTGGTAATTTTTCTCTATTTTTATCCTTGATAATTTTATCTCTACCAATTGAGCTATTCACCGCTCAATACCTTCATAAAGTGTGGAGTACAGCTCAAGAACCCAAACGAGAAATCCTGGTCTGGATCACAAGTGCACCTGTTTTCCACAAATACTTCGGTATCTTGCGGACACAGCGTATATGGAGGATGGTAGTAACCAAAATCCAGGAACCAATGAAGATCTTCTTTCTTTAAAAATAATGCAACAGCCATGGTGTGTACAGGAGCATCGCCCCACCGTTCATAGTAAAAACCTCCTGATCTGTCCAAATATTCAAAAAAGTGTTGGTACTCAGGACTTTGATAAATCGACAAGTCGACTATCTCGAAGTTGGACCAGAAGTGACATAAATTGTATGATTCGTAGACATCGTCGTTCTGAACTAATCTTAATAATTCACTAGGTGGTGAAAATTCCTGGATATATTGTTTAACTGTATCCCATAAGGTTGGAATGGTTTCCAGGTATTCGAACAAACTAACAGTAAAGGCGTACTTCTTCTTGTTCTCCTTCATGAACTTAAATAAGTCTTCTTTGATATCGCAAAAATATTTGACATCTGGTTCTAATCTCCAGTAGAATTGGTACTGCGACACCAATGGATGCAAGTGGGAAAACCCCGAATAATAACGACACATGTGGCGATAACTTTCGGAGTCTCCATAGGGAATATCGGAGGATACTTGGTAATTATAATGGACTCTATCGATGTCTATATGGGGAGGGTAGGACCATTGGTTTTCAGGAATGATTCCAAAGTTGAGTTTTCCTCGAGGTATATGAGATGAGATGATGTATATGAATTCTTGGGTGAATGGAATATTGTTTAAAAATGTAAAGTCGTAATTGTATTTGTCATTAAATCTATCTTGGATGTTTTGGATAGTATCAAGAAGTTCGAAAACATCGGAATTTCTGCACAAGACCATGAAAGTGGCATTTTGGCGTTGATAAGCGTCAGAAGGATCGGTTTTGTTAATAATAATCGATCTGTCGGTGTCAGTGTTGCGTAGGAACGCTTTAAGCTGTTTCTTATTGTTTATGGAGTGATCCCATTGGAATATCGATTCAGGGTCCTCCGAAGAATCTTCATGATGAGACTCAGGAACAGCAATTTCCACCAACAGATCATCATCGGAAAATCCTGGAAGCTCAGGGTTTTGAGGACGATCCGGACTGAAGTCTTCTGCCACATTGGGTTCTAAAGAGTCAACAGGCTCAGGGAGTGGCACCTGGTTCCACCAGATACCCAAAGACCATCCGAAGAATAAGTAGAAACAAAGGACCTGTCTGATCACCATGAAAAGATCAGTAATAGGATTAGCGGACGAATCAGAAGGATTAGATTAATAGATGGATCGGGGTGAAAAATTTCCAGTTCTGGAGATTCTTTATTGATAGGCTCTAGAAGTATCCTCGGGTATATGTTAAGAAGAACAAGGTTAAGTAGACATCTATAGAGGCTCAAATTGTTTGATAAGGTAGCATCGTGGCGTAGCAAGATGGATGTCGGAGGATGTCGCAATGTATTGTTGAATAGGTGAAATGGTTTCTGTATTGGGTAATGTGCAGCAACTAGCGCGGAATATACAAAGGTAATTAAGGGGGAAAAGTGAGAATTGTTCCTGCAAAAAGAGGACACAAGACGTCCGATCCAATCAGGAAGGTTAGGAAGGTCTTAAGGGAGGTCAATATCGGGCTATCTCCACGTTTCGGTCTTTTCCCAATCTGCGTTTAGAGTTTATCTTGAGATTGGGAACTTGACATAGAAGGTTTTGGTGTTTGCAATACTGCCAGAAAAAGAAAAAAGCGGAAATTAGGAAAAGAAAAGTGGATAGAGAGACATTTAGTACATAGTACCCTTAAAAAACTGTAGACTATGGGAGCTCTACTAACAAGACTATATAGTTGGTTTATCGAAGTGTTCCATACATTAGGTGATGTGATATCGCACATTCTCTGTGCATACTACAGTGCTCACTACTTTGTCTAAGACTGCGCAGACCTGTCAAATATACGTGAGGGGGGTCGTGGAGATGGAGACAAACCTCATAACCGATCTATTTGTCAGGTCAATATCATCGAAACTAATTTTCACGATGGTGTTGTTGTTCCAATTACGAACCATTATTCCAGTGTTCCATGGCCTATTCCAGTGTTCCATTAGAATATTATTGCAACAATTCCTGTATTTTGGCGATTATTATTGAGTTGTTTGCTGTTTTTATTGTTTCCTTTTCTTCTCTCTATACTTCGATGTTTTGTTATGGGTATTCCAGTTTCAAGTCGTCTGGGGAGACTCTGTGGTTCCAAGAAAAATAAACTAATAAACTCCGAAGGTTTTTCAGTATTGCTTTGGAACTTGGCTGTTACTGTAGACTGTAGTCATCAATTGTCAACCAAACCTCTTGAAAGTCTTGGTAGGCTTCGAAGTTTATTGACAGTGGTTTTGTTGCTGTGTAGGAGATGTAGGAAGAACGTTTTTAGTGGGGAAATTACGGGTGAATTTTTAGGACGATTTTTTGGGGGATTATGGAATGGGTTTCACGTTTACGTTTATTCCAATACGTCATTAGGGTTATTATGGAGTTTTTCTGGGTTGCCTGTCACCAGCAGTCCGTTTCGTATCCGTGTCCGAAACGTGCCCATCTCCACATTCCACTTTCGTCTATGCAAGATACTGTCCCACGTTTAGATCTACATGGCTATTCATACTGTACAAACTAAGGCACCACATGGGCAGTGGTCACGATAAAGGCTTCTCGCGGCTGGCACGTTTCTGGGGCGTGATTGCGACTCCAGGTGGCTTTTGGCCCCTTTAGCCCCATAGCGTGCACCCATTTCGCGCGGAGTTCCCACTAAAATCCTCACTATTCTCCGCTATTTCCCACCACGAGTCCAACCAGTACCACGAGTACCATGAGCACCACGAGCCACCACGAGCCACCAACCCCACACACCCACCGCAACCCAAACCACACCCAAAACATACCCAAACACACCCACGCAATCATTATAGATAACAGACCAAAAAGAAAGCCTGTTTTTATACACACCACTTTTATTCAAAACCGTTGCCGTACAATCCCCAGACACAGCCAACGGACCAGACCACTGCTTACAAAGGCACCCACAGACCCACTAACCCACACACTACCACGAACCACCCCAAGCCCTGTCTACCTTGCCATACAATTGGTCATCCAAACACCTTATCAATCATTTGCAAAAATCTTTTCCATTCCTTTTTAAACTATTTTATCTATAACTCATTTATCGTGGTGGATTCGCAGTCAGTAATTGGGAAATTATTGTCGCTATTTTTGTCACCTTTTGTTACTTTTTCTTTGTTTGTTCTCGCTAACTTTTCTCGCTGGAGCAGCCCGCACTCTGTTACCAGGCCCTGCTGCCGCACCACTACCGCCTTATCTCGCTACTGCCCTCATTCACTCACTCACTCACTTTACCGCAGTCTTCATCAAAACAGTTTAAAAATTGTTTTTTCCATTTACTTTCAGTTTTCACTATTATCACTGGCCCCATTACTACAACATGGATCCCGGGACTTCCAAAGTGCCCGCTGCATATACACCTGAAGGGGTCCGGGTGGTAACTCCCAGGACTGGTTCGTCGGCCCACGATCCTTTAACCAACTCCGATCATCAAGATCTTGAATTTGGTGTTGTTGATGACCACATCAGCGCTAAACAAGAAATGACTCCACAGTCACACCAGACCGAGGACTTGGGCCCAGAGGCATCAGATCTGGTTACAGAGGCCACCACCTTGTTTCAGACCCAATCTCTGTCTGAAACCCCCATTGCATCTGTCTTTTCTTCGGCTCTTAACGATGAGCTCTCACCTACAAATCATCATCATAATCATAATCTGCATACTCCAAGTGTATCTCATAACAACAATGATACTTTGGCCCCTCCATCACAACCGCCTAGAAAACAGTCCACGTCATCGCATTCTTCGTCTTCCGATATACCCATACCAAACCTTTTAACTGGAAGAAAAGCCGCCAGGTCTTTGAGAATCTTTAGAGGTGCACTGTCTTCAAAAGACGAATCAGATCAAGATCAACAACCAGAAGATCCTTCTCCTTTAGATCTTGACGCTGCCCCAGAACTAGCAGATATCATCGAAAACGAACCCCAACATCATCATCATCATCAACAACAACAGCAGCAACAAAACCAACATCAACTCCAACAACCAACCCCCATTGAGCTCGAGCCGGTCTCTTCAGCAACTTATTTCCCTCATACTCCAGCAGAAACAGAGGCCGGTCCCAATGCTTTGACCGAAGTTGAAACTCCTGACTCTCCACAAACCCAACATTTAACCGCCAAGGTCGAGTTTGAACATCGTGGAAATGGTGATATCACCAAGATCAAAGGTCATACCATTGATGAAGCTGATCCTTTAAAAATTGCCCAATATATAAACTCTAGAACTGCATCTCCAGCTCCTGAAGAAATAATTCCTCCTAAACCTTCCATACAACAACCTTCATTATCACAAGAACTTTTCCCATTGGCAGTGGAATTAAGACCTTTCAAAAACAAAGTAGGAGGTCATACAGCTATCTTTAGTTTCTCTAAAAGAGCCGTATGCAAAGCATTGGTTAATCGTGAAAACTTATTTTACGAAACCATAGAATTGAGACATCCTAATTTATTAATATTTATGCCTAAATACATTGGTGTACTTAACGTCAGATATTCTAGCATAATTACGGAAAATTCTTCAGAAAAGGACTCGAAAATAACAGAAGCAATTGATATCCATAAAAGGACCTCCGATGATTACCCACCTGAAGTTGTTTTAGATGATAACAAACACATTATTCCTGATTCCTTGTGGAAACAATACTCAGAATCATTACCATCTCCAGTTGCAGACTCCTACTTAGGAGCTAGTTCCAGAAGCCGTCAAAACAGTTTACATAGTCATGGCGGTGAGGAAATAGACGGTGATGGTGATGGTGACCGTGATGGTGAAGGATCTACTTCTTCATCTGCACATTCGCATAATCCACATAGTTTCTCATCTAGAGTACCAAACAATTTGGGTGCTACAATGGTCAACACTGATCTTCAAGTTCAAATTCTTCAAGAAGTATTCCAACCATCATTGAAAATTCAAAGTCCTCCAACCCAAACAGATGATATTTTCACTATGGATGAAGAAAATACATCATTGAAATCTGAATTACCTGATATACAAACTCCTAAATCACCAGAACTCGTTCCTATTTCCCGTAAACATACTCGTTTTGAAAGATTTATTCTTCTTGAAGATTTAACTTCAAACATGAGTAGACCTTGCGTTTTGGACTTGAAAATGGGTACCAGACAATACGGAATTGAAGCTACTAAGGCCAAACAATTATCACAACGTCGGAAGTGTTTAGCTACAACCTCCAGAAAATTGGGAGTTCGTATCTGTGGATTGCAAATCTTCAAGAAAGATCCACAAGAAAACACAGAAAATCCATTAATCAAGGACAAATACTACGGAAGAAGAGTTAAAATTGGCAGAGAATTCTGCAAGATTCTCTCCAAGTTCTTGTACGACGGTCAATCCAACTATTCAATTCTTTACAAGATTCCTAGCCTCATTGACCAACTCAGTGAGTTGTACGATGTTTTTAGTGGACTTGTCGGGTACCGGATGTATGGATCGTCTATCTTGTTGATGTACGATGGAGCCGATGAAGAGAGTGAGGTCAAAGTGAAAATCATTGATTTCGCACAATCTGTGATTTATCCTCAAGCAGATAGAACCCTCGGAAGTGGAGAAGAGGTGACTGTCCCACCAGCACATCCAGAACTCCCTGATCAAGGATATTTGAGAGGATTGAAGTCTTTGGTTATGTACTTCAAGTTGATTTTCAGAATAATCACTGGAACTGAATATGTTGATTCGCAGCAAGCTGCAAAAGAGATTCAAGAAAACAAGGCCAACTTCATGAAGAACAATGTTTGGTTGGACCGTTTTGCCGAGGTTGATGACGAGGTCGAGATTGAATATGATCCATTTGACATCGGCTATCCTGAGTACTCCAAGGAAGAAGACGAGGGAATATCTGAATAAGGATATGCATCAGCTGACCACCACCAAAAACAAAAAAACACACAATCATGAAAGGAGATTGAAATTAAAATCTCCACCCAATTTACATAGTAATTAAAGCAAAAGACATTCAACCGAGGACCAAGCACGAGTTTCCATAATAATTAATCAACTAAAAAAAAGTAATTCGCTTATTGGTTGGTTGGTGTCAATTCATAGTTCATAGTAATATCAAACGAAAGTTTGAATGTAAAGATAATTAATATACGAACCAAAAAAAAAACAATTGTAGGGCGTTTTTAGCTATGATAAGCCATAAACTGCATAACCGATTAAAAGCTTAATAAACGAGGACCCTGAAATAGTCACGGGGCCAATTTTTCACTCGAATGGACATTAATAACAGTAAACCGGACGGGAACGGGTTGTGGTATGATCCGATTTCAGTTGGTCCAAGTACCTCGGTCCTCCCGGTATAGATTTTGCGATTTGGGCAGTTTTGAACTGTTTTTGCAATCGTTTTTGCAGTCTATTGTTTCAGCCCCAGAATGCAACATTGCATTTTCCGCAGAGAACAAGCGGAGGAAGATGGTGCTACCGCCGGGTCTACTGGATGTGTGAAATTGGGACCAGTTTAGTGGTGATTTAGGACCTTTGGTGATGGTTTTTTCGGTCGTTTCAGGCTGTTTCCGGGGTCATTTTGACAGGTTCTCGCTTAACTCAGGCTCTACTTTGGCGTGCATTGTGCGAAGAACAGCTACTACTGGGCCATTTGGAGTGTCTGAGACGCATTCCAG
Organism: Suhomyces anneliseae; assembly: GCA_030568535.1. Lineage (NCBI taxonomy): Eukaryota > Fungi > Ascomycota > Pichiomycetes > Serinales > Debaryomycetaceae > Suhomyces > Suhomyces anneliseae. The sequence continues at coordinate 35,596 of JAJMGB010000011.1, read as the reverse complement.
AGCTACTGTCAAGTCCCGTAGACTACTCCACGACGAAAAGTTTTTTGTTCTGGTCGATTGCGCTGGTTGCTGATGGTGCAAGTTGCTATTTTGACACATTTTGGACTTTTTCAGCCTATTCCAGTAAAGATAAAGATCATCTCTCTGCACCAGAACAGCCTCGAAAGCGATGAGATGATCTGGATGGTCTAGTATCACTTGAAACCATCCAGTTGATCCACAAAGGGCCCAGATTCCGTGCCCCAGTTTGATCTATTTCTGGCATTAGTGTTTTTCGGGCCCCGGAGAGTCTCGCTTTTTATTTTTTAGGCACTGCTTGCTATTGCTCATCGGTCTCCCCCACCACATAACCCATGTTTTAACAGGGAAATTTAGTAGATGAAATAAACCAATTATGAACTATCCATAATAAGGTGAAAAATTTTTCACACACGAACGTTGGATGTCTCGAACTTGATGGAGGATGTTGGGGTAGGAGGATTTGAATTGTAGTAGTAAGTTCCCCTGACGCACGGAACCGACACAAAAAGCTGGAGGTGTCGTCATTATCCATCATCACAACAGCAGAATATTTACACAAAATCATCTCGATCTGGTCCGTTTACTTTGTGCCAACCGTAGGATTGCTTATTCACATACATGGGATGACGTAAACCAGATCAGGACAGCGGGGCACAATCAGTCTGATACGGAATGTTAGATATAGATGAAAAAAAAATTGCAATCAATTGATGGGTCCCCTCCAATAGATAATGTTACATGATGTACCTACCACTAAAAGATGCATGTATTTAGTCATACCGACATACATATCAGGACAAGCGTCAACGATTTTTCAAAGCCTTTCGTCCTATCAGTGTAGTTTAAAGGCAGCCTGGTACAGCACTAGTTCCCGTTCAAGTTGCAGTGAAGGTTCTACCGTTGCAACCCTATCATAATATTTTTTTTTTCCACTATAGCTAATTAGCCAGAGGGTCCCGGCCCTCAGACACAATTTTTTTTGTAAACCGGTGAGTCGTTGAATCCAGGTTGAGTTTGCGCACCGCAACCGCCTTGCCGAGTAGCGAGACGTCACGTTCTCCGCACTATATAGTGGAAGGTTCAGCCACTACGTTTTTCCAAACCCAACTCAACCCACCCCAGGAATTGACACCATTTCTAGTGCTAGTTTCGTCACCGAACTTAACTTAACGACACGTTTAATTGGATAATTAAAAAACCATAAAAAACCGGTGGTTCCACTTCCCCCACACACACTCCCCCACCACAAGACACTCCAATATATATATATTCTACAACACCCCCCACCTAAAAACGTCATATCTCCAAAGACTGTTATTCATCATCCCCCACCAGAATGCCGCGCCGTAACAGTAATGCTCCATCCATACCGGTGATTGCCACTATTGATATTGGTACCACCTCCGCTAGAGCCATTATCTTTTCACAAGAAGGTGTTGAAATCGCTAAGCATCAAATTGAATATTCCACCACCGCTTCTGAAGCACCAGCCGAGTCCAAAAACACCGACCAATTTAGAAGAAGATCTTCGCTTTTAAGACACAACGAACCTATTTTCACCGCAGAAGGTATTGCTATTTCTATCACCGATGACATTGAGATTGAAAACAACGCTGCTTCTGCTGGTCCAACTCTTCGTTTCCCGCAACCAGGATGGGTTGAATGTATGCCAGTTCATATCTTAGCCAATGCTGTGCAGTGTTTGACTGCTTGTTTGATTACTTTAAGAAAGATCAACCAGAACCCAGAGCTTAAGATCAAGTACAAGGTCAAGGCCATTGGTATTGCCAACATGAGAGAAACCACCATTGTGTGGAGTAGAAAGACTGGTAAGCCATTATCCAATGGTATTACTTGGACTGATACCAGAACTGCTGAAATTATAGCTCATTTGGAAAAGATGACCGATGACGATCGTAAGGAAGAATTGAAGCAAAAGACTGGTTTACCATTATCTACCTACTTTTCAGCTGCCAAATTAAGATGGCTTTTGGATAACGACGATACTATTAGAGAAGAGTACGAAAAAGGTGATGGTAACTTGATGTTCGGTACCGTGGATACCTGGTTGATCTATCATTTGACCAAGGAAAAGAACTTTGTTTCTGATGTCACCAATGCTTCTAGAACATACTTTATGGACCTTGAAACCAAGGATTACGACGACGATTTGTTGGATTTCTGGGGTATTGACCCAACCAGAATCAGATTGCCAAAGATTGTGTCCAGTTCTGAACATTACGGTTCCTTTGCAGCTCCTAACTTCTCCAACTTGGGTTTCCACAATAAGATCACCCAAGAAGCCTACGATATTTTGAAGGCCATCACTGGTGTTCCAATCTGTGGTTGTCTTGGTGACCAGTCAGCATCGCTTGTGGGGCAATTGGCTCTTAGAGCCGGTTCTGCCAAGTGTACTTATGGTACTGGTTGTTTCCTTTTGTATAATACTGGTACCAGAAAATTAATTTCCGAACATGGAACCTTGACCACTTTGGGTTATTGGTTCCCGAACTTAGAAGGTGAAGATGGTAATCCGCATTATGCATTGGAAGGTTCTGTTGCTGTGGCTGGTTCGATTATTCAATGGTTAAGAGATAACTTGAAGTTGATTGAAAATGCCAAGGATATCGGACCTTTGGCTTCTCAAGTTCCAAACTCAGGTGGTGTCGTATTTATCCCTGCATTTTCTGGTTTATACGCTCCATACTGGGATGGTGGTGCTAGAGGTACCATTTTCGGTATGACCCAATACACTTCTTCCAGTCACATTGCTAGAGCTGCCTTGGAAGGTGTTTGTTTCCAAGTCCGTGCGATTTTAAGAGCTATGGCCAATGATGCTGGTGCATCTGAAGATTTCATGGAAGAAGCTTTAGGGTCTCTGGATTCCAATGAAAAGAAACCATTGTCTGGATTAGCAGTTGATGGTGGTATGTCCAAGGCTGACGAAGTCTTGCAAATCCAAGCCGATATTTTGGGTCCATGTGTGACTGTTGAAAGAGCCATTATCTCCGAATGTACTGCATTGGGTGCTGCCATTGCTGCTGGTTTATCATTCAAGAATGTGGAAGATAGAGTCTGGAAGGACTTTGATGACGTCATAGCGAAGATCAGAGACACCAAGGACAAGACCAACAACACTTTCAAGGCCCACTTACCAGATAAGGAAAGAAGAAGAATCTGGAAGAGATGGGAAGGAGCCATAGAGAGAGCTAAGGGCTGGTTGGACGACGAGTAAGTCAATTGCAACCAACAATGTCCGTGATGAACAGGACTACAGCTGGTGAGAGAGAAGTTATGCTATTCAATCACTAGTAGTTTGTGGCTTTGGTTATCGTGGGCCATTAACTCACTGTGGTGGCTGCGAAAGAGGCCCATTTTTGTCGTTGAATGGGTTGTTCTACACCACTAGAAGACGGACTTCATGTTCAGGCATCTAGAAATATTTATTCAGTATAGAGAATAAAGAATAAGACGAATAATTAGAATGGAAAAGCACTTGTAGAAGGTGAATGGACCTAAATTTAGTAATAGTATTTATAACTGAAGTAATGTAACCAGTAGTAATGATTACTAGTAATTTGTTACTCGTAATTCCTACCAGTCACTTTGATACTCGTAATTTAATACTGGTAATTTAATACCCATTAATTGATACTGGTAATTTGGTACTGGTAATTTATTCCAATAACCTCTACTTGTTCACAAATAAATGTATGGTTATCAAGTGTTACAATTTGTCTATTATACATGCTAAAAATGCTACTACAGGAGCGAAGACGGTCTAGCCTACAAACGGCTGGACCTCTGGTGGCTTTGGTGGCTTCGCTTTCTCGCTGGCGAGATACGATGAATCGAATACGAATCAATGGTATAAAAAATAATGCCAATTGTTGGAAACAATGCAATTGGGCTTTGTAGGTGGAATAAAAAAAAATATGATGATCCGTTTTCTGAGCTTAATCCTGCTCTTCTTTCTCTATTAGTTCACGGGGGTGGATCATTGGTAGGTCGACAGTAAGCCGAAAATTGTGAAAAATGTGTCAATCAACTTTTCATATGATTTTCACTATTTTTGATGCTAGTACTGAATAAATATCTTTGAGGTTATATGAGTTACTTTTTTTTTAGTGACTACGATGATCAACAAATTCATCATCACTATCGTACTCGTCGATATCTAAGTAGGTTTCTTCGTAGACCAAACTCTCGTCATTTGGACTCATTGGTAAGTTATCGATATTGAAGGAACTGTCTGCCAAGTCAGCAATATTTCTTTCGTTCTTTTTAGGAGATAATGTGGTGATCACATCACTGAAAAACTGACTGGTCTTATGAGAGAAAACATCGAACTTGTCATTTTGTTGGGTCAAAAAAGCTTGGGAATCAAGCCTTATAGAAGAGGCTTTTCTCTTGAGATCATCCTGATGAATGGTGAACATGGTAGATGCCTTTTTGGAAATGTTGAACAAGAAATCATCGGAATTGGTAGGTTCAAAAATACTGGAAGCCTTGGATCTGATACTCTTAAAGATCTCTGGTTTTTCAAAATCAGGTTCACCCAATTTCTTTAATTCCTTGGTAGTCTCGAGATGTGCTTGCTTGTAGATATCTTGCTTGTTAGACTCTTCAAGCTCTTTGAACTTTTGTTCTCTCTTGCATTCTTCTAACTTGGTAGCGATATCATCGAGTTCAAAACGAAGCTTTTTGACGTGATCTTCATATTCCTTGAGTTGTTTCTGTTTCTGGGCGTATTGGTCCAAAAGCTGCTTGTGTGTAGGTTTAGGAGTAGCAAACGGATCACTAAGAGTATCTTGTCTAAAGGAAGCTTTAGGAGTAAGCACCGGAGTAGCTTGGAAAGGATCGTTGTTTCTGAAGGAGCTCTTTGGGTTAAGCACTGGAACTTTGGTGATCCCGCTTCCTTGGAATGGGTCTCTGTTACCGGCTTGGAGCTGAGCTTTCTTTAAGTATTCATTGGTTCTTTCCTTGACGGTACGAGTGTTGACATTGAACGGATCATTGCGTAAGTTCTTCAAAGGCAGAACTGGTCTTTCAAGCCTTTTGGCTGGAGATGGGGTGACTGGCGGTAAATTCTCTTTGTCCATAATGTGCATTGACGAGTCGTCTAATTTATAATGGGTAAATGATGGTGTAAATAGTCCAGAGAGTAGTTGGGACAGCAGGTAAACGAAGGTAAAGGTGAGTTGGGGGAAAAGGAAGGAGGATGTTTAGTGGGGGCACAGAGAAGTAGAAACGAATCAAGTGGGATCCTTTCTAGTTGCGGGCAGCAGCACAGCGGTTAGCGGATACGGGAGCGATGGTGGGATGGTTTGGAGGGGGCCCAGGGGGTGAAAGAGAGGGAGAGAAGGAGCGAAGAGTGGGTTTTTGCAATCTGATATATGGTTACTGGAAGGGGAAGAATCAAAATAAACGCACAGATCGGAAATGCCCATCCCACGAATTTGTATTTGGGTGCGCAGGATGCAGGATCTGTTGGGGATTCACATGCCCACGCACATATCACATTATACCCCGACACACACCTACGGACAGCGACACAGTTGCGACACATTTGCGACACACCTGGAGTCCATCAGTTCTCTCCCAATTTGCCCACCTAAACACCATATTGTAGAAATTAAAGGTATAGAATATTACTTGATTTAAACAGCTCAACATTCACCTTTCTCCGACAGTTCCAGCTGCCGTATACCCTATGCTACTGGTGATCTTTCGGAGCTGATGAGTAATGGGCAGGCATCACGTGCGCCCGTTTTGTCTCTTTTTTTTTTTTTTACCCCCACCATCGGGCCCTGCGCTCCCATTAAAGCAAAATGCACCATATATTCTCCGGTAGTGCATTTCATGTGCACAATAACATTGCCACGCTTGCTTTATAACCAAACGGAAATCCAAAACTTCTTCCTTCAATACCCACTCCAAAATGTCAGTCTTTGCTAAACTCAAACTCTTCTTTGCTTCCTTTCTCGTTTTATACACCGTCTACCTCGGATCCTACAAATGTGAACAATTGAGAGAATCCGAACACGGAATCAACGCCGTGTTTCACCCTTTGACCCACCATCATAATAAGGCATGCGACGTCTTAAACCAAGGTACCGATTTTGTCAAGCCTTATGTCGCTACTGTTCACCAATTCTTAGATGATCACGTCCACTCCCACCCATTGTTCGTCCAATACAAGGTTGAAGATAAGATCACCTGTGCTAAAGGTAAATTACTGACCCACTTAAGTCCTTATGTACAACAATTATTCCAATTCATTGAAGTTTTGGAAGTTAAGGTTTACGAATACTTTGTTGCGCTTTATGCTGAAGCCCAAAAGTTGTATGCCCAATATACCAAGTGATTTTTATCTGTTCATATACACTTTTTAATTGGATTGATTCCAAGTCTAATGACATGGAACTTACCAAAATAAATATATGATTGGATGTTTTTTATTAGTTGATATCTTATTTAATTTGTGGTGGTTCAAACCGACGAATTTGCGAAATTAAAGGGTTGAAAAATTGGACATTTCAAAATTTCTGGTCGGGATTATCTGATCAATTGTTTGGCACACAGCGATTGCGATCGTTGGTGAGTTCAAAATTCACCTAATTCCACAATTTCTTGAACTTCTACAATGTAAATTATTTTTGCTTTATGTACGTATACTCAATAAATACTTTTATAAATTCTCTTAAAGTTTCAGATTGTAGTGGAGTGAAAATTTCAATTTAAAGTGGGGTTAAATAGCTTCATATCCTGTATACTCTACTAATAATATCTCTAAGCGGTAGCCCCTGATTTGTTCAATTTGTTAAGGGTCTGAATAATGCCAATTTAACTATATTAGGTAATCGGAACCTATGGGACTTCGACTAATTAAATTGAATTAACTGAGAGACCAATTATTTGAAAAGTAGGTGCTACTAATTTCGGGTCAATCTATCAACGGTTGGACCGATCGACCCCTCAGTCCCAGATGCGAATTGGTGTCGGTTGTCTTGACGTTTGGTTGTCTTGTGATATCTCGTTACTGCACAGAACATTCCATGATAGTTCGTCTATAGTAAGCCATTTTTGGTAGGGTGCCGATTCAACTGTTAAGATGAAGGGAGACTGTTAAAGACAGACTTGTAAAGCTTGTTCTTGAATTATGATGGCCCGTAGTGGTCCTGTTGTAGAAGTAAGATATATCTATGGTTTTGATACTGGATTATCACGTGATCACACTCTTAGGTAGTTTAAATCAGCTGTAAAGACAGCCAGTGTGTCAAAAAAGTGTCAATTGGGCATGTGACTGTCGTGGTAATCGGATGGAGTTAATAGGGCAGTTTAAACAAGTGTGTTCTTGTGGTTTGGATCCGAGTAAGTTTATAGTGTTGGTATTGTGTGCAGGAAGGGTATAATGGCTGCGAAAGACAACAAGGCATATGTTCACCAGGGCCAGTATTATACCTGTATGAACTGTCCTAATGGTTAGATTTTGATGTATTTATGTTGCTTTGTATGATTTTGCTAGATTAGTTTGGTGAGTGGAGTGTAAGCATCAGATAATGGCTCTCAATGTCTGAATATATCATGGTTATAAGAATTTGGACTGTATTGGTGTAAATTCCTATTGGCAATATGTGATTATTATAAGCAGCTTTAGATAATGGAATGAGTGGGAATAAGTGATAATAATTAGATTAAATTCCTAACCATTGGAGTTATTATCATTAAACAATTAATTTAATTGTTCACTGAACGTGGCCACTAATTTCGCAATCAAGTGTAGTACCCTGATATAATATGGGTATCAGAGTAGTTTGGTAATAACAATTCGACAACTCGACCTTCTACCTTGTAGAGGTCCTGAATTTATACTCAGCTCCGAGGTTTATTGTACTAGAACTTAAACTATTGCACGATGTCTTGTAATTATACTCCAGTACCAGCTTAATTAACAGACACGGTGCGACACGGTATCACCACCACCATCACCACTGACCACTCTGGTCCATCAAAGCACCACTGAACACTCCCAGCCATCACCAAGCATCACTGACCTGATCCTCCTCTTTCCTCTCTCCCACAACCTCTCCCCATCACCTTTCCCTTCCTCGTATCTCCCAGGTTCATCTATCATTGTCTCGATAAGATCCTGCAACCTCTCACCCCATACTGGACCGTTGCCAGGAAGCACCAGTAACACCACCGTTGATCCATCTACATCACTTCACTGGTTAATTTTCCTTGACTCCTCTCGTCCACTCGCGATGGTGCACGTCACGTCCTTTTGACATCATCACGTTGTTCCGTCGGTAATTGCCGCCTTTTGTTTCCTCATTGGTTCTGTCCAATCTCAATCAAATCTCAATCTCGTTCCCAGTCTCAATCTCAGTGTTCAAATTGTTTGTTGTTTCTCTCATCAAAACTCATAAACGCCCTCGAATCGTTGGTTGTTCAACATGTTGTATTGGCTCCCATTTCACGTGTTTGTCGCCTACTTGGCGTATACGTTGACCGCTGTTTGTCCTATCAACGATCCATCACCACTTTCAACCCAATCACTTGCCCATACTTCTCCAGTCACTTACCACACATGTGCTCTTAGCCACGAGTATATCAAGCCAATTTACTTGACCAGAGTGGAGCCTGTGTTCCAACAGCTTGATGCCAAGTATGGTATCCACGCCAAGGTCGCCTATGTCCAAAAATCCCTAGTCGATTTGGACAAGGATCAAAAGGTATCCAGATTCATCGAATGGGTCATCGGATGCTGCCAATCCAGAATCGATCTGACCAGCGCTTGGCTTGAGGCCGACGTGGCTCCAAGATGGACTGCTGCCAAGAAGGTGGCTCTTCTTAACGCCAGCTACTATTGGTCTCTCTTGAGTATCCACTTGGAAGAACACTGGACCGTGATCAATTGGCACTTCTGGAACATCGCCAACCAAGCTTTGGCTTTCATTGATCCATACACTCAAAAGGTATTGTCATCCGACTTTGGTTTAAAGGCCCAGGACTGGTACAGTCACCTGAAACAAGCCATCTTGAAGAGAACCAATTATCCATACCTCCAAAAGAAGACCGATTTCTTGAAGACCGAGTTTAAGAACTTGATCAAGTTCAATGATTTCTATTCCTACAAATCTTCCCTCGTGGAAAATATCGATAGCTTGTTAAACAACGAAGGAAAAGAAGTCAACGAAGTGTCTCCTTCAGATAGCGATGAAGAAGGTCCTTACACTTACTACCAAACCTTGACTGTTGTGGCTACTCCAACTGAAGTAGGTATCAGTCTTGAACACTACAAGGACTACGATCTCGAAAGATTAAACCAAGAGTTGGAACTTTGGGATGCTAAGGTCGTCAAGACCTTAGAGATGGCCACAAACAACTTGGAAATTGAAATGAAACCAATTGTTGATGGTGCTGTTGCATCCATTAAAGATGAAGTCAGTTCTATCATGCAAAAGCTCCAAATCGATACCCATAAGAAATATCAAAAGCTCAACAAGATGATCAGTGAAATCAACAAGGATTATGAAAGAATTAAGCAAAATAATGACACTTCAATTGAATCTTACTCCAGACAAGATGTGAGAGATGTGATAGAAGAAGCCTATACCTTACCAGAAGAAATGGCACAAAGTATTCAAAATGATTATTTGATCAAGACTCATGAATTCGTGACTACCAGTTACTTCAGAGTTATCCAAGACACCATTGATATTTTAGAGACCTTTGCAGAAACCACAATTTCCGAATTTTCCAAACTGTTGACAGTTTTATTGGAAGAATTGAATTTTGATAACGAAGAGATCTCTTGGCAAGCATGGAAACAGTTCCATCGTGTCAAGGAACATATCTTTGAATTCAGAGACAATATTATGGATACTGCCAATGAATACAAGTTAAACAAGGTCGATAACAAGAACTTGGAAACAATTGGTTTACAACACTGGAATGACTACTTGAAGAATGTCGAATTCCACATCAACTTCTTACTCAGAGACAACGATGATTACTTGAAGTTGGTTAGAGCCAAGGCCAACGTTGCCTTCCAAATGAGAGAAGGTTTAATCAGAGACATTGAAGCCCAACTTGCCAAGTTCATTCCAGAAGATGAAACTATTGTGCAAGAACCAGAAGACAAGCCAGAAGAGGTTATAGAAAATGTTGCTGAGCCAGTCCAACAGGAAGAACAAGTGATAGAGGCTGAAGTTGTTGAAGAAAAGGAAGAAATCATAGAGGCTGAGATTCCTGAAGAGAAGGAGGATGTCATCGATGCTGAGGTTTCTGAAGACAAGGAAGACGTGATAGAGGCCCAGTCTGAAGAAGTTGTTGAAGATGAACAGGAAGAAGACGAGGAAGAAGATGATGATGAAGATGATGATGAGGAGGAGGAAGACGATGTAGAAGTGGATGAAGAAGATGTTGAAGCCGAAGCCGCAGAAGCTGCTGAAGATGCTGAGGCTGCTGAGGCTGATGAAGCTGATGAAGCTGATGAAGCTGATGATGAAGACACTGAAGAATCTGTGGAAGAGGCTGAAGTTGGTACCATTGATTCTGAAAGTGACGAAGCAGAGGAAGAGGAGAGTGACAAGTGAGATGTTCTATATATACTTCGCTAATAATAAACGTTTTAAAATAGGTGATTGTAGATCCCAATTTCTGGTTTTCACAGGTGTATCCTAAACCTAGTATTAGCTCGTACGAGTAGAATGGAAGAACGGAACGAACCCTGGTTTAGAAGCTGCAAACATAGTAGATCTGAAGGCTTGGCTTGCATGATTAGATCGAGCAATAGTACTGATTGCAAGGTGATCGAGTGACATCATAGTTTATGTCTGGTTTGAGCTCATTTTTGCGGTCTTCAACTGGCAATCACAGGACTGGACAGGGCTGGACAAAAAAACGGTTGATAAGAAAAACCTGGGGGAATGGTGTTGATGTAGAGGTGTAGATATTGGTAGTTGTAGGGTCTGGGTGGCCAATAGGGAGCTGGATGTTGGTGCCAGACAATCGTGTGAGTCAATTGAGCCCGATTGAGTTTCCCAATTGATCAAATGACTCAATTTTGAGACACCTCTCAATTGTTGCGGTTAGTTGTTTTGTTGTGTTGCTTGAATTTTGGCTGCAATTGAGGAAATATCGCAGTGACTCAAAAATTTTTGCGAGTCCAGAATTTGGGGGTTGCGAAATGCCGAGCGCCCAACCAAAATTTTGTTTTTAGCTCCGACCTCTATGCTGGCGCTAAACACCTTGACAACATTACTACCAACATCATAGAATCATATGACCCCAGAGACCCGCCACCAATCGTCAACCCATTTGATTAATCTGGTGGTAGCTCCTGGCCAATAGGGTGCTTTTATCATCGTTATCGCCAGATCACATGATTCCCACATATCCTTAACGCCAATATGAGATGGTCTGGCGATAAGCACCAAAAATTAATTAATATCCCAATACCCCTCTAGATAAGGGAAAGGGCGAAATGGCGAAATGGCGATATGGGCGATATGTTGATGTGGTCAGATTGTAGGTAAGGGGGAAACTAATCAAAGACAAGCTAATTGGTTGAAGTTGGTTTGTTGTTGTTGTGATATTGTTGTGTTGTGTTGAAAACCTGGGGTCAGATTGAACCTCGGAGTAGTGAACTAAAAATCACACTATACAATGCCAGATTGACATTCCGTTGGCCCAGCCTTATGCATCAAGATCCTAAGGGTTAAAAGCACGAGCTGATAGTTCCTTTGATACGGAGTCAAGCTCATTAATTAGGGTGAAATGACTAAGCGATTGTGTCTGATTGGCGGATGGCGCAGATGCAAAAAAAAAAAGAACTTGTAAATAGGATTTTTAGGACAAACGGAAGCGGCTTTTAGTTGACACAACAAGGAAGATCAACATGGGGGTTAGACACTGTGTTTGAGGTAGTTTTTGTAGATGAGGGATATAGATCTATATGAGGTTTTTAAAGTCAATTGATTTTGAATAGTTGACTCGCACTAGCGCTTAGTGGAAGATGTTGATGGAATTGGTTCCCCGTAGTAAAGGTGTTATCAAGTAGGCGGATTAAGGGACCCGACCCGACGAGGGTTTTTTAAACAGGATTCACCTGTTCTATCACGATATTACTCATTTAATCAGAAATGGAAGGAGAACATCCTGATTATTGAGGGTTTAACGCTGGGACCTGTGATTTTGGGGGTGGAGGACGCCCAGACCCGATGAAGGAAACAAGTCCCGCAGGCTACTGACCGTTGATTGGCTCTGATAACACATGCACCTGTGCTAACGGGATCGGGACGTGATTGAAAAAGAAACCCCCTCGGGCAATTAAAAAAAGAAAAATCATAGACTTTTGCGGCCTGCGGTCACCGGGATAAAAAAACCTCTCTTAAGTTATTATCAACTTATCTTCATAAATTCATATATATATAGACCATATCCAGATCATAATTTTAAAAAATCAACTAATTCAAGTTCTTTGCATTAATATTCACTTCTAATTAAAAACTTGCTTTTTGCATTTACATTATAGATCAATATCATGGTTTCTATTACTGAACATACAGCTATTTTAGCTAAATACTTAGACTTATCTCAAAACGGTAAGGTCTTGGCTGAATACGTCTGGATTGACGCTGAAGGTAACACTAGATCCAAGTGTAAGACCTTGAACAAAAAACCAAGCAGTGTTGACGACTTACCAGAATGGAACTTCGATGGTTCTTCCACTGGTCAAGCTCCAGGTCATGACTCCGATGTGTATTTAAGACCAGTCGCTTTCTACCCAGATCCTTTCAGAAAGGGTGATAACATTATTGTTTTAACTGAATGTTGGAACAACGATGGTACTCCAAACAAGTTTAACCACAGACACGAATGTGCCAAATTAATGAACGCTCACGCTGATGAAGAAGTTTGGTTCGGTTTAGAACAAGAATACACTTTATTCGACCAATACGACCAACCATACGCTTGGCCAAAGGGTGGTTACCCAGCTCCACAAGGTCCATACTACTGTGGTGTTGGTACTGGTAAAGTTTACGCCAGAGATGTGATAGAAGCTCATTACAGAGCTTGTCTTCACGCTGGTGTTCAAATTTCTGGTATTAACGCTGAAGTTATGCCATCTCAATGGGAATTCCAAGTTGGTCCTTGTGAAGGTATCAAGATGGGTGATGAATTATGGATTGCCCGTTATTTATTACAAAGAGTCGCTGAAGAATTTGGTGTTAAGATATCGTTCCATCCAAAGCCATTGAAGGGAGACTGGAATGGTGCTGGATGTCATACCAATGTTTCTACCAAGGCTATGAGAGTCCCAGGTGGTATGAAGGATATCGAATCTGCTCTTTCCAAGTTAGCTAAGAGACACAAGGAACATATGATGTTATACGGTAGTGATAACGAACAAAGATTAACTGGTCGTCATGAAACTGCTTCTATTGAATCTTTCTCTTCTGGTGTTGCTAACAGAGGTGCTTCTGTTAGAATTCCAAGATCCGTTGCTAAGGAAGGTTTCGGTTACTTCGAAGACAGAAGACCAGCATCTAACATTGACCCATACTTGGTTACTGGTATTATGGTTGAAACCATTTGTGGTTCTATTCCAGATGCTGATATGTTCAAGGAATTTGCCAGAGAATCTTCTGATTAAACAATTTTAAAACCCCTTCAAAAAAAAAAGAACAATTATCACAACCACAAACCTGTATAATTTATATATTTCCTTCTTCTAATTCTTTTTAAAAAACCATAGTTTGATTTGCTTATAAAAAGTTGAACTGTATCACCTGGTGTGAACCTAGCGCAGAAATACACATTTATTACAACGACCCATCCATCTGTAGACAACTCATCTCAATTTATCTCTATGTCCATCTCCATCTAGAAGACTATTAGTCTGCTATCAATCCACTATAACGGTATTTAGTACGGTACTCATCTCATCCCATCAGTAGCTATGCCCCTCCAACCCCTCCATCTTCCCCATCTCTTCCAACTATAGCTCTACTATAAACTTACTACTTTAGTCATCCTCATCTCTCTGTATAAGTCCACTATGAGTCAACCCCAATGAATCTAGTCTTCGATAACTCTACTATAACCTTACTGTAGCTCTACTTAAGCCTATTATGGATCTACTATTACCCCACTATAAGTCTACTATGGGATCTACTCTATGACTCTACACTATAGTCTTTGGTCTGGGGTTGAAAAGTTGCCTATTCTTGACCAGTGTTTATAATCTTACGTAATGTTGGCCCAATTAGGATAACTAAGTGTCAAATGAAACAGGCGCAAATCTTGTTCGCATCTTATCGAATGAGAGAAATCGCTCAGGGCAAATTCACTCATTGAACTAAATTGATTTGGTACAATTAATCGCTCATTTCCAATTCACCTTTGTTAAATATTCACTCAAACCTTTGCTGACCGAAATACCTCAAGAGCAGCAATAACGTCACCCAACAAGGCCCAGTTTCATGATCAAGTTTGGTTAGCAATAGTGAGAATCTATGAAGATCAAGATCACCGCGCTTAAGCCAAAAAAATTGTCGTTTTTGGATATCCTGATGTGAGAGGTTGGGGTGAAAAAAAGGTGGATCCCGCCTTGCGGTTCCGCTGACCCGGGCACGACCACTTTTGCTTTTGGGTTTTTGTCCCGATGATGATTAGGTGTCACGCGGGCAAACCAATTTGGACCTCGCTTGCGATTTCTTATCCGGAATTTAGAAGCAGATGACAATTTCCAAGCGAGATGATGTTAAGAAAGGTTTAATAGAATCCGGAGTCACGGTCGGTTGACGTTTTCCGCATGATACACTATCTACCATTAGTTATATACGCATAGAAGGAAACCCCTTGATTCAGTTCGGGAATCGGACCCCAGCTTACGCAGAAAATTTTCCCGTAACTTGACACAATCGCCAACTAGTTCCCAAAACAATAAAAAATCCTGTTCAAACCCAGAGTCAACCCTAATTATCAACTGGTGGGTGAGAGTAAGCGATATCTCCATCATTAACATCTTTTTTTTTTTTTGGGCGATGCTTAATGAAATTGAAATTTGTCCTGATTCATAAAAACCTGTCGTAATTTATAAGGCACAGCTAGGAGCCTCGATGACGCGTTAGTCTCGTAGTATAGTGTCTGCAGTGGGTTTGGGAATGAGAACTTAGCCTCCTGTCCTGATAACAGGATCTGGTGTTTTAATTCAACCGTGTTTGAAGACTGCAGACACGCTACTGATCCAAAGTCTGGACCTGGTGCCAAAAATAGAACTGGTTGCAAATATTGCAGCCACCAAAAATACGTAAATCGGAAAAACAACATGACCTCCAGATCATAGATTTTCCTTTGATTAACAAGCACAACAACCTCAGTGGCAACTATCCCATACTGTCTTATACACTTGGATGACTGTTGTTGTTGAGGTTATGGTGGTCAGGAAATCCGCATCATTCAAAAAAAAAAATGGGCGGTTTGTAGGCTGGCTGCGCAGTGTTTATGTTTATGTTTATCCGCTGGCTCACCCACCTTCCACTGTTTGGTGCCCCTCTCTAAAGGTAGAGGGGAATCTATTTATCCGCCTTCAATTAAGAAAGGTCATTCTGTCCGATCTCAAGTCGATTCTTCCCGCTGCGCCTATTAACAATCTTAACTGTAATCATTTAGCCGTGAAACAATCGTGCCTATTGATCTCTAGTTATTAATAGACAATCTTGCAGATCAACAACAATTGTCAGCCTCTTCCAAAAGTCTCTCGATAATCAGGAATGCCTCATCTGGCCACAATCAACCATATATGTTATTCCGATAATTAACCAAAGTGAATACACACACTTGCGGAACTATATGTGCCTTTGCCGTTGCCCTCCAATCACATTTCTATTGTACGGTCACAATTGCAACTTGCAACTTTATCAAGGAGCCATTAGCAATTTGCAATTTGCAATTTGCAACCTATATTATTTTGCAACCTTAAACTTTATCGCTTCCGTTAGCAATATCCGGTACTAGCACTATTCTAGCTATGTTGCCGCATTAATTGAAGAATAACTTTAAGTAAATGTAATCATATATTCCATCCATGTATTGAAACCATATATGGAGAACCATCAGTAAATACTAGACCTAATAAAGAATTAGAACCCGCAAACTATATCCTTACATATTCTTACTCTCTGAAATATTTTTACTCTAATTTAATTAATCTCTTAAATTGACTTGCAGTGAGATCTTCATCATAAGTGGAGAAACTTTCCAAGATAATTGAGTTGATAATATCAGTATCTTTTTGAAGTTTTAACTTTCAATAGACCACAGAGTATTTCTACATACCTCCGAGACTTGTAAAGGATTTTTGTGGTTTCTCAAGCTCCTTAGCCCTTGATAATCATGATCTAGTCAGTTTCTGGCAAGAAATCACGGACATTCATATTACCTTATTTATTGGTAATCATAGTCTGTATTTGGATATACTTAACGGATAAATGTTGACTCCTAAATAACAAAAAATGCACTAATTAACTCCAACAAAATTTGAATTGGATCAATTGGCCATAATTCAACTAATACCACCTTTTAATACCTTTTCATAACCCACACTTGTGCTCTAATCACCTTCTCTGTTATATTCTTCTTCATTATATGACTGCACACAACACACCACCTCATTTTCTTGTACTGTAACGGAACGCACTTAGAGACCTTGTTACATGCAGTATAGTCACGAGTATGATCACGTTACTAGTATAAGTAAGTAAGACCTACAGAGACCAGTAAAAGGATCATAGCTGGCTATAACTACAATGAACATAGCAATGGTTATGGTGCTGGTTCCTTACAATAGCTATTGTAAGGATTACCCCTCACACAAACTTGTTGGGAATTATGAATCCCAAATAATATAAATAAGTTAATATGCCCTTCTCAGAAAGGTCAATCGAATCTTAGACTAGTTTGAGACTAAGTAATAGATTACCTTGATTATTGTTTTATAAAGAAAATATAAAGAATTAAAATACAAATTCTATCTAAAGACGTTTCCACATTTAGAAGTCGCTACTGAGTATTGTGATATAGTTAAAGTAATTAATTATTAATACTTTAAGGTCTATCATTATCTAAACTATTACCTAATCTTAAGAATCAAGGTCTACTCTGTTACATGTACATCAGAAGCCGGTCTAGTATAGTGGTTAGTACAGTTCGTTGTGGCCGAACAAACCCAGGTTCGATTCCTGGGACCGGCAAATTTTTTTGGATCCTCTGCAAATTCACATAAAAAGGAAGTTGGTTATAGATAAGGCTCGCTATGGAAGTGGCTTAAACTGGAAATATCTAGCTTAAAGTAGACCGTTGTTCGTTCCTTGCATAATGAGCCTAAAGTAGTCTTCTAATATTATTGAATCTACTGATTGAAATATACAACGTAATTCCAGAAAAACATTATTAAAGACTCCACACTATATTCCACACAAACCAGATTATTAAGGAGAGCTTACTGGTATTCTTAGCACAAATTTAAACTCAATTTAAGAATCAATTGAATAATTAATCCATTTCACCTATATTATAATTACGTAATCGTGATACACTTTGTCCAGCCCAATTAGTTTATTCACCCAATTTCTATAAGGACAATTCACTTGAAAAAGCTCACGATAGCTCCATTATACACCATATTCATTAACTTTCCCCATTTTCACTCTTATCGCTATATTTTCCACAATTTCCCCTCCACACTCATTCACTCAATACAATTTCAACCAATATGCACCGTAAAAAACCCACGAAAAAGCCCAAAAAGAACTTGAAAAAAACTGAAAAATATCTTAACCACTTCAGTATTATTATTACCTCTCCTTCGCATCTCTCAAGTACTTTTTACCCTCACAATCTCACACTTTCCCTTTATCTATTCTTCAAGCTCTTGTCCCAATACGGCTCGCAGTCGTGCACTCACCACCACTCCTCCAATTATCCATGTTGATACGCTCTACCTAACTAACCGCCGAACCATACACCATCATGTCAACTGACTATGTAAGTATATCAGATAGAAGCCCCCGTCGATAGCGGGGGCGGTTCCTTGTCCAATTCCAATTGCCCCCAATTCAATGCCTCCACGAACGAGTGTGGCCACGACCTCCAATCTCTTTGTCAACGAACCAAAGCCAATTTCCAACAGAAAGGGTCTTCAACACCAAGGGCCAATACAATCCAGTTTACCAAGAGTTCCATAAGATATCTATTGCACCATGGATGTTATTCACGGACCAGGACTGTCCGAAACTTCTCGAATTCAAACCAAAAGCAAGCGCTAAGATACGACTATAAAAGGGCCATGAAATGTCCATAGAACTTCCTCAAAGAAACCTCGAAATTCACCCTTTACCAGGCTAATCCGACCCGATAAATGAGGCATACGTCACTTCAAAGACAAGGCACTTTTTTCCCATGGAATTGTGCCATGAACCCACCAATTACTCCTCTTCTCGTACTAACTTCTAGTCCCCTTTAATCATTGACAGCACCTTCTTGTCCGACTCCAAAAAGATCATCAGGGAAAGAATCATTCCATGGGAAGGATTGTCCAGATCTGGAGTCATCTCCGAAGACGATGCCAACCACATCAAGATTTTGGAAAAGCAATCTCCTGAAAACAAGAAGTCCACCATTTTATCCCAATTAGACTTATACACCAACACTATTTTGAACGTTTTAAACAAATTAGAAGTCAACGAAAAGGACGATGTCTTGAAGAATATCTTAACCTTGATTAACGACACCTTGTTGAACTTGCCAGGTCAAGAATTCATCGACTCTTTATTGAAATTATCTCTGGTTGACCATTCCTTACCATACGATCCATTCTTGAAGCATTTGGAAAGTAATGATAACATCATCAAGTCTTTGGCATTATATAACTTGGTCATTCTCCTCTCCAAGGCCAAGAGCGACTCTGTTAAAGAAGTTTTAATTAGAATTTTCGATGTCTTATCTTCTAACAATTTCCTTGCTAGCAAGGACTCTAACTACCAATTCATTGGTATTCAACTTTTACTCGAATTATTGATCACTAAACAATACAAACCAGTGTTTGAAAAATCTAACATGGTTTCCCACTTCAAGCCAATCAATGATTTAATTGCTCTTCTGGCCAAGAACCCTAACTCTTCAGGTTTACAATTATCATACAACTTATTGTTGACTACCTGGGTATTATCATTTAATGCTTCTATCAACAAGGCTTTGATTCATAACTTCCCTGATTTAATCGGTAGTTTACTTATTATTTCCAAGGATTCTATCAAATTAAAGATTGTTAGAGTTTCTATTGGTATTTTAAAGAACTTCATAGCCGTTACTTCATCTGAAAATGACCAATTCAAGATTATCAAATTATTATTGTTCCATGATGGTTTGAACTCTATCAATGTCTTAAAGGAAAGAAAGTTTGCTTCTAATGGAAGTGATGAAGAATTATCTGGAGATTTGGCTTACTTATCCGATAATTTGAATGAAATTGTCAGAACTAAGTTGACTTCCTTAGAAGAATACTTGACTGAATTAGAAAACCCAAATTTGATCAGTTGGTCTTCTCCAACTCATAAATCTAGTGATTTCTGGTTTGAATACTCTAACAAGTTCAAGGACAATCATTTCAAATTGGTTAAGAAGATGTTTGAAATTTTGACTTCTTCTGAATACAAGGGTGCTACTATTAGAGTGATTTTATTGAATGATATCCAATACTTGATTAAAAACTTGGGTCAAGATTTAGTTAACTTTATTAATACTGAAAAGGGAGGTCAGTACAAGTTCTTGATTATGCAATTTTTGGATGACAATGGAGGTGACAACGAATTGAAGTACGAAGCCTTAAGAACCATCCAATTATTAGTGGGGCACAGTTTCTAGGGAATTTTCCACTTGATTTAGTCGTTTCTTCCCGATTTAGACCATTTATTTCATCATCATAATCATAAAATGTCTTTAATTCTTTTTAAATAAATTTTTCTACGCATAAATTAGTTGTATTGTAGTCAATAGTGATGCTTATTATCGGTTATACTGGGCTAACAGCATAACCTTATCCGTAAATGGCTCTGTTTTGGTGTTTTGGTATGGTTTATTGTGGTCGTGCATTTACCACATATCAACACCTAAACGCGTTACTGGCATCTAGCTAACAGCATCAACAGAGGTATCAGAACCACTCCAGCACCCAGAAAAAGCCCACCAGCGGCCAATTGTACGAGTAGCCCCCACTAACCACGGAGGTTTCGATCCATACCCCCACCAGATACCCCCACATTCGCCTTCTGGCAAGCGATTACCACCAAATATCACCAGACAGATCATCCAGATCAGCCAGATCAACCCCACAAACAGCGGGCAGTCAAAGATCAGGTACAGCCCAGAGCACTGCATAAACGCAACCAAACGTAACCACAAATCACAGCGTGCGAACTAACAAAATAAACCCTACAAACCAACTAATATACCTCAACTCCTCACAGTTTTACAGCCAATTTTACCACCAATACACAACCATCCACACACCCCTATTCCACACATATTCACATCATGAAGCCTCCCAAGAAAGACCTTATGAAGTTCAGGCCCAACCGGCTCGAATCTTTCAACAATCCCGTCAATCTCCCTCATGGAGACCCAATACGGTGGTCAGATAATAATAGTCCAGATATGGTGTCCGATCTAGTTGATTCGGGATTCTACTACTCTCCAATCAAGACCAATTTGCATCGAGTGATGTGTTCCTTCTGTAACAAGCCCGAAAATGTCACTGAATCCATTTCTGAAATCACCACCAACCATACGAACAAGCACAAATCATGTCTTTTAGCAGTCATCATGAACTCGGCAATGGTACGAGAAAAGTACACTGACTGGGACGAAAGAGATCAGTGTTGGGAGAAAGAAGAGTTGGATATTATAAGGCTCCCATTGAGTTCCGAAGCATCAAAATACAGACTCAACTCCTACGGAAAAATCTTTCCATTGGATAAGAACAAGAAGTTTATACCCAACAGCAAGAGCTTAGCGAAAGCGGGTTTCATCTACACCCCAACCAATTCTGATGATGATAAGGTATTTTGCATTTACTGTGGATGTACACTTGACCAGTGGGAAGAGGAAGATGTGCCCATGAAAGAACATGAATTGAACTTCCCACAATGTTACTACGTGAAACAAACCCAAAAAGACAACATTGTGGAACCACAATTAGTTGAAGCATCCAGAGAACCTGAATCGGTTGAACCAGAAGAACAGGAAGAGGTTAGAACTAGACCAAAGCGTAAAACTGCTACTAAAAATGTCTACATGGGAATCTTAACAGATAGCGATGAAGATGAAGATGATGAAGATGATGAGGAAGTAGGAGCAACTTCAAAAGATTACACTAACAATTCCGTTGAGGAACTTTCAGACGAATCCTCTGATAAAGTTGACATATCCACCAAAGAAACTAAAGATATTATGAAAGGCAAGACAACGATTTCAAAAGAAGTTTCTCCAATCCAGGTAGATTCTGAAAATGATGTTTCCATGGAAGAAAGACCAACTGCGAAGCTGCCATCTATTGAAGCAATAAATATTGATGAATCTACCCATTTAGAAACTGATCAACAACCGAAGCCAAATACAAAAGAAACATCAATACCAACCAACCAGTCCAAGGTTTCAATTGACAATTTACATACGTCATATGATAAACGAAATCGATCTACAACATCGCGTGGCTCGAAAATTCGTACACTGGGTTCTAAAAATGATCCCAATGATGCTTACTGGAATAAATTGCCTGATGAAGATCTTTTCAATGAATTTATGGGTGCCACTCAAATGGCAAAGGAGCCGGAACCACATCCAGATTCAGAAAGCGAAATATCTGACTTTTCAATCGAAGAAGTCAAGAAAAAACAAAATGGGAACCACAAAAAGAATCAAAAGATAGAGACAAACATAGATAAAGATGATCCAATTTCAGAATTAGAGAACAGTCAGCTCGAAAAGAGCCAGCCAACTAAATCGGAAAGCAAGAAAAATGAAGACACTTCAAATACTGGTAATTATGAGGATGATAAGAGCCAAGACCTGGATAATAATCCTTCGCTTAGTTTTGACCTAGATAAAGATGATTTTGACCTTGATCTTGACCTCGATATTGACAATAGCGCAATTCCTTCCAGTAGTGGAAAGCTAGAGGAAGCATCCAATGTCAAGCTGGATAGCGTTACTTTAGCTGAAGTTGAAGTCACCAAGTCCAAGACTTTTAAGAGAGGAAAGAAAAAGTCTATCATTTCGGATGAACCAGAAGAAGAGTTGGCAGAAAAACAACTTGAGTCTCAAGAGTTAGAAAAATCAGATCATTCACAAGTAGAAGATGATATTGAAAGCAATGAAAAGTCCAAAGTATTGGATGAAGAATTGGTTTTTAAAAATGCCACCAATTTGACTGAAGAGTCTAACAAATCAGTTGAACAATCGCAAATAGAATCTGAAAAAGCTGACGAGTCGATGGAAGAAGAGAGTGGTGATGAAGACGAAGATGAAAGCATGGAAAGTGAAGAATCTGAGGAGTTTGAAGAAGAAGAAGATCTGGGATCAGAATATGAATCTGACTTTGTTCCTGATTCAAGTTTTGAATCAACTGCTAATAATTCGATTCAAATCTCTTCGAAAGCAAAATCATTATCTAAATCGCCGAAGTCTAAAGCACAATCAAAATCACCTAACGCGAAACCTCTTAAATCCAAGTCACCTGAACCCAGAGAACCTGTTATTCCACCAAAACCAGTATTCAATAAAAGAAAATCACAGGGTGAAGATCTAAAGAAATCCAAGAAAGTCAAGCTTCGCAAGTCTTATTCTCCTAGAATGGAATTTGAAACTTCCAACAATAATATAGATGAATACGGAGAAAATAATGTTGAATTCTGGGAAAAGAATGTTAGTCCGGTTATATTAGAAGATTTAGGTGAAGAAACTTACAAAAAACCTGTGAAATTAGAGCCTAAACTGTCACCAATAAAATTGGATGATGAATTCAAAGCTGTCAGAGCAAGAAGCCAAAAGCCTAATATTTTTGACACCTCTTTTGATGATGATTTTTTTAGCATGAAACCAAAAAAATTAGTAGGACTTGATTTCAATAAATCAAAGGAAAAGGAAAAGAATTTAAAATCCAAAGTTAAGATTGACAAACTGCCAAGTATAGATTTAAAACACCCAAGTTTGTCGAAGAGTCCTGAACTAAGAATTCCACATCTGGAAGGAATTGAGGCACCCTCGAGTCCAATTCATAAGAAGCCTGAAGTGCAATCTCCTATTCAAGACGAACTTCCAGCAGACATATCAGTATCTACTCTCTTGGAAGCGGATGAAAAGGATGCAGTTGATATTGATATTGATATTGATGATGCTGATCTTGCTAGACAAAAAGAAGTTGAGACTGAAGACATACCAGATCAAGCTGCAAATGAACCACCACAAGCTGAGTCTTCACCTGAACGTATTCTGCGTAGAGCATTAGATTTTTCATCTGAAGATGAATCCGATAGTAATTTATATTCGGAGTACATCAAAGATATTAAAGAAATCAATCGTGAAATCCTGAGATCTATAGAAATCTCCGAGGTGAATGAGAAGACGGGAACAGAGGATGAATTTGAAGATGCCAATCAAAAATCTCTAGAATTGGATGATAGAGTTGAGTCCCAACACTCAGAAGCAGTCGCAGATGCAAATGAAGAGGAAGAGGAAGAGGAGGAGTCAGTGATATTTGATGACAATCGAAAAGAATCCCTGAAATCTGAAAGAAAAGACTCATTAGTCTTTGATAGAGAGTCATCATTGTCACCTGTAAGGAAAAGCTCAATTGTGAAATCATCTCCTAGTGTGGTATCCAGGAACAGTTCTGTAAGAAAAAGTGATGTTCGTGATTCAATCGGGAAGAATCGACTTACAAGTGGAAGCTTAACTGCAGTCGAAGACTCCATATCTGAAATTTCATTAATACCAGAGAAAATACCTGAAAGAAGAAGACCTCCTAGACCTCAAGGTAGGTCACTTTTCACATCTGATGATTTTAGAATATCCGACAGTGTACCAAATTCAGAGGAAGAAAACGAAATTGATAATGACGAGAATAAAGAAAATATTGAAGAGAAATCTCCACTCAAAGAACAAGATGAAGATGTTATAATGGAACACCAGGAGGACCATGAAGAAGAATGGAATCAGGACAGACCCCAAGAAATTGACGAAGAGAACAAGTCTATTGATGAGAAATCTAGGAATTTATCAGACTCATCTATTGGCGCTGGCGCCGAGTTTGTAGATGCAGAAACAAGTCCTAACTCACTGGCTCCAATTGCCCATTACACCCGTTCATCTGAATATTCACAAAGAAGCAGTAGGGTAATCGACTTTTCAGGCATTGAATCTAGTACTCCACAAAAAATGATGATTGATAACCGTCCTCCTTCAAGTAGAGAATGGGTTCCTTCATCTGTGGATCCATTTTTGGAAACACTCAATAATATGGAAGGTACATCAGCAGAGCTCAAAGAACTTACCAAATCACAAAATGATCTTCATGATGATTACGACAGTGAACTCACAAATTTTATATCTGCTATGCCAGAAAATGAAGAGGCAATGACGATTCATGAATGGATCCGTCACACTGCATCCAATAGTAAGAATATAGTCAAAGAGTATGCCAGTGAATTGATTGCATTTTATGAGAGAGAATACAAGAGAGCGTTGGATTTGTTAAAGGCTATGCCAACCGATTGATGAAGGAGAATATATTACATGCAACTCAAGATAGAAATCATATTTTATTTATCGACAAATACCCTAAAATTTAGCATAAATAGCATATAGCATTATAGAATAAATTAATTGTATATTAGAGTGTAATTTTGAGCCGTTTATTTGAATATTCTGATGGTCAATAGGTCTGGTAAATTCTAATCCAGTACTGATTAATACTTTTTGTGGTATTATACTATGTTTGTAAATTACAGGCAAAATTGTAATATTTTAGAGAATTTGTGTTTTTCAAAAATTCGATTAGACTCAAAAAAATGGAAAGTTTAGCCAGCTTCCAGAAGAAACTATCTAGAGAATTTCATCAACTCCTTCTCTTGTGCTTTGTTGGATATAATGAAATTTGCAGATACGATACATTCCAATCTTCTAGAAACTAACATTCAGGAACAGAATTCAAGATAATGGCTATTTTACTGTGCTTCGATATTGTCTGGAAAGCAGATAACAAAGTCGGGTTTTCTTCCCGAAGTGGCTATCTACCCCATATTTCATCTGCTGTATTACGGTTATGTGTTTATTGTGTGCAGGACACTTGCATCAATAGTTTACAAGGTATACAAAAAGTACCTGAAATGGGAAATAACTTACTCATACTTTGCAACCAGTAAGATGCAAGGCAGAGGGTGTACCAGAAAACTTTTGGTATACGTTTAACCATTTTTGGTGCATCCAGAAGAGGTATTTGTGCACCCATAGTTAAGTCACAATATGATGATATCTAACCATCAAAAAAATAAATTAAAAAGTCAATCGTACCAGCCACACATGTTCTAAACCATCAAGGTGGTTTATCAGCCCCTGCAAGTAATTGTTCAGCCCAAACGGTATTCCGCATACCGTATTTAGTCTTCCCCAGAAACCAAATTCTTGTATTGACATATTACTTGTCGCGTCAACCTTGCATTCCGCTACATATACTTTGTCATAAAGAAATATACAAACCAAAGCATGTATTGTAGTAGAAGATCCTCTGTTGATCGTACATCTGTAAGGATAAGTATCTAGGATATTTGTAGCCCGGCTCTATTTTGAGCCCACACTAAAATAACGTGAATTGTTAGTATAAACTGTCCCCAATTGGTCTGTGTACAAATAATAGACGCAAAAATATGACCAGCAAACAGATGACTGGGTTCAGTCAAAAGGACGCAATTAGCACCAATCTAGTAAGACGTCAACAGGGTACTTCTGGAGATGACACCGGCCCATATTCCCAAAAATATTGAAGATGAATAAGTGTTTATGTCATGTGATTGGTCACGTGATTTGGTCAATACCCCAGATCAACCTGATAACGGTTCCAGGGCTGGAAACGGGCGGATTTCAGCGGGAAAACGAGGTGATTCTGGTAAGTGGTGGCTGGAGACCAGATAGCTAGTGTTAGGAAGTCACGGGACCAGTTTCAGGGCAGACTCCAAATGTCTTGCACCCTATTCGTTGGTCCAGATCAGGTCCACCGCCTGTTACCGCGGCACCGGAACCTGAGGAACGGCAGGAACAACCGCAGGTACTACCCAACGGTTCCTGCCAATGGGTCCAGTAGCACTACCGCTACATCCGTCTAGAGTCTCCGGTGGACCGCGCCCGGTGTTTGGCAAGACTCCAGTGACCTTACTGCTCGCTGTAGCCCACCACCGCCTAGTGAGAACAACTGAAAAATATCACACCAATTGCCAATTACACCCGTTGTGCCAATTACACCACATATTCAGCCGTTGTAGCACCCCAGGGCAACAGTGTATAGCGATAGCGTATATTACCAAGGGTACCATACCAAGAGATCTCCTTGGCTCCCTCCCTTACCCTCTTATTCTCTCCCTAATCCATTTCTTCTTCTTCCTTCTCTCCTTCTACTCTCTACCTCTATTTGTCCGCCTCGCCACAACACTCGGTAGCTCCACCGCGGACCACCGCCATTTTTCGTTGTGCTTTGCTTATCGTGACGGTGTGCCACCGCGACCCCTACTCATGTGACCCAAAACTATCACCACGAGTCCAAACTTTCTACAACACCCCAATTCAACCCAAACCAACCTCATCACAAGTCGTTTGTTCATCATGTCATTCTGGCCATTTTCCAATGGCCTCAATAGCAACAGCCATCTACAAAAGTTCCTTGACTCCGTGCAAGATATCTCGGCTGTAACTGTGGATGATCTTATAGGTGATGCACAACTAGCAGAAGAGCTTATTAATGAGTTTCATAATATCAAGGGCAACTTCAACAATAAACAATCCAGTTTCCAGTTTCTGCAGAACTTGGATAGTTCTAGTGGAGCCAATGGATCGGGCAATTCCGATGTGGCCTCATTAACTTCATCAAACAATGAAAACACTACCAAAGATGGTCGTGGAGTTAAGTTATTGGAACTTTTACTTCAACCTCATATACTTAATGGATTTCTTGATTATTTGGTAGATAGTGTGGACTTCTTCTATCAACAGGAACTTAAAGACGAGAAAGCATTGGAAAAGGTGCTTGAAGGAGAAGAAGAGAATCAAAATCAAGATCAAGATCACCAATCAAGTGATAATAATGGATCACAAGAAGACAATGTAGATCAAGAAGAAGGTAAAGATCATAAAGAATCAAAAGATGATGATGATTTAGACGAAGAATCTTCAAAGACAGAAACAAAAGATGATAAGTTCCGTCGTTGTGTCCAAACCGCCTCCGATATCCTTTCCATAGACTTATGGATCATCCTGAATCGTATCATTGAAACTCCCGTCATCATGAACAAATTATGGCTGATCTTATCATTACCCAACCTCCATGAAAGCTCCCCATCCGTATCATTCTTGATCCATATCTTGGATCAATTAATGGATACTAATAGCATTGAACTCTTAAATTTCGTTAGGAGACAAGAAGATTTGGTAGATACTTTCCTTGCCAAAATTGAAATTCCAATGTTAATGGATTTCTTCCTTAGAATAATTCAAACTGATAAACCTGATTCTCCAACTGGAATCTTGGAAACTCTTTCCCTGCAAAATTTAATAAGTAAATTGATTGAAATTTTAAAACCTCATCCAAGTCAATTTTTAGATGAACTGTTTAATCCAAAGCAAGCCAGAAACATTCCAAATCATCAATTATTTTTCAAGCAAACTGCTGCCACTGATTTTATTAAAGCATTGATTACTATTTCTTCTAATACTGCATTGGCTGTAGTACTTGAAACTAATATTGGTCCAAATCAATTAACTAGAGAATTGGTTTCTCCAAAAGTTATCAATACCATGATTCATGATATCATGCTTTATAGATGTCCTGATGATCTGAAAAATCAGACAAATAAGCATGGTATTAATAATTGTGTGGGGATTATAATAGAGCTTATTAGAAAGAATAATTCTGACTACGATTTAAATTGTGGTAATACTGAAAATAATACTGGTGAAGTCAATTCTTATGTGATGTTTCAATGGCTTAAAGATTTCGAACAAAATCCTCCAAGTCCTCGTGATCCTATTTACTTAGGTGAAATGTTAAAGATCTTTTCTGATAACTTGAGTAAATTATCTACTTTAATGGATGCAAAAAATGACCCTACTGATGCCACCAAATATGTCAAAGAGCCTTCTTCATCCAATATGCTTCAAGAAAAAGATATTTTAGGATTCACCAAGTTCAAGATCTCTGAATTAATTGCTGAATTATTGCATTGTTCCAATATGATCTTATTAAACTCGAAAAAGATCAAGAAAATCATTAAAATTAGAGATCACGTAAGATCTCAACAAAATAAGAGATTGAAAAATGCATTAAATGAATCGATATCATTTGAATCTGATTCTGTCAGTGATGTAACCAATGGACTTGATGATGTTTCTTTAGATGATATCCATTTTGAAGAAGATGAAGAATATGAAAAGATTCTTGAATCATTAAAAACTGAAGAAGATGATTCTGAAGATGAAGAACCAAGTATTTCACCAGAAAACCCATTCGTTTGTGAAAAGAGAGATGAGACCATTAGGAAAAATCCATGTGTAGGTGATTATTTTAAGGTTCAATTAATTGATCTGGGAATTTTAATTGATATTATACTTAAATTCACCAAATTTCCATGGCATAATTTTTTCCATAACGTTGTTTTTGATTTAGTACAACAAATCTTTAATGGAAAATTAAATTCATACAATTCATTTCTTATTGTTGAACTTTTCAAACCAGAAAAATGTGATTTAACTGAATTAATTGTTAAATCTTATAAAACAGATGTGGATCCAAGACCTGGATATATGGGACATTTAATTCTTATTAGTGAAGAAGTGGTTAAATTTACTTCGCTTTATAAACCTGATTTAATTTCTCCAATCATTATTAAATCCATTCAATCAGAAAGTTGGGAATGGTTTGTTAATGAAGTTTTACTTAAAACTAGAGAAATTTATAATGTCGTTTTGGGTGCAGAAACTGAAGATGAAGAAAAAGAAGGTGATCGTGATTATGGTTTTGATTCATCTACTGTAGGATATTTGGATCTTGATAATTATGAAAAGAAAGCTCCAATTATTTTGGGTGATAAGTCAAACCATTACATGTTTGTTAATGATCATACAAATGAAAAACAAGATGAAGATATGGAGGAAGTTGATATGCCAGATGTGAGAGTCCAGAATATGTCACCAAGTGGCATCAAGAACTCTTCATTTGATGAAGATGATGAAGACGAGTATCAGGATAGTTATCAGGATAATGACTTTTTAGACAATTTGTCTGGCTCCAGTTCTAGTGATGAAGAGGAGCTGAACGAATTGAGAAGAGTACCCAAACATGAAGAACCTGAATCACCAAATGAATAAATGATATGACAGCAAGAGCTGATTGAAGGGTTGTGGTAGAAATCCTCCCAAAATAAAATTCATTGGTTATCCCTGGTCCTCTTCTTGTCAAAGGGGCTCCAATTTAATTCCTGAATTCCCACCTTCTTTCAAAACACCCCTCTATGCCTTCCCTGGCTGTTGACGCTATTTTATTTGATATAGAATGGTAACGCATAAGGATTCATGATGTATTTTAGTCCTTTTTCTGGTATAACATTGCATAAATAGCTAATATTATTAGTAAGTATAAAATCACTGGTCCACCTTATGGGTGTGACCTTTCAACACTAGCACCAGATTGCTTGTGAAAATACTATAGAAACTACATTAAATTAATTGTACTAGTAGAAATTAGTAGGTTTTAGCGGATGATAAGTAGATAATTATGGCATGAATCGACAGTAAAGTATTGGTGAAATTGACCTGATTTGGTGATACTTGGGTATAGAGGAATCAGACTATAGATGGTCAAAAACTGGAGCAATTGGGCCAAAAAAAATTGTTTTTGATATGGTATTTTGTCAGGAGATACCCATTAGATTTTAACTCTCTTTAAACTCTTCAATTGGCCTTTTTATGGTCTCTATACCATAATTTTTCAACCATTGATAGCTCACTATTGGGTCCAACAGTTAGGGTCCAACAAAATACATGCAAAAAGGCATATACCAGGGCATGCACTTCACCTCGTAAAATTGCATAAGCTCCCTGTTTACCCTCCATTTTGACGTCAAGTGCTCCTACTAATTTTAGAACTGTTACAGCTGCATCCCAAGCTTTAAAGTTAAGCTTTAGTATAATGCGTGCTTCGCTGCCTCGTACCGAACAACGGACAACAAACGATAAAATAACAACGAACAGCCGGGTTTCAGCAAAGCGAGCTTATTCTCTATAGTTTAATATAAGCGATCGATTTATTGACATAAACATACCGATATACCTCGGTCTGTTCGGTAAAAAACTGGAGTCAATGGTTTAATGGATAAGCCGAAAAAGCTGCAAATGAGCCATTTTCCACAATTCAGTATAACCTGAAAAATCGCCATAATTTACAAGTATTACACTCAATAATTTTAGAAACTCTGCCACAAGTGACATCAATTATAGTAGTAATTAATTAAAAGTTAATTAAAATAAATAGCCACTGGGATCAGTGGATCAGTGGATTTTTCACAGGTTCAAAAAGTGAAAGTACCATACAACACAAGCCAAAAGAACAGCCACAATTGTATAATTATACCAATTATACCAATTATAGGGCCAGAATCTAGAACTTTGAGAACCTAGAATAATGGCTAAGTATCTGGTATGGTATATATAATTTCTAGAACCAGAATTGGCTGTGTCTCAATGGTCTTTTCTCCACCTTTATTCTTCCGTTACTACTCCTACTATCCACCCCCAGAACTGGTACATCTATACTGTTACTTAATATTTCAGAGTCTACTTTCTTCTACCAGTGGATCTTCCATAAACAACCTTTCCGTTAGGCAATTCTATCTTCTTACCCTTTGGAGCCTTCTTCTTCTTTTGCTTTTCTTCAGCAACTTGTTCTATCTTCTTCTCGTTCTTGTATGTCACAGTGGTGTCAATTGGAGCCCATTTACCAAAAGCAAGGTTCCAGATTTTGGCAGGGATCTTAAAGATCAAAGAATCCTTAAAGCCTGGAGAAGTGTTGATATCGTGTTCATCCAAAGGAATCAATCCGTCTTCAGATTCAAAGTAAACGTCTCCAGTAGGCTTGATAATAAAGGTCTTACCGTTTTCTCCAACAAGTTTTCTATCAGAACCATCAGATGGAGGGATCAAAGAGCCACCCCAGGCTTGGTTCTTAATTTGTTCCTTTAAAGTCACAATTCTCTTGAAATCTTGAGATCTATTGATCTTTAATGCAATATAATGAAATCCACTAACCATTAAATATAATAAGAATAAAGTAAAGAAAAATCCTGGTCTATACTTGGAATAATAGTATCCAGTACCCTTCCAGGTTGGGAAACCCTTGGCATGGAAATAATCATATCTTTTCTTTAAAGATTGATCTCTTAAGATATTTCCTACTAATGATAATCTTTGAAATCTTTCTTCAGCTTCTTTCTTGATCTTTTTGGTGGCTCCTCCAAACTTATCTGGATGGATACTTCTTGATATCTTTCTGTAGGCTTGAGAAATCTCTTTAAGACTTGATTTAGGACCTTTGGCAAGTCCTAACCAGGTATAGAACGTGGTATCTTTACCCAAGTCTTGTTGGATTTTGTCGTTCAAACTGAAAATTTCATAGTCTTCTTTGGACCATTGGGATGCTTGCACAGCAAGGAGAACGCTGAAAAGGGCAGCTAACACCGAGAACACCTTCATGGCTTTGGAATCAGGACTCTTGGTACAAATATTTCAGTCTTTGATGAATTTTGCAAGATAGCACGCGTAGGCCAGGCAGCTTTGGATGGCGCTTACGTAAGCAGATGCCAGTGAGATATTTTTGGCGAGGGCGCACGACCAGATCTCTGTTTCCTAGCTTTACTGCCAAATCCATTTGCTGCCATTTCCTATTACCTGTATTTACAGCACATTCCATATATCCCCCTTATAATAACGCCTTAACTATGGCCAGATACAACCTCCCCGCGAACCTCAAGTTCGTCTTCTTCTGGAACACCGCCGCCGCAACCTTGTGGTTCTGTTGTTTGGGTAGATTTGCCCTTCTTTTACCCTTAGTAGGTAGAAAGTTCTTACCAGGAGGAATCGCTGATTTCTTCCATGTGGTGTCATTAATTCCATTGGTGACGTTCTTTATGCAAAAGACTCTTATCAAAACCAAGTTTTCTAAAGATGATCTTTGGAATTTATTTAATGGGATCAAGATGGCTTGGTTATGTTATGGAGTTATCTTTCCTCATCCAAGGGTTGCCAAACATACTTCATATTCATTTTTGATTCTTTCATGGTGTCTTACCAATCTTATCCATTTTTCATATCATGCTTTTAGAATTAAAACTAGAGGTTCTCCTTGGTTTTTATTTTGGTTGCAATATCATATTTTTTACTTTACATTCCCAATAGCTTTCATTTCCGAAATGATCTTAACCTTTTTAAGTCTTGAATTCGTGGAAGATGACCTGAAATATGAATTATTAATCAAAGCTGTATTATTGAGTTATATTCCAATTGGTTACTTCACTTGGAATTATTTAAGAGAAAGAAAAGTTGTCAAATATGATAATGTCGTGGCCAAAAGACGTCAAAATAGACAACAACCAAGAAGAACTAGTGGTGGGGCAACTGCTACTGCTGTCTCATCTTCTCCAGAACAGCACGAATTGTCAGACATGCGTTAATTCATTATAAATTAACCGATAAAATCATTCACGTCAATACTATCATTCCACCTCCTCCGACCATTGAAATGGAGGTATTACTAAGAAAAATCCACGTATCTCATGATCTGAGCAAAATTGTTAATGGTCAACCACAAACAAAACTACCAAAAGGGTGAAATTGGGTGGTCACTCTGATAGTCGATTGCCAATAGGCATTGTATTACAGGTTTGTCTTTTAATTTCGTCAGCCTCTAAACGGCCTACTAGAAAATGTCGATGACTATACACGTAGTATAACAAACAAAATTATAGCCCAAAATCTTCAATTTTAGTTCAGACCAAATGTACAATATCACACAAACAATTGAATTCAACTCAAATATTAATTTAAAAAATAATATCATGATACTGTTCAGGACCACAAGATTGTTGCATGGTTTAAAGCAACTGTAATCAATTTTTTTGTAAGTCAAGAGTAAGAGTAAAGTTTACTCACTTACTAACTAGTCAAGGAATAATATACATCATTCAAGATAATTATCCAATCACATATAAACAAAAATTATGGCAGATTAATAAGAATGTAGGGTTAATCAAGATCATATTCAATTACAAAAGTTGAGAAACTTGAAATATCATATTATAGAATTATCTTATAAAGATTGTATATATATACCAAAATTAATTCTTAACTAAACTAAACTAAACTGATGGAATAATGTCGGTGCATATACACATGGGGATAAGAATGAAAGAACAACACCGGAAAATTGTCTTTAATTAGATGTACCGGTTCGAATTATTGAATGAAAAATTAAATTCTTTTAATCAAGACACTTAATCACAGTGGTGAGTCCAACAGAAGTTTGGCAAAACGTTAGAAGAAGCCTTCCATTGGTTTAAGACACTGGTGTCATAGTCAGCATCAGCAGAAGTGGTGTTGGTAGAAGAACCAAATTCAACTCTGATTTGTTGGTTAGAACCTTCGGAGGAACCGAAGTCCTTAGACATGGTGTATTCGTAAGTGGTGTCGAAGTACTTGCTCCATTGTTCATGCAATTCACTGGTGTCCTTAGCGTCCCAGTTGAACTTAATGGCAAAGTCATCTGGAAGACAGTAAAGGTTGTTGTGCTTGGAAGCCTTGACCATAACGGTGGAAGACCACTTAGCGAAGTTATCAACCTTGCTGTCGGAACTACCGTCCCACATAACAACATCAGAGTCAACACCAGTACCTTCAAGTTCAACGCTTCTTAATTCATCTTGGAACTTAGCGAAAAGCTTGGCTGATTCAATGGTTTCAAAGTTGATGGTAACCTTGAACAAGTCATCCTTAACCCAGGCAACATCAGAAACACTGAAAGAAGCCTTTGGAACATTTCCACCGAAAGTCTTCATGACTCCTTGACCAACCTTGTTCAAGCTGTTTCTAAGAACATCGTAAAATCCGTAACCTAATTCGGATTCAATATCAAGACTTCTCTTAGAAACTTCAAGACCAGCACCAAGACCAGCATCGAGACCGAGTAAACCACCTAAGACGTTAACATCGGCTTCAGCACCTGCACCAGCTTGTAATCCCTTCTTAGAGACGTTAAGACCGGCACCAGCACCGAGACCAGCACTAGCTAAACCACCTAAGACATCGAGACCAGCAGCACCACCGAGACCAGCAGCTAAGTCTCTCTTGGAAACTTCGACACCAGCACCAAGACCGGCACCAACATCAAGAACACCGCCTAAGACATCAAGTCCAGCACCAAGACCGGCACCAGCAGCTAATCCCTTCTTGGAGACATCAAGACCGGCACCAGCACCGAGACCAGCACTAGCTAAACCACCTAAGACATCGAGACCAGCAGCACCACCGAGACCAGCAGCTAAGTCTCTCTTGGAAACTTCGACACCAGCACCAAGACCGGCACCAACATCAAGAACACCGCCTAAGACATCAAGTCCAGCACCAAGACCGGCACCAGCAGCTAATCCCTTCTTGGAGACATCAAGACCGGCACCAGCACCGAGACCAGCACTAGCTAAACCACCTAAGACATCGAGACCAGCAGCACCACCGAGACCGGCAGCTAAGTCTCTCTTGGAAACTTCAAGACCAGCACCGAGACCGGCATCGAGACCGAGTAAACCTCCTAAGACGTTAACATCAGCTTCAGCACCTGCACCAGCTTGTAATCCCTTCTTGGTGACATTGAGACCAGCACCAAGACCAGCACCGACATCAAGTAAGCCACCTAAGACATCAAGACCAGCGGCACCACCAAGACCGGCGGCTAAGTCTCTCTTGGAAATTTCAGCACCAGCACCAAGACCAGCGTCAACACCAAGAAGACCACCTAAGACATCAAGTCCAGCTTCGGCACCGGCACCGGCAGCCAAACCCTTCTTGGAGACATCAAGACCAGCACCGGCACCGAGACCAGCGCTAGCTAAACCACCTAAGACGTCAAGACCAGCAGCACCACCAAGACCGGCAGCTAAGTCTCTCTTGGAAACTTCAAGACCAGCACCGAGACCGGCAT